>OY101447.1:153109693-153709693 GCA_956483635.1 Panzeria rudis | reverse complement strand
ATGAGTCAGAAACATTTCGTACTATTCATATTTTCACTAGTCATAGGACAAGTTCGTTCAAGACAATTGGTACAACATTTCCCGCAGGGTACATATCGTTATATAAAACAAATAATTTGGTAACTAAAATTCTTTAAAAAACTACTGGAGACCAAAAAAACTTTATTAAATAGTACAAGTGGTAGATTATAATGTCGCCGAGTTAACAGCAGAAATATAAAAAATTTGTAGGGACAAGGGACTTCTATACATCTATATTTTTGTGAAATCGCATTTATAGTGTTTTCTGATAGTGTGTTTCAAACACTCTCCGAAAGGACGAAGTAACGGTTGAAAATAATGGACTTAAACATATTTAAAAATATTCAGTTTGTTTCATTCTCCTGCCAACCAACAAAAGTTTGAGATACGCCTTTTCTATATTAAGCCATCGATATGAACAGAAATTTAACATGGTTTTAGACATATATTTTCAGATGTATATACATATGTATATATAAATATAGGTATATGTATGTATATGCACATACATAGAACTAAAATTACATTGGAGTTAAGTAACGGATTACCACATCACATTGAAAAACATGCTGACACTTAAACCGACGCACGTCTACATTTCAAAAACAAACGGACTCATAGACAAGAGAGAAGATTGCATTTATTACCTCTGTTGCTTATACTTAGGTAGTTGAATAAACTGGATGGTTGGATAGATGAAAACGGAGAAAACGCGCGATGAAAGTAAATAGCATTAAAATATGCTGCAAAATTATAAATGAGTTTCTTTTTATTGAAATAGAACTTAGAGAAGGATAATAGATGTGTCTTGTAAAAAAATTTATTTTTGTAATGGATTTTAATAATACTTAACAACTTATATATTTATATCTATATATACCACATTATTAAATAATTAAAGTTGTGCGGAAAAATAAACCCACTTGAGTATTTATTATTCTAGGAGGATGTGTTTTCGTAGTTCTTTGGAGACAAGTTGATGACATTTAAAACGATGTTTATATTTTTAGAAGGAAAAAAACAAACAACACAAATATACAAGAATCCTAACCGAAACGCTTTTCGATGTGTGTCCTTAAAATTAGTATTAGACCAGACAAATATTGGAGAGAATAAATTAAGCACTTTTTCCGATGCGTCCATACGTGAAAAATGTGATCTGTGATATAAAATTTAAGAAAATAGTTCGAAGTCAAGTTTCAAAAAAGAAACCGAGGCTTTCAAAAAATTCATTAGAGAGTAACAGCCCAACCTAAACCCTAGTGTTGAGCGTCGCGTAAGCGACAGTGTACCACAAAATATTTTCTTTGAATGTACTGTAAATACGTACCCTGTTGCTTATGCGACGTTTAACGCTCTGATTTAGCTTGTGCAGTAAGATATAATTTTTCCATTGAACATTACACATAATTTTAATTCCAGAAACATGAATATCTTCAAATCGTTTAACTGCAGGAGCTCCGAAAGTAACGGTCCGCTATAACTGGTAATAAATGATCTTTCTTGCATCTTTTCATAGTAACTGGTATAAAAGTTATGATTAAAACTAAACTATGCTTACCTCTGAGACACACTTGACGGCTAGAAGCTTTTTTAAAATCAGCGGATATACTCTGGACGACGCAAAGGATCCCCAAGATAGAGCTTGTGGTGCAACGGCTATACTAAAAATCGCGATTAAGGCACTACGTAATGAGTGATCATTGTGAAGACTATCTTCAAGCAACTAACATCTGCATTGAAAATGCTGATGATTTCATCAGTTTACTCTCCTCCCAGGTTTTCTATTACAGAAAATCTATATAGTAGATTTTTTAATTCATTAAGCACACGCTTTATAACCGCCGGTGACTACAATGCCAAGCATACGCTTTGGGGCTCGCGGCTAATCACTCCTAAAGGTCGCGCTTTGTTCAACACAATTACTAAAATGGGTTTTAATGTTATTTCAAGTGGTCAGCTAACTTATTGCGTTTAACATAGGACAAGGCGTTCTCGAGTTGTACTGAAATATACAGATATGCCTAGTGGAAATATTAAACATGCCCATTAAAAAAATATCTACGAGATTGAAAAAAAACTGAAAACGGATTTGAATTTAGCGCATTAAATATTATATATTCCAGATAGTTTTATTTAAGGGCGATTTTTTATGTCGACCATTGTTAACAATCATTTGCCAATATTTAATTTTCCGTGAATTGAAGTCCACAGCTTACTCTTTATGTACAAAGATGCCTCACCATCTGCCAGTCTTAGAGGCTATTGGCTGTTGTAATACGAGATAAAACTATGGTCAGCCGTGAGTTGTATTCTCCACTAATTTTTAACCTCGTTTATAGCAATACATTGGTAACACATTTTAGCCGCAGAATGCAATAATAACAAGATGAAACATCAAGACAATAAACCCACGAGAGGAATTATTGTAAGGGATTTTAAAATTGTAAATCATATTATAATTAAGCACTTTAGTTTAGTCCGCATGTTTGCTCAATAATCATTCCTCATTCTATATTAGATTAAAATTTGTTACGCTAGAAATTTATATGCACATAAAGTAAGATTTATAAAACGGGGAGTCCTTAGCTTCATGCATGGTGTTAAACAATAATCTTGTGTAAAAATTATATGAATTAACATAATTTTTAATGTCATTTCTAAAAACCGTTTCATTACGGCAAACCTAACATGTTTGAATACATTTAAGCTTCTTACTTGACCTTAAATTCAGTAAAGTTTAGGTTTCCATTTTACTCTTTATTTTATGCGAGTACTGTAAGTGTATTTGTTTTATGTAAGTGTTAAGTGCAACTAAAGTAAGATAAACTGTCAAATGGTGTTTTGTTCGATTTTTTTCTTCTTTCATGTGTTTTCCTGTTACAATTTTTTGTTTTATTTTCTCAGCTTTTTCCATTGTTCATTACCGTTGAATATTGTTGCTGTGATACATTGATGCATTGGCAACCTTGTGTTTTACAATCAATCTTTTAAGGAATCCTTACTTTAGCTTTAACGTCGTAAAGTAATTTGTAAATGGTTGTACTTTTTTGTACTTTTTTCTTTTCTCGAAATAAAAAAAAAACAACAACAACACAAGCAGAAAGTTAAAAAGAAACACTAGAACATTTACTAATTGCACACGTGCAATTTGGTTAAATAAAAAAAAGCAAGCAGCAAGAAAAATATCTAAAAAGGTTTAGAAAAAATAACAGGGAATTAGTAAAAGTTGTTGCTGTTGACTAAATATACTGTATGTAGAAATATCCTCCCTTGTGTATAATAGGGAAAATTGTTTTCCCCCCACAAGGTTGGTAACTTAAACTTATTACAAATTAATTAAGTTTACAACAAGCAAAAGAAGTAACAGCAACAGCAGAAAAAGCAACTTGAACAAATTGAAAAAATAAATAAGTAAATAAAGTTCCATATAAAAAATGGAAATTGTTTAATGATCCTTAAGATGTTAGAATGTTTTTTTTCAGTTTTCAGTTTCTTTGTATTTTTAATTATTTCATGTTATTTCTTGTTTTTTCTTTTTTCTCAAAAGCTTAAGTGGCAGATTGCTCTTTTTAATTTATATACTTACATTATGAAACCATGACATTTTATAGGGTTTTGGATTTGATTGTATAACGCACTCAAAATAGACATCGTCACCCTCTTTTATATCATCGGGATTAAGGGATGAACCCATTTTTAAGTGGGCTGTTGGTTGATCTGGGGAAAAGATATATTAAAAAAACAATTAATTAAATTTTACATACATAATTATATTTATGTTTTATTAGGTACTAATTTAAAGCCCACGCTGCTTTTGAACTAATACCTTAACCGATAAATAGATGTCGCATACAGGGACATTTTTGGAGAAGGTTGGCAAAAGTCTTCTGTTTATTTGTAATGAATTTATCACTTTAGCTATTCTCCCAATTTAATTAAACAAGTCTTCATTTATTGTCGGTTAAGTTTGTCTATATGGCTGTATTTCAATGCACAGTGGGGCAGAATCATAATATTTGGAACATAAATCAGGCATTTATAATTGGATTGTTTTATCGTAATAAAATTTCACAAGAGCGTAGCAGATGAGTAGTATCCTCGCTTTTTAGCTCTTGCCATGTTTTTGTTCTTATCCACTCTAAAAATATTTTTGCTATATTACAGTCCTTGATATGATCTAAAAGGCATATGTTTGGTTCTAACTTATCTTTAATAATTAGTGAGTTATACTCATTTGAAAATTTAAATTTCTCCATTTTTCAAAATGTTGGTCCAATATTTTACAGATATTGGATCCAAATAACAACCGATTTTAAAAATTTTTTCTTCGTTAGTTAGAAAGATTTCAAAGAGTTATCAATAATTCATGAAATGCTGCTGCCTCAGCTAAAAAATAATAAATTTTTAAATTGAAATTTTAAAAAATTTTGATAATTCGTCAATTTATGCCAAAAAAGCAACATCACTCCTTTATAAAAAAAGTCTTTTAGAACATACAACAAATGTATACTTAAGTGAAAGGTATCTGTACAACCATGAATCAGTTTAAAGTTTGAATTTATTCCATATGTTTTAAAATCACAAAACTAAGATTCAAAATCAATTCCCGGGATTTTTTTAATGTTATTATGGCAACTTTAATTTGTAATAAAAGTTAAAAAGCATGCGGCTCGTCACACTTGCAGTTTTGTTGAATTCACTTAGAATTACTCTGTAAAGAAGTGAAATTATATTTTTTAGCTAACTTTTAATACATTAATGAACTTATTTGATAGATGAAATGATAATTGTTTTTTGTAGAAATAAATTAAATGAAATGCTATATTGTAACGTTCTGTATTGTGCAGGAATTTTCGGGAATTCCCAGGAAATGGAAAAATAAATCCCGCTTCAGTGGGAAATGAAAAAGTCCAGAAAAAGGAAAAGTCTATATGAACGTGATGGACAAAATTATAAAATGGCAATTTTGGGGTTTTGTTAAACTTTTTGGCACATTTTCTATAACATAGCTCAATTTGCAAAGCGGGGCATATGCGCTGATAGTGTTATATATTATTCTAATACATATATTGCTTGAAAATTTAGTCCTTTAAAATGTTTTCATTTTCATAAAATTTTTGATAACAAGTTATTATATTTTACTTAATTTTTATTTGTGAACATTTTCTTAAAGTTTCCTTAAATACATAAATTTTCTACAATCAAAAATGTACCACGGATCAAAAATGTTGTTATACATGTTTAAACTGGTAGGTTTCTTAGTCTTTTATGCAACCAAATAAAGTACTAAGAAACCAGTTTGAACTAGGGATGTAACTGATAGCGATATATCGGCGATACTTCAGATTTTCCAATACATCAGTATCGGCGATATTTTACCGTCGATACGACGATATTTTTAGATCTTTTTCAGAGTTTTTTTTAAACAAATAATATAGTTTTTGTCAATTTTAACATAAATGAAACTCAATTCTTTTTTTTTAAATCTTATTAATATCAATTTTATATATTAATAATATTTTACGCTGTTATTTTTTAAGAAAATAATTTGATTTTTTGTTAATTTTACCATGAATTCAAATTCATTTTTGTTTTTTAAATCTTATTCACAGCGAAAAAAGACACTCCAAAGAAGTTATGCCGAATTTGCAATCCGGATATGGTGCAAATTTGAATAATTTCTGATTAGTTTTAAATATGCTTGTCATTGCAAGTAGTTCTCTTTTTTAATTACCAATCTCCGAATTGGAAGCGATGTTTGGTAAAATACCTTTTTCGGTGTTCTATAATGATTTTTCCTCAAGGAAAAAGGATGAAAAATTACTTATTTCTTTTTATACGAATTTAAACGCAAAACTCTTATTTCATGTACATTTAAATATGTAAATATAAACTTTTATAAGAATTTTAACAATTAAGCTATTAAGTTATTTAGAAGAATATTAGTTGATTAATTTTTTTTCGATTATATTTATTTATTGTATCTTCAATAAAAATGAACTAGCAATAAGTAATCAAATCTTAACCTTAAAATTTGAATTTGTAAGTGCAGCCGATGCCGGACAAAAATATTTGTTTTAGCGATTGGTTCTTCGGTTGTTTACGTCTCTCGTGTTCGGCTGAGAGCAAGAGTGTCCCTCCTTCTCAGCCGAGTGTGAGTTGGAGGGACAGTATTTTTAAAATTATAAAGGAATATAAATTTTTGTATGACTTAAATAAAATTTTACTTGCTTTTATACTAATTATCTGTGTATTTTTAATATAGATTCATTGGAAGCAATAAACATGTAGGTCCTTAAAAATTACTTCCAAATGTTTATGCTGGGTTAATACCAAGTTTGAATATTGATACTTTCTTACACTGTAATTTTGTATAATAAAGAATTTACTCTGCTGGAGTTTTGTTAATTTAAACTTGAACTCAATTTCAATGTGGTATCGTATCGGCAAAAATTTGTATCGTTACATCCCTAGTTTAAACATTACAACAGACATTACAACATATTACTCATTACAACAGGTTCTATATTCATTAATAATAATATTTCTAAAAGTTATGAGATCAACAAAGTTTATCACGCTCGATATAATCAATTTTGACATCCTGTCGACAGGGTGGTGCAGGTTTCATCATTGTTAAAGCTTTGGTCCTCCTCTATGATTTCTACATATATCGTTTTGTAATCGGATCGTAAGTTTCAGACACAGATTTATTACCATTTTTCTCAATTGTAACCAGTGTGCATGGTAGGAAAAATCCAGCTTACGACAGTTTTAGTTAAAGCAAAATCACAAAACGATTCGGGAACAATTGCGCAGCACTTTCAACAGTCAACGATTTAAAAAGTATGAATTTGTTTTTCTTTTGCTTTTGATTAGTATCGCAAGTAAATCTAGAAGCTTTTGCAAGTCGGAAACAGTCACAGTCGAAGAAGCAAAATTCTTGCTTTTAGAAGTTGTAAGCAATCGCATTCAAGTGCTTCTTTTTTTTTGATTCTTGTCTTACGTGCAAAAGCAACAACAAAAACGTGACAAAAGCCACAAAATAATTGATTGAACCTGCAGAAAAGTTCTTAAAGCAATAGCTTTGGCTTCTTCGACTGCGAGTGCTTGCGACTACTGACCTCTTCTAAAGACTACGACATTGCTTGTGATTTTACGTACGGTACTAACCAAAATCAAAAGAAAAATAAATTCAAACTTTTCTAATCGTTGACTATTGAAAGTGGTGCGCAATTGTTCATAAATCTTTTTCTGCTTCTGTTTCGACAGCGACTGTTGTTTTTTTCATACGCATAAGCAAAAGCATTGGTTAATTTTAAACAGTTAGAAAAAGCCAATGCATTGATAAGTAAACATTTTACGACTTTTGCTACTTCGACTTAAGTTATTTAAATACTGAAACAATCTACCAAAAAACCAACAACAAAAATAATACCTTGGAGTGTTTGAATAAATAATCAGATAGGGAGTTTCATACTCTCCAAAGTTGAAATGCCGAAAATGAATATAAGAAGTTACAATGTCTCTCGTCTATATTTCGTTAAACAATTTAATTAAATAATTTATGTTTCTTGATACTAGTATCAGCAGTCAAAAGCGGTAAAATTTAACAATGAACGCTGATAAGATTAGTAGCGGCTCCCGAAATCAGTAGTAATGATACGTTCCTCTATTCTGATTATATAACAATGTATTATAATATTCCACTCTTAATAAAAATTTAAGTTTACATTAATTAAAGAATATGATGATTTGAGACCAAATTTTATTTTGAAAATAAATTTCTTTACTATATGTATCCCCCAGTATTTCAATTCTAATTATAAGTATCTTTTATTTACATTTTTTAAATTCATATTATTTTCATTTAGTCAATTAAACTATTTTTTCCACTCTTAAACTACACTGATTGCCGTAACTACTGATTTTATTTATTTTGTAACAGTTCATTTTATGAGTGAAAAACCACAACTGATAAATTGTTTGAAAAAGTATGAAGAACAATACGAAATTACAAGATTGCTGTCTATCATGTAAATTGTATTTTACGTTAAATGTTTTATAACCCCATATACGTCCATTCTTAAGTATTTTTATATAAATAAATATGTACTAAACAGAAACACTTAAAACATTCATTGTATGGATACTTTTTTTCTATTTTATTTGTTTTATTTGGTAGATTCATTTAAATGTTGTCAAAAAATTTTATTCATTGAACATGTGGCCCACAAGAGTTCTGCGTTTTATGACATTTGTTACATAAGTGGGGTTGTTGATGTTGGTTCTTTTTTGGTAAAAATTTTTGTATTCTTACTTTCTGTTTCAAAAATGTCCATCATTTCAGTTTTATTTTCTCTGTTTTTGGGGTTTTCACACAATTACATTTTATATTCGGTTTTTATGGTTTAACTTTATTTCTTTAAATTTTTTCGACTTACTTGCTTTTGATTCTGTCAGGAATTAAAAAAAGGAAAGATTAAATCTCTGTTGTTTGATTGCAATATATGCGAAATAGGTTGTGTAATTTGATAGGGATGTTCAAAAAGAAAGTGAAGGTTTGAACAACATGAGAATGTAAAAGCAAAGACTTATAAAATCTTTTCTCATTTCCTGATTCTCTTTTTTTATAAGAAACTAAGAGTTATTCAGATGATGAGTATTATATATTTTTGTACTGGTGGAATATCAAGGCTATTAATAATTAATAAATTGAATACATAGATATATCCCCAAATTTTAAAAGAAAAAAGTACAATTGTATATGATGACGATGTACGTTGCCGTATTCTTGTTGCCACCAAAAATATTATTAATATTATTTTTACTTGTTCGGTCCCTATCATTGAGCTGCAACAAGTGTCAAACTTTCCAGTATACACTAACTTGTACCCTGATTTTTTGGATTGCAACCGTTGTTATTCAACAAGAAGTAATTATTGTAAACGCAATAAATAGCTCATTTCAAACACTCAGTTTTGATCACCTGTCTTTGCAAAGGACATGAATGTTTGTGATTAGTTTTTTTTTTTTGTATATTTGTAACCGCACCGGATCGAAACAAACATGTTTTCACATCATTCTTATAAAACTGTTTATGACCGGGTCGAGCAACTTGTTTTAATACTCACACAATACATACTACATACAATGCTACAAAATATTCGTGCTATTATAGTTTTTGTGAACAATCCTTATTCGTGTTGTTTCTTCTTTACAACGTGACTTAACAATACCTACATGCATACACTCCGAACAACAATACTTTACAAAATACAAAAATATACTCGTAGAGCAACTCGGGTGTTTTCGTTTCGATCACAATCAAATCACCTGCAAAAACAGCCAAGCTACAATTGAACGATTGTTCGTAAAATAGCCGAATAATTTGTTAACCAATCAATTCAAATATAATGTTGCGAATCATGCATTCTTTTTGGTGATTTTTTTTCGTATTTTATACTCGATTTTGAACGAAATTCTAAAAAGCTTGATTGGATTGTACTTGTTGTTTAGCACTAGTAAATGAGATGGTTCGATGATACTTATTGCAGCTCTCTAGCCACTGTTAGCAACTACAGCGATTCTTAAAAGTTTTAGTTTGATCTCTGAAAACTCAATTGAGGTTTTAATTTTATACTAAATTGAGATCGAAACGCGATTATAAAGATATTCCAGATTTTTTAGGAACATAATGAAAACAAAGTTTTCTTCTTACTGACAAGTTCGTTCAATCAATAATATTTCTTTTTTCATATAAGATTTGCAATTTTCGTTTTGGAGGCAGCATTAATGATATTTTTTACACAAGAATATTTTCTCTGTGCCTTTTTCGTTTTTAACTTTCCAAGAACAAAATGTACAAAACAAAACAACTGTAATAAAAAAAAGCACATCGTTGGCCAATGTTTGGCAATTTAACTGGCCATATCCTTTTATAACATGTTATAAACAAAAACTTTATATGTACATGAATACCAGAAAAAAAATACTAAATTTTGCAAATATAAACAGAATTGATCCTTAGTAAAACTATGAAAAAACACACAGTAACTAAAAAGAAGAGAAAAATTAAACAGAAAAAAGAATATAAAACGGATATTTGTTTATTCCTTCTTTTTTTTATTATTTTACAACCCCATCAAACCAGTAATTAAGTTTTCTTTTATTCGTTAAGCTTTTTCTGTATTATTTTTTTAACTTTCCTGGGGAATGTCCTTGCAAATTTTGGATGGTGGTTGGCAGTATATATGTAGTTATGTGTTGCAAATAAATTAAGTGATATTACAAAAAGGGAAAACACTATTTTAAATATCCAACATATTTTTATATAAAAAACCTCTAGTTAATCTTTTAAATTCAGCTTTAACTAAATAAATCCATTGAGATTTACATATTGTGGTTAAGTGGTGAATGATATTTTCTATTTTTCTTACAGTTTTTTTTTGCACTACTGCCTTGCGTTTATTTGTAGAGTGAAAAAATGAAATCAGCGTATTTTAATGATTGTAAAAAAGAAGACACATACATATAGAGATATATTTGAAGCGTATGTAATCGTGCTTGTTGGCGTACTTCGTAATTGGGCCAATGTTTACTTAATGGACTCTGGGTATTGTTACAGTAATATTAACTAACAGTAAACTTTTGCGAAATTCAGTTAAGTTTGTTTGTACAGAACACAACTTTAAAGGAATATTATCATGTTGCAGGTAAAAGATATTGAGAACTTTAAGTCATATAAAATTTGCACCAATGATGAGATTATTTTAAGTTTCTGTCCAGTACATCAGTATTGTTACATTGTTTACATTTGTCCATTAGTGTGAGAAAGAATGCCTGTCTCAGTGTTGGGGTGTACATGTTTTAATACTTTAAAATGTAAATGATTCTCAGGTGAGTAACAATGTTGCATGGCTACGTAATATTTGTATCATTTTGTTGACAAACTTTCTTTTTTTTATATCGTTCACTATAAAGGAGATATATGTGGAACTTTGTTATTACGTTTGCAATTTTAAAAATAAAATATATTACTCTAGATCAAAATATACGCAGGAGCTAATTTAATAATGTTGTGTCTCTTCCCTTTTTAAATTTATTATCTAAAGGTCACATATAAATTACAGACCTATTATTGACGCGATATATGTCAAGTAACTTTTGTGGATGTCTGAAACAAAAAAATCAAAAAAACTAATCAATATCTTTTTCAGACGGACTATTTTTTATGCGGATTTCTGTAGAAATCGCTATTTCTTCGCGTATTTCCTGAAGGCGCTATCATATTTAGATCATATAAAGTTATTATTAAAATATATTTTACGAACCGCCTCAAATGTGTATAAAATGTAAAAATGTACTTGGCCCGAATTTTTACTTTTCACAATCAAAAATCGAAAGTAACTGAGATCCTCCAAATATTTTTCTAAAATCAAGTTTTCATCAGAGCTCCTTCTGTTAATTTTGGAAATTAAAGTTTTCAAAAAACATTTTTTTTTCTTTAAAATAAATATTTATAATAAAGATTTATTTCTTAAGGGCTAAGAAATGTTTATATGCATTTCATTGGTGCTTTACCAAATCATCAGTAGACTTCAACCGTAGTTTTGAAAAGTTTCAAACCTATTATCTTATGCACAGACTTTCAAAAATAATTTGAGAATTTTAAAATAATATTTTTGAAAACCACAATAGAATAAGCGAAGCACGCTCAGAAACTTATACAAAACCTAAAAAAACAATTTATATTCGATATGAATCTATTTTATTTTTCTGCTGTTCATCAAATAGATCTTTATCTAAAATAAAATTGGGAGAATATCTCAAATAATTAATTTAGTAAATGTTTTTTTTATAAATTATAAACTACTAAGCCGATTGAACCCACGTAATCAATCTAATCAGCACTTAAACTCATACACAACGTCGACTGCTGCAAATTTTGATTCAAATCAGTTGAATTGTTGGAGAGATATCATTGTGCAAATATACGTACTCAAAAAATCGATGGATTTTTTAGCGCTTTGAGTTTGAAATTAGAGGGGAGTCCCTGAGAAGGCCAGCAAGGTTAACAGTATCCCATATTTTTTAATTTTGTTATGAACCCATGTGTATTTCTAGAGTAAGTAAGTAGTATTCAGTTATTTAAAAAATGATATTGATAGCACGGTGAGGTAAAACCCGAGCGGATTTAAACTAATGCCAAGAAGTTTTTAGAAAAAAATCGTTTCTTATTTTTTTTCCAGCCAATTTGGTTTATATTTAGTTGAAGGGTACTTAAGATTCGACATGAGCGAATATTTTACTTTTATTTGCTCATTTTAATTTTCCAGCAAAATGTGTATTTATTTGATTACTTTAACAATGTTGTTTAGTGTGTTTGATTTGGATGGTGAAAAATACATTCTAAAATGTAACGAACGTAGATGATGTGAAAAAAGGGTTGACACTAAAATTTTAGCAACATGTTTGATTTTTAAGCATCAATAAATTTTGTATAAAACAAGAACAAACAACTCGCAAAAGCTTTAAGTTGCTTAAGAGTTAGTTGGGCGGGGGTAGGGCCTTAAGTTAAGTATACAATTAAAGTGAAATTAATTTCCTTATCTTTAAGAGTTCATTAGTGCTTTACCAAATTGTCAGTAGACTTCAAACACACTTTTGACAGTTACAAACCCCTTATCTTATGTACAGACCAGCGTTGCCATAATTTTTTTGGAAAAAAAAACTGAAAATTTAGAATAAGAAACTGATTTTCACGTGTAAAAACTGCACACAAAAAATTCAAAATATAGTATATACATTATTTATTTTAAAATTTTTCTTATTAAAACCATAGCACTCTTTCTCCAAATGCGTTCACATCAAAACAGCCTGCAGCGCAAATTTTTGTATTGTTCGTCAGAAAACCAACAAGGCACGGATCGTGGGCGTTGAATGTGATGTAAATTCTTTCATTGTTTCTGTGCGTCGCACACGTCCACTTTACCTAAAATGCGATGCAAATATTTGCGGTGACAGCGTTTGGCGCAAATATTTACAGATGTAAAACCGCCTTTAGGAATTTTCAAATTTTATAGATGAAAACGAAAAACAAGCAAAAAACGGCAAATTATTATGCTTTACAAATTGAAATAAAAAGGAAGTCAATCAGATGCACTATGGCACATTTATTATAAAAATTCTACAACAACGAATCAGTTTAAAGACGTATGGAGTAAAATTCAACAAATAGAGTAACTAAAATTTTGGCTTCTGTATTTAAGCTTTTGTTTTATTTGAAATATACAGTTATTATTTGGGATAAGAAAGTGTATTTTTTTGTTTGTATGAATCACTAAAAATTTCGCCAAGGGATTTCTGAAAAAATTGTATGTACATATGAACTATAATAGCAAACTCCATATAGAAAAACACAACTTTCTTAGGCCTAAATACGTGTGTGCAAGGAGGGACTTGCATAACATTGTCGCATTAAGAAAGTAAAATTTTGGCTTTAAAAATTGGAATTAATCTAAACATTTTGAGATAGAAAAATAAAAATTTAAAAACTGCAAAATCTGCACAATTTGTAAAAAATGGGGTTTTAAGCAAAAAACTTCAAATCTGCACATTTGGCAATGAGTTTTTCTATTCTAAAGTCGCTATGCGAACTAGGCGAACTAGGCAAAATAGTGAGCTTAGATTTTGCACCATTATTAGTTTTACAAGAGGCATCATTTGTATCAAATTTTATCAAAATGTATAGGGATAAAGAAAACTGGTTGGTTGGTTTTATATGTTTTAACACATAGACCAATTTAATCTAGTTTGGTGCGAGAACTTTTTTGACAACAGCATAAAATGAAGATGACGTTTCTTTATATTTTTTTATAGCAATTTTGGTTAGGGGATATCATATTTGATATTTCCAAAAATAGTAAAGAAGTCATCACCCTAATATACATAATTTAGAATTTCTTTCTAAAATAAAAATAATTTAATCAAAGGATTAAATTAAAAAGGAACTAAAGCCAAACTAGTTTAATAATAATTTCACCATTTTTGGCTCTTCTGGCCATACTTTTGAGCAATCAGGTGACAACTAAAAGCCAGATTAATAATATTAAATATATTTAATATAATTTGTAGAGAAATTAGAAAAACTCGGTGGGTTTTTTTTTCTTAAGCGATTAATTTAGAACTTCGTTGAAAAATTCACAATTTTAGTCCAATGCTGGATAAAGCTTGCATACTTTAATCGATCTCAGATTTCAGCTACAGTCATTTTTGAAGTCTATTAGTTTGAAGTAATAAAAACAAAAACTTTTAGTTTAGACAAATGTTTGAGAAAAACATCGAACAATTAAGATCTTTTGTAAAATTTTTGCAATATTTAACTCTCATATCAAAATCTTGACTTTGATTCCTCTTCACGACTACATTAATTGAGATAACTAAAATATTTTTCTGCATGTTTTGAAGGATTGTGTTAGAAATCACAAAATATTTTTTTTTTTTAATTTTGGCAATGTTATTACTGGAGATACTGACGAAATAGAGAACAAATTTGGGGCCAAAAATCAAAATTTTAAAGTTCAAAGCCAAATGTCTTTGAAAATGTAAGAGATATTTTTTAATAAGTAAAGTGGATTTTCTTAATATATTTATAAGCTTTACACTAATTTTAAAAATATTAAAACCATATAATGCTTTTAAAAGTAATGAGGCCGACAAGATTGTTCATGCTCGGGGTGGTCGAAATTGACAACCTGTAGCTCAATGTTTGTTTCAACAAGGTGGCTAAAAGTTCGTTGTTCGTAAAACTGCTGTCCTCCTCCTCTATTATTTTCGCATACATCGTTTTGTAATGGACCCACTGTGCGGTGATATAGTAATACAAATCTAAGCTTAACACACTTTGACAATTTGAATTTTGTTAATTTTACGAATTTTTCTTATGTTTGCCATTTGATGTTCATCTGTCCCTATATCTTTCTTTCTATTTGGAGTCGGACTTAAACGATTTATTTATAAAATATCTCACCGGAAACAATATATTAAAATTTTTAGATGTAATTATTTATTATTTTCTTCGACGTTAGGTTGTTAAATTATATATGGGTTTTTTTCGGCTCTTGGTCACCTAGAGCCGAAAAAACCCATATATAATTTAATATTTAGATATATAATATTAGTTTATATTCCTTCAAACCACATACGATAATACTTCTAAAAATTTACATTAGTAATCCTCGTGTTTATAAATCCCTTCTATTTAATAATATATTCAGCAAATAATTTTTCAAACACCTTTGCATCACACAAAAACATAAATATTAATTTACATTGTATATTACATATGTTTTATTCCCCAACAACGAACGCCGAAAAACAAACCAATTTCAAACACACCGCAACACTCAAACCCGTAAGTGTGGTATATTGGAAAAAAATGACTTCAGTAATTGTAACAGGAAAATAATGTGTTTTATTTAATTAAAATAAATATTATATTATTTAGGAAACCAAATAACCAAAAACAATAAAAGCCTATAACTAACTAACGAACAAACGTACGGTAAAGTTGATTGAACTTCATCCCCAGAAAATTAAAATTCACTATTTGTCAATATAGGGAAAGAACTATGTTTGTATGTATGTATGCAGGTGGGTTTGGGAATACAGTTTTATGTTAAGCTTGTCAATAGTTACCAGTACATAAATATTTCAGTAGTATTAGCCCACAAAAACCAATAAAAGAGCCAATCCAAAACACAAACATTCCCAAATACTTATTTAAACATTTTAAACAGCAGGATGGATAATTTTTATTTAAGAAAATGGCGTTAAATGTTTCAGAGCCACAATGGAAATTTTAGATATTTTATAATTATTATTATTTTTTATTTTTGCCTAAAATGTGTGCATTGTAAAACGAACTTGCATGTAGTTTGATATTACCCACACAAACATGAGTATGTATAGAGACATAGAGACAACAGATAAATAAACTGCTAATCAGTATTTGAAATAACAGTGTTAAAAATATCTCACTCATTTGCTGGCAGGACGTCTTAAGTCAAACAGAAAATAAGTTTAAAATTTTCAATTTATTCACAAGTTAAATGGAAAATAGAATATTACTCTTCTCCCTAAAGGTTAATTCTGCATTATTAACTTGAAAATTAAGTCTTATCAGATATAACTTTGTTGCAGCGAATGAGCCGTGTTTATTCTCAGAAAATTAACAGGTAATGTAAACTGTTGGTGAAATTAACTAAAAGCATTATATGTGTTTGCATATTTTTCAAGTAATAATTATTTAGTAACTTTGTGTTATAATAAACTCCCTTAACTCAATTGCATGTTGGCCTATTCGAAATGTTTAGTATTTTAGTACCTAAAGCAATGTCACAACTAAATATTTTTTTATACGCGTATGTGCTGTTAAATAAATTGTCAATGTCAGAACAAAGTGCATCAATGTTTGAGGGAAAAAACTAAAACCAGCCTAAAACAGATTACAGTAGAATTTTAATTTTACGTAAAATCTTTGGTTTATATAAATTATTGAATACTTACTTACGGAAAATCATATAAAAAGTTAAACAATTTATATTTTTGAAAAAATTCAGCAATTCGTAAGACATTGGAGATAGTTTTGTGTATTTCAAAAATTCTAGTTGCTTTCAACTTTTCTGTTTATCTTTATCAAATCTGTACAGCTACAGTGATTTCAAAAATTCGTGTATGACATAAATTATCGTCCACGTCTGGATGATAATGTTCCGGCGAGGAAATCATTCGATTTCTATCCCGAAGGAAGACGTAGGAGGGAAACTCCGGTGGAAGGATCAATCCGAGGAAGATCTCGCAAAACTTGGTGCTAGAAATAGGAGGTGAAACGCATTAGACTGATGCGTATGGAAAGTAAGTAAGCAAGTAAGTAATAAATTTTCGTATTGTTTTCCATACAAGTTGATTATTGTGCACATGAAATATTACTCTTCTTTTTAACGAGGTTTCTTAATAATATTTTTATATCATCGAATTTTTCTATAAGCCAAATTCCAGTAAAACACTAGTTGAATATAGTGTAATCAAAAATAAATTATTATACAGAAAAATTTGTAATACAAAAATTACACTGTACATTGTATTCCAACAACACTAAACCATTCAATATTGAGGACAGTTAACAGAAACATTTCAACGCTAAAATTAACAAGTAGTTTTTACTACTTTTTTCCAACTTTCAGCAATAATATTTATACCCACACATACTATAGTACAGTGAATATATTTGTTATACAGCCACATACGTAGATACATAATTTTCCCATTCTAATGTACTTAATGGCAATTTCAATGGTTGTTTTATTTTGCAAATAGAATAGAACACAAAATAAACGACAATACAAGTACTACATAACAATAAAAAAATAAAATCTATAAAAAATAGAAATAAGTATTTGAAAACAAACAAAACATATACATACATATATATTGATAGAGCTTTGTTAAAGTTAACAAGCGGCAGTATACATATATCAGATGTGTCCAAGCGAAATATGACGCAGTCTACATGCAGCTTATTTTTAAAACTTCGCAATGTAGTTTCTTAAACAACTAGATTTATTCAAACAATTTTATAAAACACTCTATTACAAAAATTTTATACATATTATATATAGTATATAAATTTTTCTTCTTTAAACTGCTTTGAATAGAGTTTTCTGTGTATATATCATTAGCCATGTCACAGAGCACAATTCCGGCACCGCCGATAATCTGCACACACATAACATATTTTCGTTTTATTTTTCTGACACCAGCTGCTACAGAAATGGGGTGGATTGAATTCCGCTTTCGAGCGGAATTGAACTCTGTGACATGGCCGAGTACACACTTTCATGTTTACTAATTTGTAAAAAAGAAATAAACTAAAAGTTGTATCCTACTAATAAATCTTATGGTCTTTATGTTTAAAGTATTATATGGATATGTTCAGCACTTTTATGTAAAACACCACGTGGAATACTTACACCACGAGAAATATTTATGTAGAAGGAAAAATTTTTGCCCTTATTTAAGAAAGAGATAATAAGGGCCATACCACGAAGGAGCAGAGGGTTAAAATATTCCAAAAAACTGTGCCTCGCGGTATATTACATAAAATAGCGGAATACATCTTATACCTTAAACTTAACATCCCAGTCAAATAAGACATAATAAGGCTAATCGAAGGAAATATTTAACTAAGTTTTGAAAATTGGCAAAGTTGGTCCTTAGTATATATATATATATATATATTATAAGAAACACAAACTCTCTCCGTGCTTGGCGGACGTGCTAGAGAGAGGATGGCTCCTTAAGGTAATATTTTTTAATTTTCTGCTCATATACTAGAAACTATAACGAAATTTTTAGCTAAAAACAATTTCAGTGCCCGTACCAAGTCATCAGTGCTATCTACACTTGTCTCGCTATTAGCACTTTTAAATATTGTATTATTATAAGTAAATCGAGACCAAGTAAAACGTACTAGCATAAAAGTTGGCTGGCTAATATATAGAATTAAAAAACGCACTATTTTTACATATATTTTATATGTAAAATTTTTCCAGACTTTGGGACAGCTTTGAAAAGTTACAAACCTCTTATTTTATGCACAGACTAAAAATATTATCGTTTGTAAATTCTCAAATGGTTTTTGAAAGTCTGTGCATAAAATAAGAGGTTTGTAACTGTTCAAAGTTGTGGTTGAAGTCTACCGACGATTTGCTAAAAGCGCCAATGAAATGCATATAGACAATTGCTTAATAACCATCAACAAATAAATTTCATTTAAAATATAATTATGACAATATGTCAAATAATAAATTACCCAAATATATATATTACCCAAATATATATAAAAAAAATTATTTTTAACATATAGCAAATGTATATTTATCTGAAAGGCATCTTATTTTAGTTGGTCCTGGGCCGTTCCTAATACGACCTATTTTAAATCAAAATTTTGATTTAGGTCCACATGTTCTAAAATCCCCAAGCTTGGGTTCGAAAACATGTGGCACTTCTTACAACCCTCGTGTACACGAATTTGGTTGCCTGTCTTAAATGGTTTTTAGACCAAGTATAGACGTTATGGGCAAAACTGTTCAAATTTGAATATTTTGGAACTTTATTAGAAATTCTGAGATTCCCAGAAGATAATCTTAATATTTTTCCTGCATCGTATTTAGCACATAAAGTCCTGTATAGCAGCTAAGTTTCATTCCAAAATATCAATAATTTTCGTGACAAATTTAAATTTTTTCTACTTAGCAGAAACACCACTATATATCCATTAATCTAGAGACAAAATATAGTCCAATTGCGTATTTGGGTTTTTATTTCCTCATCTTTTGTCTTTTTAAAGGATTTAACATTTTTAATGAATGCTTATTTTAAATAATTTTTTTTTATTTTAGTGTCTAATATTTTTTGGCAAACTAGGTACCAAATAAAAGAGAAAGCTCTGAAGAATTTTATAAAAATATTTACTTCAATTCCCCAGAACAAACATATAAAAAAATATCCTTCTAAAAATATATTTTTCCATATCCTGAAAAGTGTTCACTAAAATTAACTCTATAAGACTTTGAAATTTTATGACTTTATCTCTCCAAAAGCTGAGATTGTTTTTTTCCCCCGCACAAAATTAATTTTTATAAAAATTGTATGTAGAAAACTAATTTATAAAAAACAATCATTATTTTTGAGCCGAGAGCGATAAAAACATAAAAAGTGTGTGCATTTTAGAGTTTATTTATTGTAAATATATATTCTTATATATATTGCAAAAATATCAATTAAAGATTTTGAAGAAAATATTAAAAAATTGTTTCCATGGACATCTTTTAAATTTTTGTTTTTGCTCTTATGTTTTATGTTGAAAATCGATCAAATGGGAAAAAAACTAAGTAATTTTCAAGTGGCCACTTTTCAGCCATTTAATTATTCCAGTTCAGTTTTGCATAGCAATATTAAAGAATGATCCTGGCCTATAAAACAAAGCACGAATCGTTTCAATATCTTTTCTACTTAAAAAGCTAGAGCCATTATATAAATGTATGAAATTGGTAAATTTTTTTACTTCGGGTGGCCACTAATCAGAAGCTATACAATAATAAATAATAAAAAAATCACGATTATGTGTTCCTAGTACCTACATGATTGTCCTCAATTTTTTTTTTAATAAATTAAAATCTATAAATCCACTCACAATTACTCTATATTATTATTGCCTATACATTTTTCATAGAAGTTATCGAGTTATCATAAAGAAACAACTGCAACTTTTGAGTCTGTTTTCATCCCATCTTGAAAATTTTACACAATAAAGACTTATCAATTGGCTATATTCTGTATAAAAATAAAGAAAATAAAAATATCATTTTCAGGATATTTAAGGATAAAATATGCTTTGGTATCTTAGAGGCCCTTATAACAGAAAGCTTTGTCCGTTTTAATCAGTATTTGCTAAGAGGAGGCTGAAACCTTTGATATCGAATTTATTTATATTCGCTGACGCGTTCTTAAGTTATTCAATCTTCAATTTGACGAACTTTTTTAAAAATGGCCGAGACGCCCATGTGTAGATGCCTATAATATAAAAAGAGGTATCGAAATAATTTTTCGACACAACAATAGAATATAAGTATATCGTCCCTACCATGTCAAAATATCCAATATGCAAATTGGTAGTTTTAAAAAGAGCGCAAAAACCGTCAATTGTAAACTCAAAATCAGCGTAGTCTCAATAGTGGAAGTTTTAAAATATTTCTTAATGAGCTTTCAATATGCTATGAGAATTTCCATTTTCCTACGAAGCGTATCGTAGCCAATAAAGAATCATAGTAACAAATCTAGAAAAAGAATTTTTATATTGGATAGTTTGACATGGTAGGGACGGGACGATATGTTGAATTTCATTAAAATCGGAGAGGACAAAATTCCAGACATTTCTTTTTTTGTAGGAAGTTTTTAGTTTTACTCTATATGAAAGAGTGTTGGTGCTTTTTTTAGCAAAAATTGTCGAAAATTTAAAACGTTTTCAAATTTCAATTTAAAAATTTAATATTTTTTAAAGCCATGATAGGACTATCCGTCTATAAATGCCTAATTTATGTTCAAAATATTTTTATTCTGCCCCTCTGTACCCTGTACCATCACAAAATCTTTCCACTTAGAGATATATAATGCCAGCGCTCTCAGTTGCCTCCATTTAATGCCTTGTGAGACCGCTTCTTTCTATAATTATCTTCGACATGTGTGGGCCGGTCGACCCTGTCTCCTGTTCCTTTCCTTGTAACAGAATTTGATTTTGTTGTACAGTATTATTCTCATTTTTAACTGATATTGTCCCTTTAAGCTTTATATGGTAGCTTGGTGTGACAATGCTCTCTTCCCTCCCATTTTTAACCAAGCTTCCACAATAATGTGTGCATATTTCAACTATCTTTCCATTTTAGTTGATCTTTGGTCTCAAAATGTATGTTCTTAAAACATAGTGCATTCTACCTATGTATAAATAATAATTTTTTAATTTACATGACAAAAGAAGCGATTGTTTCTCATGTGAGGGCTATTCAACAACATTTCGATAATTTTTATTTTTGAAAAAGTAAACATTCGGCTAATAAAGTTTTTAAAAATATAAAAAAAAAAAAACAAAACACAAGTAGTATGCAATATCTTAGGTAGGCGGATCATTGTAAACTAAACATACGCATTATGTTTTATTACTGCTGCGCACCTGAGTACTATTTGCATTTGACCTAATAAACTAGAGCATATAAAGTAATAATACTTTACAAATACCGCTCACATACTTAGCCAAACCAAAATATACATATGTAATCTCTAGTGATTAAACATCCTTTAGTACTGGTTGGACTTCTCCGAAGCAAATGTTAAAATTTTGTTGTAGTTTTATACAACCTACAATAACAATAACAAAAGCTTTCACATTGATGTTATAAAACAATGGTCTTTCCATCGAAACACTCGTACATGCAAAACGTAAAAAGAAGAAGAGAATATAGGCTGTGTAATTTATTTTTATTACAAACTTGGCCAATTTTATTTCTAATCATAGCTCCAGCCTTATGTATTGTATGTGCAGATGTATATTTAAGTGGAGTGCTAGCCAAGTCAGCACAACAGGACAACAAAAACAAATAGACAGAGAAAAAAAACAATATCATTAAAGGCATTTACAAAAGCTTTGCAATTGAATTAAATTGAATATGGGCCCAGGCCATTGTCAAGTAAATAACATCTACTAACATTTAACCTCAAATAGCGTGACTGCTTCATAAATTTTTTTTTCTAGGAATTTTCTATATTTTCTTTGCCATCAACCACAAGCAACACCAAACAGCTAACTCACTCTTTTACAATCCATTGCCACAATTTTTGTGTATGTTTGCTTATTTGTCTAGTTTACATTCTGCGATGCATTAACATCTAAAGACCTATCTGGATTTAAAAGCGACCAAAAATGAAAAAGAAAGAACTGAGCCCTTCCTAAAGTGTAAATTTATTTATGTTAATTTATATTCTTCTACAACTTTTAACCGACTTATGTGGTCTACTCTGCCATATAAATTAAGTGAAATGTCTTTTCTATATAATTTTCAGTTCTCTTTTTCTCTTCATTATATGTATTTAACTTTTTTCATTATTTGTTTTTATTATTAGTGTCTGCTATTTTGGTTTTTTACTTACAGTGTACAACCAGACGCCATTTATCCTCGATAGCACTGCCTTCAATAAATTGATTTTCCGCTCGGCATGTCAAATATTTACCATCATCTTCACGAGTAGGCGCGAATGTTAATATACTCAAAGATTGATTGTCGGGTTCATTAAACTGTAAGTAGATAGAATTAAAAAAAAACCAAAGATGTATAAAATATGTTATAATATTGGATTATATACAATTAAAGCGCACTTTAGTGCGCCAGACCAACTTCATATATAGCTTCGTAACTTCATATAAAGCAAATGAAACCGTCATTAATACTTTAGTATTAATAGACCCGTTAAACGAAATACTTG
Organism: Panzeria rudis; assembly: GCA_956483635.1. NCBI lineage: Eukaryota > Metazoa > Arthropoda > Insecta > Diptera > Tachinidae > Panzeria > Panzeria rudis. The sequence goes on along the minus strand of OY101447.1, from coordinate 153,686,572 downwards.
AATGAACATCGTTCGAATTAAACAAATTTTTTTAGAACATTTCATCTGCAATTGATAATTTTTAGAAAAATTCCCAACCTTTAAATTTAAGGTATTAATTTAACAATTTCCTTATATATTAAATTCCCTTGAAAATCGGACTGTGTTGAAAAATCCAACAAAAAACGTTAAAAGGAAATTTTACGAATATTTCATTAAAAGCATGTCATACTCTGCCAAGTTAGTTGTGATGGTATTGGTAATTATAACATACAATGTGTATGCAAATACCCGGCTGGCCATGTCTTTCAGACATCTTGCAAGACCGATGCCTGACAATGTTAAAGCGTCGATGACCTCTTGGTGACAGCTCGAACAGATCAGTGAGGATATATTCGAAAAAATGGCCGCTAAGTTCATACTTGATAACAAGAGTGACACTGTCACCTATCTTTTCATTAATGACCATGTAAATGACAACATCCTTACACGTGTCCTACAATAACAATTTGAGGAATTTGTCGCTCAGAGGGTATTTAATAAAAGAAGAAGTTTTAATATATATTGTAACAGAACTTTTCATCAGCTCAATTTTAGCAAGAAGGAGTGTATCAGAATGATTCAAGCTGGTGAACAGACTGAGCAGCAATCTCCACAAAAACTTTATGTGCTGGTATACGAAGAGTAGTATTTTTTGTTGTAACGAAATTATGCAAAATTTTAAATTGAACATTGCAAGAAAAGCTTGCGAACAATATCTATAAAATAATTGGCATGACCAGTTGAGTAGTTTTTCTTTTAGCCATTCTTTTAGTACGGTTTCTGTTAGATTGTCTTAAATGGAACTGTAATCGACAAATATCATGCATGACAAATGTAGAAATTTTCTTAAGTAGACGTTGACGAAAATGCCCTCTACGACGAGTTGCCCAACCGGACTTTTTTTATATATGTATATGTTCACGGTATTCATATGTCACTTGTATTTAACTGTTTGTTCATGTAAATGTGGGTCATATCGATTTTATAGAATTTTTTGTTATTCACTCACATATATAGATTTTTTTGCTCGTTTGGCCTTTTTAATGTCACGTTTATAATATGTGATGTTGACTTACATTTTTTGTTTGCTTTTTAAATTGTTTATTACCCTTCCACCAGGATATAACGGCTTGTGGCTTTGAACCAGATGATTTACATTCAATATCATAAGTGCGATCAGCTGATACAAATCTATCTTTAGTCATTATGTGAACGGCTATTGGTTTTACTGAAATGCAAAAAGAAATTAAAGTTTGGTGTTAATAATGTTTTAAATATTTTTTGGAATTGTTTTAAAATAGATTTTCTTCATTCAATAGCAACAAGTCTTTGGTCAAACAAGAAAGTCAGAAAAAGTTTAGTTGTAAGCGGAAAAATTTATTAAAAAAAAATTTATGATATAGTAGCTGCCTGTGTAATGAAATTTAATGTATATTATAATTCTTTTAAAAATTACTGAACAACTATACATGGACTGCGGGCAACATAAAATGATTTGGTAATTAAAAGAAGACCTACCATCAAAGCCCTTGTTATACACTCAAAAGAAAATAGTAGGTAGATCTAACCAGCTTAAATAGTTAACTTACTGTTAATGTGAATTGTTGTTGCAATTTTTATGAAATAACAATTTGTTATTGGTTAAAATAGCTTTCTAAAGTTGTAAGTCCTTTCATGTCTATCGTTGCTTTGTGCTATCGTTATTTAACAAGATGACTTATCTGGGATAGATAGTAAATGTGTCCGGTTCATATATATGCGAAGAATTTAGAGAACCTAAGCTCAAAACCAAAATATTACATTTTACTGTATTGCAAAAATATAAAGTTGGACAAAACCACGTGTGAAAGTTAAAATTATTTTTCATGGTCTAAATTATTAATTTAGTTTTTTTTTAATTTTTGTGACTAAAATTACCAATTTTGTGGCTAGAACTACCAATTTAAAATAAAACAACAAAAAAAATTATTTTTATAAAAATTATTGTAGCAAGTCACCACATGTCAAAGTATACTTTGTGCTATCGCTATTTAACAATATGACTTAGCTGAGATGGTAAAGGCATCCGGTTTATAAACACGAATAAAATTGTGAGAACCTAAGTTCAAGACCAAAAAATTACAAACAAAATGTTTTTTTACAAACACACTAAATGCTTAAGCCTTGGCAGGCATCGAACCTGCGACCTTCCGGTTAGTAGTTTTACACACCATCGACTAAATAACGATTTCATGGTTTGCATTTACGGTATTTTATGGATTGTTGCAATCCTAACCTATAAAATTATTTAGATCGGAAATTGAGTGTTTTTACTTTAGTCCTTCAAAATTTGATAATTTAAAAAAAGTTTTATCATTTACATGCTATCGTTAAGAAACATTTAATATGCACAAGACACCACATATTACTATTTTTCCCCTTATTTTGCAAAAAGTCTTTAAATGAAAATTGGCGAAATTTCGATTGTTTTATTAATGTAAGTTCTTTTTAAATAAAAGTTAATATAAAAGCAATTCTAAAACAAATGTTTAATTTTTTTTTAATGAATTCAAGCAAAACTGTAACGTGAACAGTAGGAGATTCAATAAAGATTAATTGACGAAGATATCGCAATTAATTAAGTATTTTATTATAAGGTCTCAAAATCATTTAACAAAGAACTTGGCGTAATGTTCTTTTATTTTTCTTTAAAAATTTCCAGGACGATTCCTATCGTTAAGTATAAGCAAGTTACAGTCTATACTCAGCTCAATTGAATTTTACATATCCTGAGCCACAGTCTGCCTAAATGTCTTTCATTATTCATTTTATTTATCTCAAAACCTCTCCTTCAGGGTTTCAATAATTGCGTCGACTTATAATAAATTTAAGTAGTGTCAGCTCAGAGTTTGTACAGCTTCTATGAGCTTAAAATTTCCACTATACTTTTCAAAATTTGTTCACTAATTCTGCGGAAAATCACTCAAAGTTCGTTTAATATCGAATTATTTTCTTTAGGAATCATTGTAATCATTGATACCTATACAAAGTATTCCACTTTGCTTTGATACTTATACAAATTATTCATCCAGCATATACTTTTCGAATCAAGCAATAATTTTTCTCGGCTTAAGACAAATGGTATAACTTCAATTTTATGCAATTTTTATGAAACTTCTGTATAAGTTTTAACCGTTCACATTTTTAATTTGTCTTAAAAAATGATATGGACATTTTACTGCCAGTTTATCGATGTCGAAGGAATTCTTTCCGTCTTACAGTTACACTTGAAACAAGGACAAAGTTTTAAAATTTGTTTTTGTTTTAAATGAAATTGTAAGAATCAAAAATGTCCTTGGATATCGATACACAGGGTATATTAGTAGTTAAATAGACGATGTAAAACATAGCAACTTTAAAAAAGAAATTTAGCAGTTTCATCGTTTAAATTTAGTCGTATAGTCAGTAAAGCGAACTTTTGTAATATTTAAAAAAACAGTGAAAGTTTTGATATTAAAGAACAACAGGATTATACACAGAAAAACTATTTTTTCACTTCAAATACCAAATTCCCTGAATCAAATGTAAATTTTTTCAATTTAGGTCCTATAAAGAAATTTGTAAATTCAAATGCAAAAATTTCTAATAATTTGTTTGAAAAAAAATTCTGATTTTTTCAATAAACAAATTGTTTCATTAAAAAAATGTTTTAGAGAAATATAAAAAACAAATCAAAGAATTTCATAATTTTATTAGGTTGCCAATATTTGCGGTAAGTAAATGGAATTAAATAATAAGTCAAACAAAATTATTTATCAAACTAAATAGAGACAATAATAAAGATTTAAAATCAGTTTCAAAAACATGTTTGTTTAAAAAAAATCTATCATAATTTTTTCTGTGTAATACAAATTTCTTACATAAATCAAAATAAATTTGGCGGTCACTCACGCCATTTTATAAATATGTTTGTGTAAAAAGTCCATATATTTATAATTTTTAATTTCCCGTTTTCCCGGAAAATTTTTGGGATTTTCTGGGGAAAACGGAGAATTAAAAGTAGACTTTTCCCGGGAATTCCCGATTCCCAAACCCTAGTGACGACCGACAAGTCGATAGTTAGTGGGTCGCTCAAACGAATTATAATGAGTGACTTGTCGTCAGTTGCTTGAGTTGTCGAACGACAACGTGCTAAATGTGTTTTTAGTCACCCAGTAAAAATGAGAAGATTTGATTGAATATTAAGAAAGTTGCAGATATTTTCGTAAGACATAAAATTATAAAGTATAAAAATTATTTTTTTACGTTGCAAAAAGGCATATTTTTAGGTTAAATGAAAAAAGTGGGTTATACTCTATACTTTATTTATATGCAGGTGTAGTAGCTTCAAAAAAATAGAATAATTCTCTATTAAACTTTTGTTAGGTTTTAATTGCAAACAAAAAAAATAGACTTTTCAATGCTCTACTGCAAATCTTTATTACAGTATTTTTTACAAAACTAATACTATATTTTATTGCGCATATATTTAAGTAGTTCTAGAAAAAATCTAAAAAAATTTCAAAGAAGGATTTAATTTTATTTCTAACTACATAAAAAATTGGATGACTTTGGCGACGTCTGGTGGCGACACAATGACTTTTTTCTGAAACGATTTTTTTGTATAATTAAGCTAGTTTGTTCTTATTGCAAAAATATAAATTTCATCCAAAAATAAGGCTCAATTTATTTTTTTAAATTTTGTATATGGGATACAGCACTGTGAGACGTGGTGGGCAAAGATGGCTATTTATTATCCTTACGAGGGAAATTTTTCAACAGTCTTGTATCGTTAGATATTTTCGTTAAGTAATTGTTGTAGTTTAACTATGTCAGATTAGTTAAGGTAATGCTACAAATTTTCACATAAATCTGTTCCAACAAGTTGTTGAGGTTTATTTACAAAGTAATTTTAAAGGAAAATGTTGTTGTATTACATTAATATTTCTAATATTGCAACACTTTTGATAAAATCCAATCAAATTATGATTCTTTAGTATGCAATTACAAAATAAAATTTTAAAAGTATTTTTAATCTGCTACCTGATCTAACTAAGCATCACGAACGTTTTCAACAATATTTCTACTTAAACTTTTATCCAAACAGTGACTTCAACACGCAGAAGAAAAAAGTTAATAATAGAGCTCTTTAGCATATTTATATTTGTTTTTCTATAATAACTAGCCTTTTTATAAAAATAATAAATGTCACGCTATTTTCAGAGAAACGAAGTATCTTTAAAGGTCAATGCACATTTCAAGCACATTTTGTAGAATGTCATTTATAAAAAGAATAATATGCATAGCTAGCTTCCTACAACTTACTTCATAGGTATGCAAAAAGAGATTTTTATTCTCGGAACTAGATTTGTTGGGAGAATGAATAAAGGGAGGAATGGAGAGCACAAAATTCGTAGAAATGTGGAATTGTTTTAAAATGACGTCAAATAAAAAGTACTAGTAATATATATAGAACTTAGCTTTTAAGCAAATTTGCACGAAAGTAATTGTAGTTAGTGACAAAGCATTAGGAAAAATTGTATTAGCAGACTTTTTGTAGTGGTACATAGTTATTCTACAGAGCATCATATTAAATAACTTGCAAATTTTTTAGATCTTGTTAATGAGTTCCGGCTAAAAAATTCGTATTATGAAGCTTATGCTACGCTATTCTAAGGAAAAGCATCATATCAGCACAGTGAGCTTAGATTCCACTTAAACTTAATAAAAATATTTCTTAATGTTTTAAAGACTAAAGCCCATTCTTTGAAATGTCATTTGAGTGAAATAGAATATCTCTCCAAACAACATTTCCACAAAGTTTAAGCAAAGCCTAAAATGCGACATCAATGAAAGAGTAAGCTCGGGTAATGTGGTATGGGCGGGTAATGAGGTATAGACGGGTAATGTATTATAGCTGCTTTTCTCTAAAACTAAGACCATACTAATGGTACCAATCTTAGTACTTTGATTCCGTCAAAAAGTTAAGAGTGCGGAAGTGTATTATAATTTCGCATGTCATAAAAATAGCATTTGGCACTATGCGCCAACGGTTTGACAAAAAAAGCAACAAATAATAATAATATAAATTGTCGGTCCTAAATAATATACTTAGTCGCGTGGCCGACTTATTTTGACCTATGTTAAAAATTATTACTTTTTTTTAAACAAATGTATCTAACTTCATTATTTTAATAATAAAGTGAATTGCGATCACTTTATTAGTTAGGAACACATGCAACGATATTAAATATTATATGAGTAGTTTGGATTCAGTAATTATTTGAATTAATCGTGTGATCATATAACACGGTATAGCTAAAGGAGGTGAAAGTGGTATAATGTATCACGTTACCCTTTCAAAAAATAAACTTGTTAAAAAAAGATGATATAAGAAAATGGGCATCGGAATATATGAAGGCATGGTATATCACATTATCAGAACATAGTATAACACACTAGCCGCCAATTTGTATATGGCTGCTAATGTTGTTCTCATTTTGTTCTCAAATGACTCTGAAGCGTGAGCTTAAAAATATGATTTTACTTTTCCGAATACAAACTAATGGCGTTTTCTTTTCTAAAACAAAAGTTTACCATAAGTGTTACATGTGATTGGGCAACATTTTTAAATGCTCTCCTGATTACTAAGAAGTGTTACATATTTGACGTTTACAAAAGAACAATAGTTTATTTATTTCAGAAACAATAACAAAACCAGCTGTTAATGTAGTGCTGCACTAATGTCCCTTTATTTAAAATGAGTTTTGAACATGTAACACTTTTGTTCTTTTTAAGTGAAACAGCATAAGAAAAGAACGCGTTACACTTTAATAAAAATACATATTATTCAGAAAAGAACATAAAGAAATGTAAAAGGCAAAATAAATGAAGCATCCCTACGGTAAATGGAACTGCCACAAAACAAGTCACGTGACCGATCCTCAGGTGATAGGGACCAGTCCGAGTTATAACACTTCCTATGAAGCGGACCAGCCACTTTTATATGGGGATGGCCAAGAATGGGGTTAATTGACACTTTGTATGCACCTTGTAACTTGTCTCTGAACTATCCTGTAGAGTCCCAATCGGTGTAGAATAATATAGATTATATATAAATATTATTCCAAAATTCAGCTGTAATTATCGATTAATTAATTTTTTTATTATTACAAATCCAAGTAGAAATTGTATTTTATTTTTAAGCGGTGTCTTTGATAGGATTCGAACCGGCTACCTCCCGCATGACAGGCTAGTACACTACGCACTCGACCACAGGGAAACTTATATTTCAATGTTATAAATACCAGTTAAGCTCTCATTGAAGGGAGACAATTAATATTATATAGATACTATGTGATAGGCCTTGATCAAGGTGCACCGAATTTGTTCAGTGCCGTTTACTACAATACTAGCCGGAGTCCCAAATAAATTGACTGAAAATGGTTAATATGTCACCATTTACACAATATGTATTTTTTCACCATCCACTACTTCTTATTTTTGGTACCAGTCTCATTTTCTCAAGTTACAGGACGAGTACTTTTGGATCATTTGTAACGAAATTTTCCGCAGGGATATTACTCAGAAAAGGAAAAGCCATAAGATTTGTAGTAGAACACAAGTTGAGATCTGTGCTAATAGAAGCAAGATTATATAAAAATAAGAGAAAAATAATAAATAGATAAACTTTATTACCCGAAGTTGCTATACTATTTTATGATTTCCTTGGCAAATCTCTCCTACTAGGTTTCACAGAGTGCCTACACTAAAATAATCACTTTATTTAAATCTGCTCAAAGTTGCTAATTTATGTTATAAATAAAAAAATATATTTTCAAAGAATTACTACAAAGCAAATCAAATTTAACATACTATAACAGCAAAAAAATATCTGTCAATCCCAATTTGTTGGTAACCTCTTTTACAAAAGCAATAGATTTTACTTATTCGGCGAAAAAAAATTATATGAACATACTATATAAATACATTTGAGTTAAACTAATAGAGGCATTGGGACAGCAAAATATGTATATGTATGTTCGAATACAGACATAGACATTTGCACAAAAATTATCTCATAGATACAATACTATACCGTCATGGAAATGGAAACAGAGCTATTTATATCATAAAACATAAAAAGACCACAAATCGATACTTACAATTGACATCCAGTATGACCACTTTGTTGTTTGTTGGAGTTAAATTCGTATTGCTTGCTACACAAACTAATCTAGCATTCAAATGTTGTCGTCCAATATTTGGATATGACAAGTGGTTAACCGTCTTACCGTCCGGCCGATGTTCAAATGATTCATCAATCACCGTATTATCTAAATACCATGTAACATTGGGACGTGGACGTCCTGTAGAAATACAGATTAAAATAAAAAGAAATGGAAAAGAGAAAGAGAAAACAGAAACAATGGATCAAAAAATTTATAAATGAAGCACAAAGTTGATGTTGAATATATTAGTTTTGAATAAAAGAGTAAAGAAACACAATTTATTTGTGTATTCAGTAAATTAAGATAACAAGTGCAAGACAACGAGTAAAACTTTTTTTATTACAAAAAAACTTAAAAAATAAAATGATGCAATAAACAATAGAGATACGAAAAAATATATATACATTTGTATGTATGTATATGTCAAGAACTCAGGAAGGACTCACAACAAAGATTGTTCACTTCGTAAACATTGGAATAAACATCATTTACCATTTTGTTTTAATAAAATAGGAGAAGGAAAGAAAATATATGTATACTTCTAAAAAAAACATAGTCAGGACAGGAAAACTAACAACTACATACATATTTGTTTTCAGTTCATCTAGGTTTATTAAGTTCAACAGTTTGTTAGTCATCGTTGCTCAATTTTTATAGCTTCTTGATTTTTGGCAGCAAAATCAATTATGTTTTTTGTATACTTTTGAAGTTTGTAAGACATTAAAAAATTTAGCAAGTAAAAATAATAACCCAGTAAAAAAATTATGTTTTTCAAAGCAAGTGACGATTGTAATCCCATATGCGAGCCCAGGCATGATTTTTGTACTTACTGCTGTCGCTAACAAGAAAACCTATTGTTTTTCAAACACTATGATAACGATAAGTTTACTTAATAAGTTTTAGTGCATTCAAGTGGAAATTCCGCATATAAAAATCATACCGTGTATAATAAGAGCTTGGATTATTAATCAGATGGGAAATTTCGATTAACTAAGTTGAGTCGCAATAAAAATGAATGCAAGAAATTACATGAAAAAAGTCTTGTATTCTATTTTTTTTCGGCAAAAATTAGTTAAATAGCTGACGTTTCCTTGTAAAAAGCATCTGCCGTCAGAAGTGGTAAAAGTGAGCAAGAACGCTGATGAGACGGTGTAGCGACCTGTCGAAGTCAGTAGTACTGATCTGTTCTGCTAATTTGATTTGAATATTCCAATACTCCACTCGTAGTAAAAATTATTTGAATTTACATTTATTCAAATATTGAACTAAAAAGCCGAAATAATAAAATCTCAGATTAAACAAAATAGTTTACTTAATCAAACAAAAATATTAACTAGATTTTTTTGTAATATCGAGCTATTGGAATAAAAAGGTTTCATGTGAAATAAAGTAAAACAAAGTTCTAATTGCAAAAAGAACCTTTCTAATCAATATATTATCTCTGAGTTAGAACTAATTTTAGCTATTACTTTCATTTTAAGATAGCATGTGGAGCTGCTTTTTCGCGAAAGTTGTGACACCTCGTAGTTGGGACCATTTTTAACTGGCTACGGCAATTTGGCCAAAATGATAGTTAGAACCCTTTTCTTCTAAGGGCTCGATATATCAAAAAATTTTTTGTCTGGGTCACTCTCATCATCATCATCATCCATTAAGCATTTATGAAATATTACTTTGTTAAATGTTTTCAAGTCTGAATGCTTATCTAAGGACTCTAAAAAAAATTAATGAGAATTAACTAAACGACATTAACGAACTGATTCACTCAAAAATCTTCAGTAAACAAACGTGGTACAATCTCTTTCCTTTTGCTATCATTGTTGTTGTTGTTATTTTTTTTGTATGTCGTCTGCGGGTTTGTTTTTTTACGACACAGTTTTTCTTGTTGTTTTTTGTGTTGCGTCCTCAATAAAAGTTAAACAAACAATTCATTGATTATGTAAAGAACATTTACTGAAAATTAATTTGTTTTTAGACAATCTCTTGTTTAAACATTTTTTTGCTATAACTTTTTCTGTGTAGAAATAGAATGAGCACAAAAATCCGTTTTTTTTATTTTATGTGGCTTACAATGTTATTGCACTACATCCTCCAATTGATAAATGTCCCGATTTTCATATAAAAGAAAAATCTTAATGTGTGTGTTGTGTTTTATATGAAAGTCTTGACTTGGCACTTAATACATATTGAGCTTCCTCACTTAATATTGAATAAATTCAAAAGTTGGCAATAGATTTTAATAAGAAGACAATCAACACGACGTTGGTACGATGGTCTGATGGTACAACTAACATTAGTACAACATCTTGTTTACCAAAATTTTAATGTAATTATAACAATAAAATGATAACGCCGAATAACCGTCCTCAGACTCTTGTTTTCAATCTTGCCACAACACTCTAAACTTAAATTTACAACTGCTTAATTCACAACAATTTGTATCGCCGTTCTTGTATCAAATACACTTATTGTTTATTTTTTTCTGAACACCTACTGTAATTTGTATCGGCTTGTAATATTGTATTGATATACAAAGGGAGACCAAGATACATACAAATACTCTCAGAAAGTACATGCAAATGCTCTCTGAGTATCGTAATAAATACTACTTTTTCAAAACATATTAAATAAAAGTGTATTGAATACACTAATTATTATATAAAAATTTTCAACAACAAGTTTACACTATTGTATTCAATACAATATTACACTCGACACAAAGATACAAGAGGTTTTGTGAATTAAGCAAATGTTCTAACAATGTTGTAAATACAAATTTACAGCATTTATTAAAACAAACAATATTGCCATTTTTTATATCCACTTTTTATATCTGAGTTTAAAACTTTCTTTTATTTATATTGTTCAACTTGAATGACTTTGGATTTGAACCCTTTAAAATACATGGTCGCAAGCAAAAGTCTCTACCACTAAGCCACAATATTAACAGCACAAAGTAAATGTATGCTTAAAATTACTCTGTGAGCATCTAAGAGAGAGAGAGAGAGAGAGAGAGAGAGTTAAATTTATTTGTGAACTAAAGTCACATTTTTGGTTTTACAGTATTGTAGTGTTACATATTATTATGCATATGATATTTCGACAGTTAAGTAGTAATTTTGAATTTGTAATGTTGTCGTGGTATTGGATTACTATGAACGCAGCATTGGAAAATTAAACTCAAGTTTTTGTGTATCGTGTGGCGCGAAGCTTTTGAGAGAGTCGTAATTTTGTATTTACATCGTTGTGGTAGTACATATTTTTTGCATAAAGTCGCAATTTCTGGCTGGGTATTTTCAAGATAAAAATTTTTATAATTTTTTTACAAGTTCCAGGATATCTATAAAATTATTAAGCGACTTAAAAAATTTTTGTACAGCTTAAATATAATATTCAAGTCACATTCATTGAACAGGACAAACCGTTTTCTAGTTTACATTTCTACTAGAACTAATAAAATAAACCGACTCTGCACCCAAATTATATAAGAAATCATTTTTAGTTGATCCAGTCCAGTCCATTGAAAACTCGTGGTTTTAGTTGTCACGAACTTTGAGGAGTAAGGGAGCATTAAAATAAATAATTGATGTTTGTAAATGTCTTATTTATTTTGCTAACTATTACTACGTTTATACGCAGTGATTATTTACAAATAAGAACGTAAAATGCTGCCAAAGGTTTTTTTATTGTCATTTATTAAATCACTGAATATTTATCTATTTATTATTTTTTTTATTAGCAAGCATGTGTAAAGATTGCAGGTCAAACTTCTTAATTGCAAATAGTGCGTTAATGAGCAATTGTTTTCGTGAGTTAGTAAGTAACAATAAAAGAATATACTTGGTTATGAGGCGAGGAAGCTAAATTTGATGGTTTTTCCTAATTTCAATCAAAATGTGGAACCTGTTAACATTTTCAGATTGTCAATCATATTTTCTAGCATATTGGCATATTTTAGTGTTGATGAAAAATCCAAAAAGTGAATTCTTGCAACCACCCTAGTTAGTATACACACATTGCACAGAAAAAATTTCGCAATTGCATATTAGCGGCTTTACTGGGTATAATACAAGCAAATAAGTTTCCAACATATAATTCTAGATTTGAAAAAAAGCGCAGGTATATAATGAAGAAGGAAGAATTTCTTCTTATATTTCTTGAAATAAAAGAAGTAGTACTGTAGGTGGAAGGTAAATTATACCAAGTCACATGCTTTTAAAAATACGTTTCTTATAGTGTTGGAATCAGCACTTTCGCCAATTCAAAATGCGTTTATATAGGACACTTGCACAAAATATTTTTTAATATTAGTTCTTTACTCTTTATTTGCTTTAAATTGATTAGTCAAACTTGCTTACAGATTTTTTGAGAAACTTTTGATATGAAAATTCGAAAGTATTTCAATTTGGAGTTTTGGGACATGGGGAACTATTTTCAGGGTACTACATATTTCTTATTCTATTTATAAAATTGTGTATATAGTTCAATTATAATTGAATTTGTAGCTCATAATAATTATTATGTTCAACAACATTAGCCTCAGTAATGTCCTTTGCCAGGAAAAAAAGTTAGCATTTTATATCGTTTAGACTTTTGTAATAAACTTAAATGCCAGGAATTTCGAGATTTTGTGAGAATTATCCTCAGATTTTGAATATTGGAAAACAACATAAGCGGATACATTTTTTATTTCTTTTCATCGAGTAAAAGCTAGTTTTGTTTCGAAATACACGTTAAATTTTCATATAATTTTTTACTAAAGTACACTTCAAATACAAATTAATTTCTTTTAGAATACTGCAGCAAGCGTTTAGCAATGCATATTTAAAATTTGTTTGGAAAATAAAAAAACACTATTTTAAATAATCAAATTGACTTTGTTTTTATTATCGTTGCGAAATTTTATGGTTTTATTGGCACAATTTTAATTAAATTTTAGTTTGTGTTTTGCTTTTTTTAATAGCAAAAAATCTATGTGTGCTTTGTTTATCACAGATTAACAAACTGCAATAGATTTAAACAAACAGCCTGAATATTTGGTAGATTTCTGAAATATGTATATACATATGAAAATATTTGTATGTACAATGAATGATCTATAAATATTCATATGTGTTTAAAGTAATAGGAGTTTTGTACAATATGTATAAGCTATATATGACTATAAAAAATAAACCGATATTGTGGTCATATTTCTGGTAAATTAAAAGTTACAATTAAAATTGCATTTAAATATGGCATTCAATTTATAAGCCACAAAATAACATTTAAATTTAAATAAATTGTTAATTAAAATCAGGGAAATAAGTTTAGCCAACAAAAATGAAAATGTACACATATACGGGGATATTTCTACAATTACTTAAACTAACATATTGTCATAGCGGCGAACGTTGGGATTTTCGAGACTGATAATGGGAATTAATTGAAAAATTATATTTGTCAGAACCGAATTAATTTTTGTACTAACTAAAAGTTGCTTGTGGCAACTACCGTTGTGAAACTACACAATTATCAAGTTTGAGTTTTTTGGTGATTTTCTCGCGTGCAATAAAAATTGGAATTTTTCGCGTTTTTTCATGACATAGTTTTAGTCCTTTTTGAAGTGAACATTAAAAATATAACAATGGAACCTTGGGGTTAGTACTATTATATGTAAGTTTTTGCATTTATGTGTAATTTGTGTTATATTCCTAATTTGTTTTTACGGGTTACGCGTAATAATTTAGTATATTTGGGGAAAAATTACGATAAATAGTTGTGAGTTATGCCGACTTAAGTAAACATATTTTTTTCCCGTATTACTATAAATATTTTTGAAATAATGTGTAAAAATATTTTGCGTATATTTGCGCCTTTTAAAATATTTTGTTGCACCTACTACCTAAAAAGCAATATAAACATCATTATTACTGTTACTTTTGTTTTTTGTTTTCATGCTAGCTTACATTTAATTAATAATCAGGGCTCGGACTTTCATGCAAATGCATTTTTTTTGTAGCGGTAGACAATGAGGTATTGACTAATTATCTATGCGAATCATAAAATTATAAGTGGCAAGCCATCGATTTCTAGTTGCATATTTTTGCATGTTTTGATGGTAAGTGCATATTTTTGCATATTTTGGCAATAAATGCATATTTTTAGAGTAATAAAAACTTGTTTAATGCATATTTCTCAATTTTTGGAAAAAATTTTATAGACCGATTATGGATGACAACTGAGTGAGCCTCAGTTGGGTTGCCAGTTGCTGAAAATGATACTACTGATGGCAACTGGCAACTGAGATTTGTCCATTTCAGTTGCTATATAGTGCCTTACTGCCAACCATTAATGTTCAGTTACCGACTGGCAACGCAAATAAAGTTCGGTTGCATTAAATAATAGACCCAATAATGTTTCTTTTATGTTTATAATAAAAAATTAGAAGACATATTTTCATATTATTTTATTTTTGGTAATTATTATTAATAAATGTCTTCAAATTAAATCACATTAAATTTTAAGCTTTTTTCTATTATAGGATTCTAGATAGCAGATTATTATTAATTACTTCGTATGGCGAGTACCCGTTCTCCCGGACATACCTCGTCAGGTTTCTGTTCAACCTCGTACACCGGCTTCGAATTAACCCACACTAAATTTGAACCCTCTTACTATTATAGGATTGCGGACAGCAGATTATTATTAATCATAAAAAAGTAATTAACTTTATATGAAGAGTGCCCCTTCCCCGGACCTACCCCTTCAATTTCTTGCATAATTGCCTATCCCGTCAACATTTAAGCCTCTTAGTGTTATAGATTTTTAGATAGTAGATTATTACTAATTAGTTTCTATGGGGATTTCCCCCTCGCCCAGTCGTTATCAAGAAATTGTTTGCCCAACTTCGCAGCTTGCTCTCTTTAAGTGATATTGAGCAAAAAATTAAAATTATAAACATGGAAAGTCCCCCTGATTCCCAATTTTGGCATCGAAGACCTCACTGTGCGGCAGAAAGTCTAATCTGATAGATTTTTTCCTACCCTAAAGCCTTTCAAAAATTGCCGTGTATTTTTTCGAAGCTTTTGCCATTGTTTATTATATTTGTTATCACTAATGCACAGATTGGGTAACAAAAGAAAGAAAGTTGATGTTGTTGAATATTACTAAAAAAAATTATTATCTATGATTGTGTTTAACAATAATTAAATTTTTTCCTATTGTTTTTACAGTACTATACAGATAATTCTAGAACCATCCTCATGTATATGCATGTATATGCAAATAAAATATAATATAAATAAGTTTGTGCTTTTAAACTAAAAAAAGTTAGTTTGAATAAATAAAAAATTTGTTTAGATATAACTAATTCCATCAATATCCACTTACCACCTGAAACCTCACATATTAAAACGATGTCAGTTCCCTCATTAAATGATTCCACATTGCTGGTTTTTTCATGACGATTTGGCTTAAAAATTATAGGTTTCTCGGGTGGTACTGAAAATAAACAAAATGGAAATAAACACATATTAAAATAATTGAAAACTAAATAGAAAATTTTCAAATGTTAATTAAAAGTGTTAACATCAATACGTTTAAACTAAATGACATAATTTATATATTTTTTTTGCTTCACTTTTTCGAAATAATTTGCGTGCACATAACACAATCTATTTATTCCATTTGTTTTTTTAGTTTTTAATTTTACTGTGATTGCTGCAGAATTCCCTTGTTACGTGGGAGTTATGTGAATACTTGGAAAATGTTCAAGTCTTCTATTTGACTGATTTCCTTTTATTTATTTGTGTGTTTCTCCAGTAAAGGGAATATATAATTTTAATATATGCGTGTTTTAGAGAAATTAAATATATCACATTACGTCGTTTTTATGCAAGTTAATTATTTGCTGTAAATTTTTACTTGCTTTCTAAACAGCCATCACCATCTAGATCGTTATAAGCATTTGAAATTGGCAATCATGTTCTTAATTGTGTTCATCAGGTTAAATTAGTTTCCCTAAATTGATGTTGGAATGTGCGTACATAAAACTACAGATCGTAAAGAAAAAAATAGTAATTTACATAAGCAAAACTTAATTGAGAAATTAAAATTTTATTCATTCGCTTAACCATCTTACCACTTCTACGTTAAAATAATTGATAAACAAGCATTTTAATATGTTTTTGAATTGATTACTAACTCTAGTTATGGGTACAAAGTGGAATAGATGAAAGTATCGGCCATGTCACAGAGTTCAATTCCATACGGAAACGGAATTCAAAATTTTTGTAGCAGCTGGTGTCTAAAAATGAAAACTAAAATACGCAAATTTGTCAGGTGTGTCCAGACTGTTGGCGGTGCTACTATGCTGCGGTATGTTCCAGATAGGGCTTGAAATATTAGGGTGGATTGAGTTCCGTTTCCGAACGGAATTGAACTCTGTGACATGGCCGTATATATAAATATTTTAAAAATACTCAATACTTTAAATTTATAAAATAGCTCAAAGATGGTGCTACAGATGAAATTTCAGGAATTTTTTGTAAATATTTTAGCTAATTTTTTTTTAATTAACTAACATCGGACACCCGAAAACTTTTCTTTTTTCTTATCATCTAAAAGTTTGTCTACCCCATATAAAATCCAAAGTAGAATTTACAACTGCAAAATGGATAATGTTGGATGAGGTGGTGAAAATTTTGAGTTAATTCAAAGAGGATACAAATGACAAAGTCAATGCAACGTCGCAAAGTGGTTCCTATTGCTAAAAATTTTTAATAAATCTTTGTGAAATATTTTGAAGTATTTTAAATCTCCCTTGATTATGCTGACTTTAGACGACATGTATTTTACATCTGACTTGTCAAATTTCCCACTGCAAAAGTTGTACATGCCGTGTGAAACATATGAAACATTGTCAGATGACATTTACAGAAGCAAAGTCTTATGAAAATTTTTCAATTAGAGCGTGTTCTATTTTCATCTGACAAGGCATATGACATCAGCTGTATTGAATTAACAAAAGTGTGGTTTGGCTGAAAAAACATTAAAAAGCATAGGGCGCTTTATATATTTATGAAAATTGTGCAAAAACTCAGCTGTTGTGAACACTTAGAGGTTATGTCAGATAAAATTGCACATGTCATGTAAACGCAAAAATTATAAACCATCTGTAAATGTACAATTTTGACACACATACGAAGTTACATATGTCTCACATACCTGACAAGCCATATGTAAAAAACATGTCGTCTAAAGTCAGCATTAGCTGGCAAGAGCGAGGAAAAGATGATGTGGGTGCCAAGCTGAAATATAGGGAGATGACAATTATAAATACTCGTCTCAAGTATTTATAATTTAGGGGATATGGGAGAACAAAAAACCAATGATTAATTTTCTTGTATGTTGCAGCGCTAAACGGCAGGTAGGTAGTTTCTTACCTTTGTAGGGTGCCCGTACGAGTAGCAAGGCAAGTGTGGTTGGTTTTTTCTTAACGTTTTATTCTACACATAGTTCAATTTGGCTAAATATGTATTAGTTAAGATTAATTATAAGGGTTTTATAATTTCAGGTTACTTCACGTAAGTATAATTTTTTTTTATTAGAGTTAACTTTTCAATTTCAGGTTCATCAGATATTCTTAGGGAAGTAGTAGGTTAGGTGTGATCCCAATCCAACTTTAAGATGAAGGTAAGATGGCTGACTTGCGCTTAGTGCAACGGTTGTAAAGCAATTAAAGTACAAACAATGTCTCTCCGATTATGCTTTGCATCGGCTTGTTAAGCAATCCGATTCGGAGACTTCCAGATTTTTTATAGCAAGTCAAATAAATTTTAGAGTTGCCCCCTTTGAATTGAATAATTACACTGAAATTTGCTAACCGATTACAAAATGAGTGTAAAACAGGTTGTAAGAGCTGTCTACCTTGGGTGCCAAAAACGTTGTTGGCCTCAGATTTATTGCTAATATTTTTCGATAGTAAAGAAGTTTAACTTTTTGAAAAGTTAATATCTTAATAATGAAAATGCAATTTATTTCATTTATATTTTATAGTTACTGAGTTGCAGTTAAATAAAAAACTTTGAATTTTGTAAAATATATATTATTTTTAATTAGAATATTAAAACATTTTTTAATTTTTTAACAAAACAAATTATCCTTTTTAGGGTTCCGTACACCAAAAGTGTAAAGGAACTATATTGTTTCGCTACGCAGTCCGTCTGTCTGTCTGTCACAGGCGGTTTTCTCGGGAACCGTAAGAAGTACGGAACTGAACGGAAACGGAAAAAGCACTAACACATAAAAAGATCAAAAAACGAAAAGAAAATTGTCAAAAACGGAAAAAATTGCCAAAACGAAAAAAGCGCCAAAAACCAAGAAAAACCAAAAAAAATAACTAAAAACTGAAAAAAGTCCTTAAAACCACAAAAAAAAAGCAGCAAAACTGAAAAAACGCCACAACTAAAATTAATCGCTAAAGTCAAAAATATCGTGCAAAGGAGAAAAAAGAAAGAAAAAAACTATAAGACCAAAAAATCTCCAAGAATAAAAAAATCGGCAAAAACAAAAAAAAAATTAAGAAAACGAAAATAATCACCAAAAAGAAATAAACGCTAATACCAAACAAAAATCGCCAAAACAGCGAAAAAAAATTAAAAAATAAAATTAACCAAAAAAGCAAAACGAGAAAATTGCCAAAATGAAAAATAAGCAAAAACCAAAACGGATATGTATTTTCGTACGAAACCCTTCGTGTACGAGCCAAAGTCGCACTTTACTGAATTTTTTCTACTTCAACCTCGTAACTATTTTTACGAAATTGAGGGTATGAGTACAAAATATTGTATTACGTAAAAAATAAAAGGAGCCTTTAGGACACCCTTATTTTATTAAACATTTATTATGATATTCCGAAAATGATGATTATGCAAATGCGAGGTTAAAAGAGAAATGGCTTTCAGAAACTTTAATGTGAGTACATTCATTTGCCAAAGCACTTTATGGGCCCGTGACCAAATTTTTACTTTATTGATATAACCATAAAAAATTATATATTTTGGATTTCTGGGAACTATCTAGGAATTCCAGTATTCTCTGAGCTAGTCTTAGTTTTTGCTTGGTTGGTATTAACTACGGTAGTTCTTATAGTTACAAGTGCAAAATTTTACTACAAAATATGTATAATCAACTTTTTATAGCAATAATTTCTTTAATTCCCGTTCTTTAATACTAGAGTTCAAATTTAGTAAAACGTTATTAAAATGTAATAGTGAATTTAAGGTTCCAATGTCGTATAAGAACTCCATATTTCTGAAATCAGTACTGGAGAGCATAAATCAATTTCTGGTGTATACTTGGTCAGTAGTACTCCAAAAATCCATAGTGAATGAGTACAGTTTTACTATTGATATTTCTTTCAGGGTATGCACAAAGAAGCTTCAGTTATTATTTCCGTATTTAAGCTTTTTTCATCGAATGAAAAAAGTTGAAAATGATTTTAAAGTTTTCTGATATATAAGACAAAAACAATTTTATACTATTTTCTTTTTTCACAAATACATGCATACATATACATACATATACTAGCTTACTTAAATATTTAAAAGCGTGAGAAATATTAAAAATAATGTTAATTTGCATAACACTCAGTGTACTATGGAATATTATATGAATGTTTGATTTGGTTTGGTATGAATATGTACGTACAAGTACGTAAATATATATATATATATGTATGTACATATTTTTTTTATTTTTCTTAGCCAGTAGTTTTTTACGAGTCTTATTTTAATCTTCTCACATTAAAACCTTTTTAAAACTGAAACAGGAATATTTTTATGGGCATAAAATTATACTGCTATGGGTAAGATTATATGTGGGGTACATTAGACCTACATACATGGTTGGATGCTACAGGCTACCATGCTTTTTTTTTTCTTGTGGAAATGCTTCGAGTATTGTGTGCTTTGTGGATGTTGCTGTTACGCTGATGTCGGCAATGGTAACAACAGTATGATGCGGACTACGACGTTGATGTAGTTTTTATTGTTAACCGTAAACCGCATTTATATTTCCGTTCACGTTTCCGCTACAAGTACACATCTGACACACACAAACATGACTCCATGGCTCCATATGTAGACATTTTTGCACATATAAATTCTGTTAATGTATTTATATGTGTGCATGTGTATTGTAGAGAATATTTATATGTGCATTATTTTATATGTACCCAGTAAACAATTTTTGCCGATTTCGGTCTGAAGATGCCGAACTCATATCCGAAGTCGGTCAGAAAACGTACCATATATCATATGAGTTGTTGACAAGAAACCGCACCTCTTTGTCTAAGGAAATTCTAAAATATATGCCGAAATATCTAAGATAAGTCTTTACGAATTCTGACGCATTTTCTGGGGAAATTGTAAAGACATTTTCGACATATCTCAACAATGTCGAAAAAATGTCTCACAAAACATCACAACATTTTCCGATTTCCCTGATACTTTTTGACATCCTGTCGTATTAATGTCGGAGAAAAGTTAAAGCTAAAATTACAAATTTATCAGAACTTTCGATCAAAATGATGCATGCATTGTTCTGCTAATGGCATCTCGTCAGAAAACATATACCCATATATTATAAGTTTAAAAACTCAAATATTTGTGCACATAATCTCAAGAGGTAAATGAAAATTATTACAAATGCTTAAATCAGACATTGGGAAGAAGTAACTGCTAAAAGTCGTAAGACGTAGGTCAGAATATGAGCAGACTGTTTTGTTAGATGGCTTAAAAGAAATTAAACTGCCTTCAGATAAAGTGCAGATTATTCTGATGTTATTCGGATAATATTTGAGAAAATTTGCAGAAACGTCGTACCAGAAAACTGCTTACTAGTCTGAGGGAGTTTTGGACAACGCTGTTGAGTGTCTGGTAGAGTCTAAGAATTTCTTTGACGTTAGACATATCGGCATAAAATGTTTCATGGGTATGTATATGTAACAGAATTTTATATACATATGTACTTTTTTTCGTTACTTTTGTTTTACAATTTTATTTTTGTTTCACAATGCTGTTGTTGTTGTTAAGTTTGTGCAACGTTGCAATATGGCGTCGCCTATTAGTCTAGTAGCAATGTTGTTCTGACAAATTGCAGTATTTTGAAAATTTTATTAATGTTTTGTGTATATGCTGTATATTTGATGTTGTTGCATTTTTTATGCACTGTCGTTGTTGTTGCTATTGTTGTAAAGTATAATGTAGTGCAAAGCAAAAGAGGTATAATGAAACAACCTCCTGAAAAATAAAGACTAAAAAATAGAGGAGTGTAGCATGAAAACAAAAATAATAGCACCATATTTTGTTACAATAGTCATATAGCATACAAATGTAATTTTATACATACACAAAAGCTAATATATTTGTATATACGTTGCATAAAACCAACTTTACAATACCAGGTTGGAAATATTCTTTAAAGATTTACAAAATCAAAATAGGATTCTCGGAAACAAAAAAAATCAATATCGTATTATTTATTGTGAAGAAAATTATTGGCACGATAATATCCAAATCTGAAAAAAATTTATTCCTGAGTTTTCCTAAGATATATGTAAACGGCTCTTCATATCATATATCGTCACCTGAAACGCAAAACGCTTTAACTAAAATAAAATTTAAAATTAGCTTTAAATTAAATTAAACTCAGTGTAGTTTAATTTAATTTAAAGCTAATTTTAAATTTTACACATTTTAGTTTTTGGAAGGCATAAAGTTTCTAATGCATTCTTTTAGGATAAATAGGATGTGCTAAGCACGAGAAAATAATTTCAATCATTATCTATATAATTGTACATTTTTTGTTTTTTAGAGTGAAAGGCTAGTGCCATTAAAGTATTCTTTAACATATTCGAAAGGTTACAAAATTACGTGTCGAATGGAGTATATTTGGCTTTAGTTTATTTAGTTTATTTTTAGTCGAACTGTATGGTTTTTATCCAAAGTTATTTAGTTAGTTTGGCTTAAGTTCATTTTCAATTTAATCTTTCGATCAAATTATTATTTTTTTATTTAAGAAAAAGGTCTGAAGCATGTAAATAGTGAAGTTCCGAACATTTAGAAAAAAGTTCATTAATAGGCGCGATTCGCCGCGAGATGGCGGCCGTCTGTTAATTGAGCTTACTAAAATTAGCAGGATTTTCGCTGTTTGTTATATATTGCAAAATAATTTTTTTATGTATAAATGAGTGATGGACCTCTTTTGGCAACAATTTTCAAAAATTCAAAATTTTTTCAATTTTCAATTAAAAATTGTACATATATTTTAGCTCTTCATAGTTTGTTTAAAAGGCTTTTTAATTTTGTTCTTTAAATAGCAAACTTTAAAAAATTGGTTTATATTTTGGACCGATATCTGAAAAATAGTGGACCAAAGTTTTTAAAAATTGAGAAATTTAAATTTTCAAAGTAGTACAACTCACTAATTATACAAGGTAAGTGTACAACAAATTACTTGTGTTTTATATCTTATTAAGGGCTTTAATACAGTAAAAAATCTTTTTGCTTGAATTCGGAGGAGAAACAAAAAAAATATGACAAGCGTTAAAAAATTGTACATGCCCGTGTGAAATTTTATCCCAATATGATTATCCGTTTAGAAATGCTTGATATATTTAAAAATTATTTTGATTCTGCCTTACTGTTCACTATTCTTAGTATCACAAGTAACTTCATATGAAATCATAGCATTTCTCTTATTTGCTTTAATTTTTTAATAACTTTTCAGTTTCAAATGTGTACTTTCTTAAAAAAAATTGACCTCTTGAATTTAATTTCCTCTTGGGTTAATTTCTGCATTCAGTTTTTTTTGTTATAATTAAAAAGGCAACATTTAACTCGTATCCTTAGTAATTTAAAAATGTATTTTGTACAGTTTATTTATTTCAGTTTAAGAGTGCATTAAATAAAATATATAGAGTGCTATTTCAACATTCTTTAAAAAGTTTTATTTATGTTTAAATAATTTGCTGTATAACAACTATTAATGTCTAAAAGGTACTAACTTGGTACTTCCAAAATCAGTGTCATATTTAACGATCTCTAATCTTAATTTTTCTACACAAAAGCTCAGTAATAGCAAACAAAAATCTTTTAACTAAAATTAACAAGACGTATTCTATTGACATTTTTTCCTATGATTTGAGCTTAATTTTATGTGAAGCATATACATAAAATAATGGCGTTAAAATGGAAGAATCATGTCACAGCACAATTCGAGAAACTATTTGGTTGAACAAAAGCATAAAACTTTGTATCAGTAAAAGTGTCCCAATTTTCGAGTTTTTCCACACACACAAGACGATCTGAGCGTAATATAGCTAATTAAACTTTTCATTAGTTGTACTCAAGTTTTCAGCAGTACAGGTCATGTGGTATTATGACAAGTAAACACGTTTAAAAATGAAATGCGTAAATATATACTAATGTACCGTACCAGGAAAAAAATGCACCGTACACCTTCGAATGTAAAGTAGTTTTGCAAGGCAACTTCGATTGTTCCGCAACATAGGGGTAGTACATTTAAATTTTTCGATATAAGGCGATGTGTTCCCCCCAGTGTTGGCAAAACGTTAATCTGATTAATGATTAACAACTAACGATGAAAAGGGTTAATCGTGATTAATGATTAAAAACTAACTAATCGTAATCAAAGTTTTTTTGATTACGATTATCAATCGTAATCAAAAATGGTTAATCCTGACTAAAAAATTTCGATTGATTATTGTAGTTTGAATCACTTGGAATATATGTATAAAAGTTTCAAAATAGTTTCAAAATTAAATTGAAATCTTTTGTAGACATTTTTTCACCATTTTCGGTATTTGTATGATTATCTGAGATTTTGTTATTCTTTACAGTTTTTCTTCAAAGCATTTCAGCTATTACGCTAATTTGCGAGTTTTTCGCGTTCTTTGCGAGAAAAAGATTTTTTTTACCATATTTGCTATTTCCAAGTTCGCGATTTCTCGCGAATTTTTGCTATGTTCGCAGTAGATACGATTTTTTTGTAGGCTTTTAGATTCTTTACAGTTTTAATGATTTTCATCAAAGTTAGAGTTTGCTATCATGTCGCTGTTAGCAAGTTTTTGCGAACTTGCGCCAATGCCGCAGTTTTTATTGAATTTTTCGCATTCCTTGTAGTTGTTGTGACTTTCAATCAATTTTACGGCTTGTATAAAATATTGCAATTTTTCGCGAATTTTCACTTTTTTCGCGATAAGCGTGATTTTCCAAGGCTTTGGCTTCCCTACATTTTTAGGAGCAATATTGAAATTTGAAATCTTTCAGATATTAGCAAGTTTTTGCGAATTTTAATAGTAGTTTCCGCGACTTTTTCCCAGTTGTGGATATTCTTTACAGTTTTGGCGAGTTCTAATCAGATTTAGAGCCGTTTTCCAATATAACAATTTTTTGCGAATTACCGCTATTTTCGCCGTAGACGTGATTTTCTCCATGTTTTTTCTCGTTAGAGTTTAAGCGACTTTTAATCAATTACAGGCTTTCATCTCGATATATAATTTCTTAAATTTTATATATACACATTGATGAGAAAATATATATGTAAATTGTCATAATTGATTCTTTGTTTACAAGTAATAAAATTAACGATTAAAGATTAATGATTAACTTTATTCATCACGATTACGATAAACATATTTAACATGATTATTTTAATCAGGATTATATTAACCCGATTGACAATCAACCAGACAAACCAATCGATTGAAAAATAAATCGACTTATGCCAACACTGGTTCCACCCCAGCATGTTTTGTTTTCGAATATAATAAACCAATATCCGATAGTACGTTCAGATGGGTATGCTAAAATTTTATCAGCCCAAATGAAGCAACGAGATGTATTCGTCAAATGTTCAGTCCACAAGTTGATAATTTAATAAAATTCCAGAGTGACTCATACTTCGATATGATCAGTTGGACTAAATTCGTATTTACTGAACCGCCAATTACAATATTCAAAAATAGTAATCGACCGAGCTAGAACAAAGAAAATAACTTCGTTTGATAGTCTTCTTTGCTAAAGTTAATTATGTTCACAACTTATCCATACCATTCTCAAAACACCCAGCGTTTTGTTAATATAGTACATGAATCTGGCATGGTGCTCACCGATGGGCAACACTTGGGCCACATTTTTCTAAACTTGAGAGCCGCGAAAAATACAGCCAACTTAAATCAAGTCAAAATATGATCGGTTAAAATTCAATTATTTGATTTTACCTTAATTTTTTTAATTATTGTTGTGTAAGTTGGTATATGATGGGTAACTACTAGAAGAGGGTACTTGAGGTCTATGACTTTTAAAGCAAGAAAAAATTGTCTCGCGACAAAAAAATCCATGCATCTTACTTTAAGGTCCGACTGCGTATATAAGCTGGAGATATACCGAAAATTTTTTAAATTGGACATTTAAGAAATCTATTATTTGACATATTGTCAAAATTTTATTTTAAATGAAATTTATAATAGTAGGCTTCTAAGCCCACTACGCTTATTTTATTATTTTGTGATTTTCAAAAATATTATCATTTGTAAATTCTCAAATGGTTTTTGAAAGTCTGTGCATAAGATAAGAGGCTTATAACTATCCACAGTTGTGGTTGAAGTCTACTGACGATTTGGCAAAGCGCCAATGAAATGCATATAGACAATACTCTTCTATCAGCAAATAAACTTAATTTAAAATTAAAATGGGACTCTGACGTTTGGCAAAAAAAAAAATTTAATTGCTCTTTTGGAACTATCGAACTACTTCCTTATTAACCCTCTGCGACTGACGTGCCTTCATTATCACATTTCTACTGACGTGGTAGTACACTAGACACTATTTCGACTGCTTATATTTTCCAAATTCCGTTTGTAAACCCACTGAAAATATTTTTGATTTTAGTTTAATGTAGTAGTTTGTTATTTACTGTAATTTTTTTGTAGAAAACAAAACGACAAATCTTATTAAAAATAAAATTATTGGCATGGCATAAATTAGCCTTAAAAAACTTACATCCATACAAAAACAAAAAAAACTTCATATATAATTTTATTTATTTTTTGGTAAAAAGTTAAATATTAATTTTAGGTTATACCTATGCTAATCAATATAGAGAAAAAGGAGATAATATCAATGGTTTAATAAAAAGTTATAACGTGTTTTGTCAATTCTAACTTAATACTGACGTGGTAGACTTGTAGACACTTGTATGCTCACATCAACGCGTGCGCTCGTTTCAATTGCTTTCTTCGCACTAACGTACACATGAGTACGTAATAAGAAGGTAGTGAAAACACCAGAATCGATATTTGTATAATTATGGCGTAAAACAATGTTTTCTGTTTTGCCAGCTTTCATTTTCTAACATTAGAGTGGCGTATTTGGATGTTAGGAACTCTGATCTGGTGCGTAAGTACTAGAACGGGATAATTGCGGTCAGACACAAATATTAGTCCCTCGAGACAAAAACATCGATATATGTATCATACTATAACAACCGACTGTAAATACCGAATGTATAATGTAATATTTTAGAAGGCGAAGCCTCTCGTTCGCTGTAAGGTATTATTTTATTATTGTACAGATTTTGTTATAATCAAATCGTACATCTTTATTCCAAACAAATTTCCATTTCTTATATAGATTTTTACAATGAGAAGTTATTTACAATTATTTAATCCACACAGAAAGCCTGCATATTTAAAAAGAATACGAAAATGGAAAAGAGAGTATCGATTTACAGTTTAGTTCTTTTTTGCCTTAAGAAAATATCGTCGGGCTCCTTTTTGTGAAGCGTGATTCGAAAAATTTATTGTAATTACAGGTACATAAAGTCAGAAAATATTCAAGCAAAAAAAGTGTTAAACAACATTGCTTCTATTTTGTTCACCCCTTATTAAGAATTTACTCTTCCTTGAAGCCTTATAAAACCTTACAGATACACAGGAAGTTTAATGTAATGAAAAAAAGTCAAACAGACGAATTATGTTAAAAGAAGTTTTTAAATAACGTTAAATTTAAAAGTAAAACCTTAAATTTCATTGTCGGCAATAAACTTTGCCCCATTTAGTTAATCAAAGTTATTATATATTTATTTAGTATTATGTAAGACTAAGTTTAAGCCGTGAAATTTTTTCATTAAATTTTTTAATTTTTATTTTAAAGTTGCTGCTTATATTATCGAGTGTTTAGACGCTGAAATATTCACGCAACTCTGTTGACAATTATACAACGTAAAAATGAGATGAATTAATATAAAAACAAACACACTCATTCCTTCATTTCCCCTATATGCAACTGGCAGCATTGAACTTTAAAAGCATATAGTTCTTATGAACCACGTACCCCTATTGTCAGGTGACTTTTAACAATCGGCCAGAGTGTATACCGAAAAGGAATAGAATTTCTACCCGAATTGTAAAACTCTAAACAAAAAGAATCCTGCAACAATTTTGTGAATATGTTGTTATTCTAATATGGACACCTTGTTAAATACGCCTTTGTTTTTATGGAGACACACTCAAAATCTGTTTTATTTTTTATTTTTTATTGCGCGTTCATATCTGAATGTTTTTTGCAGCAATTTTATCTTAATTTACTTTTTGCAGATTTTATGCATCCATGAGCATTAGGGTGGAGCGCCGGTGTATAAAGGTGAACAAAGTCTTGCAATCAATTTAGAATGCCTCCAGAATGTTGCATCTAGCAAACTGAATTAAGTTAATTTTGTATGAAAAATAATATAGTTGTTTTTAGTTAACGGTTAATAATTTTCTTATTTATTAATGGAGTTTAGTGATTTTATACATCATGTGATCGTGACAAAATTATATTTGAAATACAGTTAGAAAAAAATAAACTCAGTATACTTTTTCATATTATTTGAATAAATTAAAATGATAGTTTTTGGGAAAATATCTAAACATATACTTCTGTAAACTTTAAGGCTTGTAACTCTATACATTTTTATTCGATCAGCGCAATCAGTGTATTAAATGAAAGAATAGATGAGCTGTTCTCTGAATTTTAGCCAATAAACGATAAACTAAAAAAAAAAACAATCGTATTTTTCACGAATATTGCGAAAACGCTCATTAAGAAAAATAAATGAATATCATTTTCGTGTACAGCGACCGCAAATTAGCTTAGAAAATGTTTTTCTTTGCAAAATATGGCAAAGACTTAGAAAATTTGAAAATTTGCTTCATTATTTCATCTTAAGTTTGTCTAAAATCTGATATTTTGAGTGTAATGAGCAGGGCTCGGACTTTCATGCAACTAAAAATTGATTTTAGGCGCTTAACGAATGCACCTAAAAATGAAAAATATGCGCAAAAGTATACATTTACCTGCGAACAAAGTACCAAAACTAAAATAATATCAAAATATTTTTTCATTTAAAAACTTTTTATTACTTCAAAAATAAGCATTTATTGCCAACATATGCAACTAAAACCCGATGCCAAACTACTTAAAATTTGATGATTCGCATAGATAATTAGTCAATACCTCTTTATCTATCACCACAAAAAACATGCAGTTGCATGAAAGTCCGAGCACAGGTAATGAGTTATGTATGTATAACAGCTATGAAAAATCCATAATATTGCATCACATAATGCTTAATAAATTTATCGATTTAAAGGGCTAAAGTAGGTCCCAATATTTTTGTAATTATTTTCCTCATGTATCTAAAAATAAAATGCAACGTTTTAGTGCTCTTCGAAATTAAAGTTCGTAAAAAGATTCTTACGCTCCACCCTTATGTATATAATAACATTAACTCGGCATCTGAAGTATTAACTGATTAATATCAAAGCAGTCAACACATTATCTGAAGGTAATATAATTTATTTTAAGAAATTTAACAGAATTATCTGAACTTTTTCCGACCTACGTATTACAAATTTTAGCAGTCAGTTCTGCTAATTGTCGGAATTGAGTTTTCGTAATAATTCTCATTCAACTCTTGAGAGTTTGTTCATAAATGTTTGATTTTTTAAACGGATAGAAATGGGTAGATATTTTCTGATGAGCTGCCATAAGCAGTAGAATAATACACGACAAAAGAAGAGTAAAACAAATCTAGCACCATTCCGATTCTATATGCGAGTTTTATACGCCAATATTTTTCTCCGACATTAAGAGGTATCAGATAAATCGAAAAAGTTGCTTAGTTTTCATTAGAATTTCCGTAAAAAATTTGTCAGAATCTGTACAGATTTATGTTATAGCCCGTTCAGCCTGCAGCCAAATTAAGTTTTTCTTGATTTCGGCTGAAATCAACTTGAAATTAAGTAATTTCCCATACATTTTGTCATATCCCAAATTGAGTTATTTTCCTTAATTTTGGGGAAATTAACTTGAAATTACAATGAACATACCTGTTTTATTTCTAAAGTTCCTTTTTTGGAACAACATATATACAACTGTAGAGGTAAAAAATAAGTTGACATTTGTTTTAATTAAAATACAAAAATTATACAAATGAAACGTATAAAAATATTTTAAACGAAGGAAAAGAATGTGTTGTGACCATAAAAGTTCGAAATTTATAGAAACTTTATGAAATGGAAGATGTTTCAAGTGCCAAATGACAGCCGAAATCAAGTCACTGCGTCTGACTGAACACTTTTAATTTGGTAAGTAATTTCGACACGAAATTAAGTAATTTTTGTACAGCCTGAATGGGCTATTAGACACTTCGGCAATATTTTTAGAATTTCCTCACACAAAGACGACCGCTTTCTTTCCGACATTGTTCAGATATGTCGAAAATTCTTTCGAATAGGTCCGCGCTCTTGTCAACCACTCATATGATTTTGGTTATGTTTCCTGACCGACTTCGGGTACGAATTTGGCATATTGTGTTTTTTAAGAAAATAACACACTCATATTATGTTTAGACATGCCTTAATTCCGCAATTAGGAAATTTACACAGTTAACACCTAATTGAGCTCAATTTACTATACAAGAAGTCAATTAATAAATTGAGCAATTAGTGCTTAATTTTTTCATGAGTTAGTGCTTAATTATTTCATGAATTAAATAGCTTCTACTGAACATACTTCACAAGTATGTTCAGTTGGAAGCATGATACAATTAACAGGTACACGCAGTTCTACAACAATAGAAAAATTCTTGTAGAAATAATTCACTAGTTATCAGCGATGCAATTTTAAGCCCTTTTTTACGATATGACAAACAACGATATGACATACTGTGTTGTAATATCGTAAGTTTCTTACGTTACCAAACGTTTTTACGTTGTCAAAAAGTTATCAAAAAACGTTGAAAGACGGGTGGAAGTATCAGCGCAACTAGCTTATAAGGAAATCCAAATACCGTAGAGAAAGGAATCTCCATACAGAGTTTGACAGTTTGATGGCGGTGATGATATTATGAACATTACATAACTCAATCAGATTCGCCATGCCGTTTAGGCGGGTAAGGTCAGCTCATCTACTGCGTGTACCTATTAATTGTATTATGGTTAGGAGAAAAATTCTGTACAATGCAAGGCGTATCTAACAGGTGAACTCAATTAAATACCTTTATTAGCTATTCGTTATTCGCTTACATGGCAAACTTAAATAAAATTTAAAAAATATATACATTTAAAACGTGCAAAAATACCTGAAAACAAATATAAAAACTGGTTGCTTGTATCGCGAAAATTCGCAAGTTGCGAAAATAAGACAACAACAGCAGTAGTCAGCTAAGTTAGTGATCCCACCTGCTAGATATGCCTTTAAATTATAATTGAGTGATCAAAATTGCATGTGTGTAAATACCAAAATCTATAATTCAATTTAAAACTTAATTGGCTCATTAAGGCGCATGTCTAAACATGGGACCATTTAAATAATTAATTAATTAATGTGTTACCTTCTTTGGGAAAGGGATAGAGTAGAGGGAACAGACGCAGAAGTGAGATAGAAGTAGTAGAAAACATAATTTTTTTTACAACTCTGCTATTGTGCGTTATGTTAATTTTACAGCAGTAATTAAAGTACCTCTGGTGCTAAGCATTTTATTAGTTGTTTTCCTTCGCCGACTATCTTTTCTAACATTACCGACGAAGGAGGGCGATGCGATGTACATTAGCATAGAACAGTATCAATCGCAGCCAGTACTGGTTAGGGACCAGTGCTATGCCTTCATCACTTACAACAGTCCAAAATAACCCTACCAGCAAATCTGTAGTCGACTACAAAAATAATCAACTTATAGCTAACTGTTTTAGACTAACTAAAAGCCAACTACAATTTAATCCAGAACTGGGCCAAAATTAATTCTTAAGTTGAGTGCGTAATGGGAAATGGAAAAAGGTGAAAAAAGTAAAAATAAAAAGTAAAAA
Source organism: Panzeria rudis (assembly GCA_956483635.1). Lineage (NCBI taxonomy): Eukaryota > Metazoa > Arthropoda > Insecta > Diptera > Tachinidae > Panzeria > Panzeria rudis. The sequence continues at coordinate 153,654,886 of OY101447.1, read as the reverse complement.
AATTTCAACATTTTTCTAGAACAGAAAACGCCATTACTCTCTCAGCTACTTTGAAACTTATTTCAAGTCTACATTAGTTTTTTGCTGTCATTATTTTAAATGGTACCTTAGCTGGGTATTCAGCGCGTTGACTATAAAACGTGTGATACATAGTTCGAACCCCAGCATCATCTTTTTGCATACTAACTATCAGTTGACTTAAATATAATCAACTTTAAGTTAGTTGGAAAGTAATGCAGCATCGGACAATTGATTACCGCCTAGGACATCGCAATGCTGGTTATACTGAACTAATACAATACCACACCTAATGCACATCCGAAAAGGGAACGAACCCGTCGTCATTGCTTTGTAGTCACGTGCTAACTACTTCAGCCAACAGCACTCTGACCAAGTTCAGACCGAATTCGGCAAAAATAAACGTACGAAAAAATTTACCATAATAAAAATTTTTTACTTTTTATATTGTTCGAAAGCAAAATTTTATGACTTACCCTATTAAATAGAGTTAGCTTGATTGACAATTGATTTAAATAAAATATACATTTTTCATTTATATTTCTTTAACATTTTAACAAAACTGCGAATATTAAGCAGAAATGCCACCCAAAAGCAAAACAAAAAAGAAAAAACCGAAGGCTTTAATCCAACCAGAGTATAACTTATTGACAATGGAAGAAATGAAAGCTAAAGAACTGAAATACTACAACCGATTAAATGATTTAAAAAAATGTCGCAGTTTTATAGACGGTAAGGCTAAGATGCATACATGCAGACATATGTAGCTTCAATGTAACTGGTTCAACTCATTTTTTCATTTATACTAGACGCTCTTTTGGAGGTACGCACTCTCAATCAGCGACAGCTATTGAAACATAAATGGCTTGATTTTTTAAATTGCAATCCCTTACCCAAGCCTCATGTGCCACCCGATATACGTCGCTTCTATACCAAATTAAAATATATGGAAAAAGAAAATACTACTAAAAACTTGAATTGGTTATTATTGATCGATGAGAAAAGTATTTTATCACAAGATATTTATCGCCAAGATTTAACTCGTCACCAATTGGATGTAGTAGCTAGAGAAAAACTTGGTGAAGAATATAACAGTTACGTAAGAGATTCTATAAAAATCCTGCAAAGCATCGACAACTTTTTAGATAATGACATGGAAGTTGCTAAGTGTCCTGTTAACATATTGGACGATATAGTAAAACGTAAATGGGTTATAGAAAATAATATCATGGATTTTTTGAACTCTTTAACTTATCGCATAATAAGTTCAGAAAATGCTGAAATGAAGTGAGTAAAAGTGTTTGTAAAAGTGATTTAATTTATAACTATTATACTTTTTAGATCGATAGATGCTATAAGTGCAGAATATTTCTTTAAAGCTTCAAATTTTGATATCCATATTTGGTGCTTAAAAAATGTGGCAATAAGATTTTCACAGTTGGGGTAAATATTGTAAAAGTATTCTAATATTCTTTCTTAAAGATCCAATATTTTAAAATTTGTCTGAGTTAATAAGAGGTATAGAATAAGTTGCATATCCATGGTATATTTATTTTACATCAGGCACCGATACAAGGGGGATATTTCCCCACCAAACGAGTAAGTTTCTATAGAGTTTCTAAAAAAGTTTGGAAAAAGCTCAAGCTGGATCCGCTCCTGTTTAACATAAATATACTTTGGATATATTGACCCCGTGAAATGATCGCAAGCGACAAAACTTAAATTTTTCAGGAGAAGGGTTTTTTATTGTATTTAAACGCGACAAATATTCGTAAACTGTCGGTTACGATAAAATCTTACAGCCTGGATTTCAAAAGTTATCAACACGTGATATTTTTTCTAATTTTTCTTTTCCTTAAAAAAAATAGTTTTTTAAAATATCTCGCTGACGATCATTTCGTGTAACGGAGTCGATATGTACCTTGGTATACTTCATGCTTATATGTGAGTGGCTCTAAAAATAGCAAAAATTGTAAATCTAATTAAACACTTTTAACACTTCTAGTGAGCCACGTTTGATCGCCGATTTTCACTCGATAAATCTTTTGCTACAAATACCTTTAAGTATGTTGAAAGAAAATCTGGTCATCAGGGCACTTCATATGAACTTTGACCTTTTGAGTGAAAAGACGAAAAGTTGCAAGCAATTAATACCAGCTTCCACCAAAATCCATACTGTTGGTTTATTAGACCTGCACGATTGTCTGGCTAATGAGTGGACTTTGCAAATGGAAATTCAAGCTAAAACGCTTAATAAAATAAAACAAAAGAGATTGGAGTATGAAGAACAAATGCGACTGTACGAAGAGCAAGTAGAAAATAACAAGAAACAACAGTCAGATAATAAGAAAACCAAAAAGACAAAAACAATTTTTAAACCTGCTAATGAACCAGTTGCAATAGCAGATGATATAGTTCCAGATATCTATGAGGAGTTTTTGCAAGAGGAACAAACACAATATGAAAGTTTTATTGATAAAGTCTATAACCCCGAGTTACTTAATTTATCCCCCCATGAGGTAAAAAATATATTTACTATTTTGTTTATTATTAACGTATTGTGTTAAAGATCAATCTTAGGAAGTACTTTATACTGGGCGGTATATATCAAGTGCATTATATAGAGAAACCTAAACATACTGATTTTAATAGCTTCAACATGACCTGGCATCAGAATGAATCTAAATTGGTGATAGAACGCAATACTAAAATTTCGTCAGGCTCTTGGTTGTCCAGTCAATCTCAAATTCAAATACATAGACGCTTTACAAAGCGCATGACTGTATTTGAAGCAGAGACAAGATTAAATGATCCTAATATAGAAAGTCCCTGGTTTATTGTAACATTAGAGTTACCTGAATATCTGTGCTTTTGGGGCGAGCCAATAGCTTGTCATTTTGAGGAAACCATTAGGAAAGTTAAGACTTTTGAAACAGTTGAAATAGCTCAAACAAAAGAAAAGAATATGAGCAAAGATGAAGAGGAACCGGTGGCACAAAATGAATTAAGTTCTAATCCAGCAGCCGTCTCTTCTATACCATTAGTGGACATAGATTCACAAGACAACATTAGTTTGAAGAGACGTGAAACTGTTTTTCAAGATTCTTTGGCGAATACGCTTTTGAATAAAAGAAGAGCACAACTACTACCAACTGATAGCAAGGAATCATTGTATATAAAAGACTTTTCGTTACTACAAACTTTAACAAAGCCCCAGATTAGACATATTGAAAGACACATAATACCACGTATTATTTCATCGTATAAACTACCCAAAGAAGTTCAAAATGAAGAATTACAACTATTCAGCAAAAAACCGAAAGGCAAAGGCCGTAAAATAATTAACCTAAAGAGTAAAGATCTTCCTTCTAAATTACCGGATCGACAATTTACGTTCTCCGAGCTACAAAATAATCCCGAAAGAATATTTGCAAAATATCCTGAAGTAGAAACTTTGCATATACTTTCATATATGAGAGACCTTAATTTGATTGAAAATCTAAAGGAACCAGAAACATTTGCCGAACTGTTACAAATTGTCGAAGACATTAAGAAAAAATATCAGCAATCCAAAAATAAAATATCAAATTCGATACCCTTAGAGCGGCAAATAACTACACGTAATAAGAGAATAAAACAAATGTTAAAAACTAAGAAACGACTTGCTACAAAACCCACAACTATATCACGATCCGCGAAACGCTCTATTCTACAGCCTATAAAATTTGAAAGCGAATCGCTTAAGCCGGAGGAAAATGAACTAGAGGAGATAGAAAAAAAATCTGAGCCTCCAACTTATTTGTCATTGAAGAAAATATAATGTTCGAGAATACAAGCTCAGTAATGTATGATACTAACAAAACAGAACAAAAAGATGAGATGCAAACATATTTACATTGGACAACGGAACATATATTAAGGTCACAGTTTGACAGAGAAAGTCGCAAGATTGTCTTGCACACTGATCGCTTAGGTGAGTGTAAGACAATTAGAGTTTTTTATTCTGATTATTTCGAATTAATTTGCTGTTTTATCCAAATTAATTATAAAGGCGCGGATCCATCTTAAGCTTTTGGGAGGGGAACTTTTAAATGAAACATTTCATTTTGAAAAACTCAATAGAAATGGGAGGGGAAAATCAGACATGATCAATATTTCTAAGGAAGAGGGGAAAATTAACATCAATTTAGCGTTCAATGTGCACAGCAGCGCATCACCATGTTTTTGGAAGCCGCTACACTTCCATCATCAGTGCTCATATATATATATTGCGTATGATCAAGTGAAACCACCTGACCTCTTTTGAATGTGAATGCTGTTCTTATGTATACAAACTTTTCATGATAATTGAATATGAGAATTAAATCACTACGAAATTACTGCTGATTTGATGTTTTAACATAACACGTTCAATGAACATTGTTCATATATGGGCACTTTAAGGGAAATGTCCACTTGTCGTAATGTCACGCCAAAAATTAAGCTTGTATTTCAGAACCATGTAGTCCAATTTTTTCTCAACTTTCCCTAAATGAAGAGCTATTCACGGCCTAAAATATATAGAGAAATAATAACAAATAAGTTTTCTTTGAAATACAAGCTTAATTGCTCGTTGTGAAAATGGTGACTTTCTGTGGAAATGCCCATATACTTAAATATAAAAATCACACCAAAAATGTTGACCTACGTAGAGCAAAAAATCAGAAAAATTGGCGTGAGGAAAAATAAACCAATGGTAACGCCGGGATTTGTTGTGATAAAATATCAAATTAATATCAATTTACTAGTGATTTAATTATCGTATTCAATGTTCATTAAAAGTTTGTATATATAAGAATTGAAATCAAATTGGATACAGCCACCTCATACGTGGTGTAAGCAAGACACACAGGACTGATGATAAATGTGTAGCGTCTTTCAAGCACAGTGTTATTATATTCTGCACTAAATTGATGTAATTGATGTAGATTTTTCCCTTGTTCCTTGGTAGTATGGATCATGTGTGATTCTTTCTAAGTATAACGATATGAACCTTACCATATATGTATAATCAATTTAGATTAAAAAAAAAATTTGTGCGAAATAATCACATTAAGATATACATTTATATATTGCTTATTAAAGGTAATTTTGGATTTGCTTTCAAACTATATGAACATTTTCCGTTTAAATCTTGGAGTATGGAACCGAGCACAAATGAGTATGACTTGAGAACTTCTATACAAACTGTAATACATTTATTTCTGCTTTGCTTAAAAATTTTATAGTCCGAACAACGAAGTTATGATTACTCTTGATACTCAGCATGTAAAATGTGTTCTATATATCACAGCCAATGGTATACGTGGCCATGTCACGGAAGCAACAAAATCATATGTACGCAATCCAAAAATGTATTTAGTTATTGAAAATCCAATTGCGGATTTTAAGGAATTTAAGAAACTCTTGAAGGCAAACCATTTAAATATATTTGCTGAACATGATGCTAGTTTTTACATAGACAATGGTAAGTGATTATTCAGAGATATATATCTTCATATAGTTTATACACTTTTAGGTTACTATTCCGAAAAGCATTTGTCAAATGAATTGCATACTTACAATTGTATGTCTGTTCATAGTACACATATGCGGTTCAATTTCTCACTATGGAATCGTTTAGCAAAACGACGTGATATTATTTTAAAATTTAATCACTACCAAGACTTAGGAGAAAATCTCGTTGAAGTGCGAATAACGCCAGGTGAGGCATTTTTCGTGGAAATTCAGGAATCGTGTTCTGACGATTTAAATGTTATAAAACTAGATTATAATTTAACTTGGAGAAATATTGCAGTAAGTATACTCATCGCCTCAGAGGAAAGCACTTTAATTGATATCATGAGATGTTAACTTTGCATACTTTTAGTCTTATAGCGATTTGCATCATTTGATTGTTTCCGTGTATCCCAATGCCAGTGATTTACGGTGCAAGAATCCCAAATTGATATGTTTTATCAGGGATTTGTTAAGTGAAGTAAGACCTTTAAGTTTTTCTTAGAAAAATGTCACTATTCACATATTTGTATGTAATATATATGTATAATTATGTATATTGCTACAATTTTTTAGTAGAAACTTTTTATGCTTAATTAAAAGGTTTTACTGTTTTATATAGTGGTTTGTTATATAAGTGAAGAAACTTGGCCGAGAAAACCATTTACTTATAGGGAGATTTTTTAAAAAATTTCGTTTCAAAACGTTTCAAATTTGTATGAAAAGTAGCGCAAATACGTTTAAAAATTTTTTTTCCATACAAATTTCAAAACGCAAAAAGCGTTTGTATTTACAAAATCTGGCCTTTAATAATATTTTTCACATACGCCTTTTTTAGGAATACATTAATTAATATTTTATTAGCATATTTTTCTCACTTAGCATAAAAAATGATCAAATATACGACCACATTTCACGTAATATAAACGACTGTATAAAATAAGCAAAGAAAGCAACTGACTTTTATAAAATGGTGCACTATTCTGGCTATTTGTTCTCCGATTGCGGATTTGTCGAATAGTCAAAAAAATATTTAATCAGCGAAATCGCTATTGCTCATACCTAAGGAGGAAAGTGTAAAGTCGAATATGTAAATGATCTTTAATTTTTCATAAAATGAAATTAATTCATATTGATAATGAAGAGCTATTTCATAAATTATTCCCTCAGGAAAGAGATCATAGAAAATTGATAGAATGGACGCCACTGACGTGGACAGAAGAGATCCTTGCCATTCATAAAGGGATCACCAACACACTTTATCCTATATACATTTTGAAGGTTAAATATATAACACATTATTCCATGAGTACCAATTAAAAATATGGGCCATTCTTGGACCCACCTATATACACACACACAAAATTTCATTTAAGTTGAAGTTAAGGAGAGAGAGAGAATACTTCTTTCTTTTGTTATTGTGCGTTGTGTAACCCCCATATGCAAAAAAAAATAAAGTGTCTTTGAAATGTATGCTAAAACAAAATTTCCATAGAAAAACCGGTTTTAACATACATTTCAAACAAACTTTATTTTTTTGCATATGGGGGTTAATATTTATAACAGTGTTGCAGCGCCTTTGCTGTAAACTAAATTATGAAGCCATTTTTATAATTTATTTTTACTTCCCTGGCGATTATGTTACAATGCCGAAGGAGCATTCTATGATGTACATTATTAGTACATGTGAGTATTAATCGCTACCGGTATTGCTCAATGACCAATGCTATGCTTTGATCACTTTAACAGTCCCGCACAATGACATACCAATGCACATTAGAAAGTTTCATAATGCTGATGATTTGCCTCAAAATATTTGAGCACCCGTTTGAGTCCAAATTGATTATATAGGCTACTAAAGTACGTAATGTTATATTCAGGAAAAACTAGACATGACCTATATTTCTGAAGAACACGGGAAAATCAATTTAATTTTCAATATAAAGATCAGAACATAGCAACGGCATTTTTGGAAGCTGCTATATTTCCATCATCAGTGCTAATGTGTGATTGTAAATCTTATATGAGTAAGTTCTGTGTTGCTATTTTTGAGAAAAATAATATTCGTGCAGAAATGCAGTTTCGGATATTACAAAAAACGGAGGTCGGTTAACGTGAATTTGTGTAATTTTTAGTAAATTTTGCATAGTAAACAAAAAATCTAAATACGAAAAAACAGAAGTATTTGAGGATTTAAAAATGGCTCTAGTGAGGATGATAAGTTGCTTCGTTTATAATTTCAATATTATCTGTTGCAGACGTTATGTTACGAATATTTATTCATACTATATATAATTCTTTAATTGTACAAATTACAACAAAAATGTGTTTAGTGGAGTTATAGATAATATTATTATCTAACAAAAAGCTTGTAATAAAATTTTCATATTCTATATAATTTACGAGATAACGAAAAAAATAATCAAATAGTTACTCCTTTATTTTCAAGAAAGCGTTCGTACCCTGTCTCCAACTGGGAAAAATTAAAAAAAAACCTTTTTCTTTGAAACCTGCAATCCGATTGCAAAATGATGAGCGTAAACATCCTACAGCAGAACTTAAAATTTTGGAATATTGAAATTTGAACCATCCTGTTGCAACACAGGCTGATTCAAAGTTGACTAACTCCAGCATGACAAATCTTGTCGGCCTAATAACTTTTACAAATATCCGATTTTAATAAACTTAAACTTGGTATAAAGTTTATAAACAGATAGAAAAAATACAGTTAACTTTAAAAATGTATCTTTAATTATCTTTACAAAGATATTAGTTTTTGAACCTTAAAATTTTGGTTTTTGGCTACGACGTTGTTCTTTATTTCGTAATAACATAGTCAAAATCTTCAAAAACATTTTTTATGATTTTTAAGTTACATAGCGTCTTGACGAGCCATAATTCTGTTCTAACATTTGTTAAACTGCATACATAAAAACATCAGAAAGATGTTAGTGCTAGTTTTTCATATAGATTTTAACATTTGTCAAGACAAATTAATGGCTCGTGACGACGCTATGTTAAAAATTGATAGCATGGGAAAGTTTATTCTTTGGAAATATTGAAAGTAAAAAAGTTTATTTTTGAAAAATGGTTAAGTTCTATTCTGGTAAAAATTTAGCCATTTTTCACTCTCATTTCAAACTCTTCACTTTGATTCCTTTTCACTACTACATGAATTGAGATAACTAAAAAATTGTTTCTGTATATTATCACGTATTGTATTTTAAATCATTAAATATATATTTGAACATTTTGGCAATGCTATTACCGGAGATATTAATGAAATAAAGTACAAAATCCAGGCCAAAAACCAAAATTTTATAATTCAAAGCCAAATATCTTTGAAAATATTATAGATATCTCAATAAAGTAGACTATATTTTCTTTGTCTGTCTATAAACGTTATACGAAGTTTAAGTTCATTAAAAGTGGGTAATATTTGTAAAAGTTATGAGGCCAACAAAATTTTTCATTACCAAAGTAGTAAAATTTGACACCCTGTAGCTCAACGTGTGTTTCAACATACACCGTTTTGTAATCAGATCTCAAGTTTCAGAGGTACAGATTTAGTACCATTTTTTTCCAAATGGAACTATTGTTGGGCGTTCTCTACCACCGCCGACCTGGAAAACTAAAACTGAAGCTCACGGTCGCAAGTATAACTAAACATATAAAAAATTGCATCCTATACGAAATGGAAGGTTGAGCGTTTTAGAAAGCTGTTGTACCTATACCCCTGCCATTCATAAAAGGATCACCGAAAAACTTTATGCATTATATATTTTGAAGGTTAAATATATGTATGTATACCACATTATTCCATTAAAATATAATTCTAGTTTTGACAACTCTAAAATTCTGTTCTTAGTATACATTTTTGCGGATTTACCCATACATACAAAGTTTTCGTAAAAGTTGCATATGAGAACCAAATTGCTATTAAATTGATGTTAATAAATTTAGCGTGTTATTTCATTTCGTTTGGGAGCTTTTGCATGCGGAGGTAGATAGGTCTTTTGCACCCTCCCCACAAATTGCTCTATCATCACTAATGTTTTTATAAAAATGTTGTTATCAAAATATTTGACAATTACAATTTATAGGGAGATATTCCAAACACATGTTAATTTACCTCCTAGGTTGAGATATCTACTGGTTATTGTACAGTGTAGGTATCTGTTCCTCCAAATTACGAGCATTACTTACTTTACCTTCTTTGTGGATTTAGGACAATATTCTCATTGTAATATTTTGTAAACATAGCTCACAATTATTATATTTTTGCGCCACATAGTATATTAAGTTCAGCTGTGGCAAGTTGTAAAACTTGTGGGGTTAAACGAATCTAACGCCAATATACATACGATCCCTCGTAAAAAAACTGTTAAAATAAAGTAACTAAACTATTAGTTTAACAATGATCGAAATAATAAAAATCATTTTATTATGCTTCTCTAGATACATATAGTATGTACATACACAACCGCATTCCATAAATGGGTTGGCCATGGCTTTATCAGTTTGGCGATGTTGGTGATAGTAACAGTTGTAGTCATTGTACTGGTGGTGGTAAGGGTTGAATTAAAAAAAAATTTTGCTAGATAACATTCCATTTTGCAATATGGTACGCATCGCCAGCTTACATTACGTTATTGCCATATGAATGCTGAAATTGTGCATTTGCCTCTTACATATTACCAACAATTGCTTTATAAAGCTGTAAGAGCGTTTGAATGTCTACATGTTTATGTGCGAGTAGATAGGACATCGTTGCAATAAAACTTTTGAATTGCTTTACCAATTCAACGCTTTTTTTACACATATTCTGACAGATATACTACCATCTACACAAAAACACTAACTGTTATATAGAGACAAGATGGTTGAATAGTTTTATATTGTAGAACATACATATGGGTTGGAGCGCCTTTAGAATTATTGTTCAATTTCTGTGTCGCTTTTCGTTTTTATAGACATACATATTAAAGAAGAACTTTTTAGGCTTAAAATCTAACAAATCAGATATAGGAAAACTTGGTGCAATTGTATTTGATACAGAAAGTTAGAGAGGAAGTAAAATATTTATTTCGAAATTTAGCTTCATTTTTAATTCCAAACCTGTATTTTCCAGAGCAAGTTTTATGAGTCATTTAATGTGGGCTAAATTATTATTGATTTTCGTTTTTCTGTAATAATTGGAGCTATCTCTTCAAATATAAGTCAATTCAATTCATATATATTGATAAAATTAGCATTAATAATAAACAATAATTATAATATAAGCAGTAAGTGTTTAGCCCATTTTGACTTTTCTACTTAAAAATATGATAGTAATTACATAATTAATTTATAGTTAGCGAGTTTAATTTATAAATTAAGGAGAACGTTTGCAAAAACCTTACATAAGAGCAAACAATACAAATTTATAAAATCGAAGTAAAATGTTAATTTAAAAAAAAACTCAGGAGTCCAACCGGGTCGCCGACAGTGAGCCGACCAGACCGTATTCCCCGCCTGCGACCATTGCACTCGCCATTGAACAATGGATTTACATTGTTCAATAGCGAACGCCACAGTCCTAAATTAAGGAAACTCGATCCATTCAAACCTCCCCGGATCGACGGCCACATCCCTGGCTAAAACCTAATGGAAAAACTAAGAAGAATTTGCGCATTTACTAAAGAATTTTTGTGCTATAATAATTATTTTATCTTCGACCAACGCGATATTAGAGAGTGAGTAAAAAGCGTATTGTTGAAAAGTGTGGTAGTAAATTATTTATCATTTTTATAAGTTTATTTTGACAAACTTGGAAACAATTGGAATGATATTCAGATATATCATGCCACGCACGAGCAGCACAAATTAATACATCATGAAATACAACTCTTAAAATCAATAATTTATGCTCAATACTTGGGAACGATTTACGATTTATAAATGGATACAATATTTTTTTAGTTATGTCTAATTTATGTCTAATAATATTAATTGGCTTCTGCTGAAATATTTGAGAAAAATATGAAAAAAATCAGGAAGCCTTCTATTTTGAAATCATTGGAAAAATCATTAAGCAATAGCTGTTGTACGGCTGCATTTAGCTCTACATACTGTAGGAATAAATCGGATACATTGGCAAAGAGCCACTATTTTTATGTTTAAAGTATGATTTCCGGCACAGCAGATACCGAGACAGTATTTGTTTTCTTTATTTTTACTAAACTAAAAATTTATTTAACGCTAGAGAAAAAGGAGCTGAAATCGTTGACCCAAGACTTTAATCTTTCCTAAAACAATACGTGAATTAATTGAGATCTCTGGAGACAAGTCTAAAATACGTTTTCATTTAGACAAAATAATACACTGGACTACAAAAACAAATCGGAGAGCAAAATGCGGAACTAATTGCGCCATCGCTAATAAGAATATACACAGTTTGCCTTCGACTGTCATATATACCAGCTTTATGGACTCGATGTTCGGTAGCCTCCACCACCCCGAGTCCTCCTTTCTTCTCAAAACCATGGAACGGATTATCAATTTCCATCGTAGAACGGAGATAGATCCGAACCTATTATCAGCCTCAGTACGCCTACACTAAAGGCAAATCGGTTGAGACTGCGCTTCACTCGCTCGATGGTTTTGTCGAGAAATCAATGAAGCAGAAAGAATATGCATTGGTAGCCTTCTTAGACATTGAAGGTGCCTTCAGCAATATGAAATAAAAAAGACTATTATAATGGCTCTACGTAGACTGAATAGTCATCAGTCGATAATAAGCATAGTCTGGAATTTAGTAAACTATGGGATAAATGTATCCAGTCTGGGTCGGACTACAATCTGAAAGTTAGTACACAGAGGTACTCCGCAGTGAGCGGTTCTGTTCCCTCTTCTGTGGAATCTTGCTTTAAGCTCTCCGCATATCGAACTTGATTCCAAGCTGTTTAAGACCGTGACGTATGCCGATGACATAGCGGTGGCCGTATCTTGAAAATCTCCGGATACCTTCTCACAACGTCTACAGGATTCGCTGAAAACTATCAGCAGGAGGACAAAAGAAAGTGGTCTCAGTATAAATCCTTAGAAAACGGATGTCATACTCTTCACAAAAATATAGAAGATACCATCTTTTCCACTTCCGACTCTAAACGGAATAGAACTTAGGTTGTCTGACAGTGCGAAGTACCTGGGTATATACCGTAATGTCCAGTCAATGCAAAAGAAATGTGGTAGCGTCTGCATTCCCTGTTTTTAGAAATACTTTATTTTATTTGTATACTGTAGTTAAACTTACCAATTACAGTTAAATTGATTTTCAGGTTTCTTGTGGGTGAGTTACGAAAATCAACTCTACATCTGTAGACGCCTTCATCTTCTAAACGCACGTTATCTATTTTTAGCTGTGCTGGATGCGATGTACTGCTAAAGTAGGCACGTGGTCCAAATGCTAATGGTGATGACCACAATCTCGCTTGACCAAATTGTCTCCCTCTTACATCAAAACTAGAATGAATGAAAAATAATATTAAGTTCATTTTAAACCGAATATCGTCTATGGTTTCTCCTGGACTTTTCCCATTCGAGGAAAATAAAAAACTGGGTTTCTTATTCCGGGAGTCCAAGGAATTTCATAAAATTAATGATTTGAATCAAACGAGCTCAAGACAAAATATTATAATAATGGAATATTTCACGCAACATTCGGTAAATGTTTACTCGTTAATGACCTTTTCACAATATACGATTAAAAGTTAACATGAACTTCAATGGCAAGTTTTGTACGCAGAACCTGCCGTTAAAGTCCATTCTAGCTTTTAATCATATATTTTGAAAAGAGGCGCCAATTGGTAAAAGGTTTCATAAATACTGTAAGTTGTGTCTTAGATAGTTGGTATATAAAGTCATTATTTTTCGCTATAAAATTGTACGCTAATATAAATTTTTCAAAATCTTTCCTAACTTGAGTTCACGCTGCAAGAGATGGGTCAAAAGTAAAGAAAAAATTGAATTTTGTAGCCATACATCTGTACCTCGATGGTAAACTGCACTATGTCGACTTAGTGATATTTTGTAAAAGTTCCATTTTTGAATTCAGCTCATCGAGACCTTTCCGGAAATACCCTATAACATGTTAATGACGTCACAACTAAGGATAGTAGAATAAATAATGTACGATTTTCAATGCTGTTTTTGCGTAGTGAAAACTTAACGAAGTACAGATATATGAGTAGTCCACTTGCAAACACCGCTAAGTTGGAAAAAATAAAAATTCGTTAAAAGCCGCCATTTTATTTGTTGTTTGAAGTTTTAAGCGATTTTCTACAAATTTATATATATTAAGATAGAGGTGTTTGCAAGTGGACTACTCATATAAAGGTATATATTTGAAAAAAATTTAATAATTCATTTTCAAAATACCTTCAAAAATAAAAAGGAGTCCTACATAGGGAGAAATATAAATGAATTTAAGACATAGTTGTCATATAACGAAAATGATCCAAAGATTAAAAATTTGCCAAGAACAAATATTGCTGACACTCAACAGTCTTATAATATTAAACTCAATACATGTACTTTTTGATATACATATCACTGAATATATATGCAATAATAGTGATCTGGCTTTGGAACCACTGCTTACTTCTTTTGCTGTGTAGCTGTCTGTTTAAGTACAAACGATTTATGTCTCGGTCTATGATTTTCTCTCAGTGCTTGACATAATTATAAAGTACTTTTTCTTCCTACCTTGTTGGATACTTTTTATGAGTTCTTGAACGAGTAAGCCGTTAACGGTATTTAAGCATTGGTTTGCCAAATTTCAGTAGTGGTACTAGTGTTTATATAAATTATTACTAGTTATTTAGAAGTCATCGAAGCACTACGTGCAACTTTTAAGATCGTTTTACAAGGTAAAGTTTTGTGTAAATAAAGAGAGATATATATTATTCTTATTCTCCATTTTTAATTCAAAATATTAATTCTTGTTTGTTTTATTCCTCATCGGATATACGCCGTAACACTGTCATTAAATTTGGTTAAGATATACAAAAGCCATTGAAAACACAACTTTTCTCAAAAATAAAATTAATTTATAAAAATATTACTCATATCACGAAATTCTTATATAGGAGTTTTTTACTACCAAATAAAAATGCATATGATAGCGAAAATATTTTTATACTGATTTTTTTAATTTTGTTTATGCAAACATATTCATTTATTCGAATATATTTGTTTATATACAAATTACGCTTTTATATATAATTAAAAGGCAGCTTATTACTTAATAATTCCAATGCGTCACCGAAACTATTAACTTTATAATGGAAGCATTCATGTTATGTGCAAGATATGAAACAAAATTATAAAAAATATATATATAATGTATGTATGTCCAGAATGGTGCCTTTATTGAAAGGTGTAACTCGCCAAAAATTCTGTCCTGATTCGGTGTAAAATGTTGGAGATAATTTAGGATGTTAAACTTGACAACATTATTTAGTTTGTTTAATATATAAAAGGATTTTGTGTAAGTTTTTAATACCATCAAAGTGCTTGTACTTAATAATAATCCAAACAATGAATTAAAAAAAATTAAAACATAAAAAATATCTCTAGTATACTCTAAGCACTCATTGGAGCTAGTTTGATGCTATATATTAGTTCTACCTAAAAATATTGTTTTTAATCTAGCTTGTAAAAATACTACTTAATTAATTTAATATAACAAACATCTTTATTACCCCTGAAAACATAACCAAGTAAAAGATGAGGATAAGTAACACTTTGTCCCTTTATACATAAAACATGATTTTCAACATAAATTAAATCACTTAGAATAAATAAGGAAGTGTCTGCTCATTTTATTTTCCTATCTTTTGGCTTGAATTTTCCTACATTTTGTTTGTTGTAAGAGAGACTTTATGAGGAAAGTGTAGTTAGAAAATTAAACTTAAAACCGGAAACTATAAGGATAATGAAGAAGATGATTATGTTGATACGTTTGTTACTTACTTATAAATGGGTTCACCGTCACCCTCACGAAACCACAAAACCATATAAACAGCATCGTCACGTTCCATTGGTGTTATATCACACGGCAGCATTGCCTGGCGTCCCAACACACCCTGAACTGAGGTAAGAGGCACTGCAAATAATATAAGATAGAAAAAGGAATAAGAGGATAATATATTAGAATATTTACAAAAAAAAAACATTAAGGAAATGTAGAAAAAAAAACAACTAATAACAAACAAGAAACTGTAAAATACGAGTAAAATTCAAATTGCTATTTGTTTGCTATATTTGAAGGTTTTTTGGTGAAGGCAAATATTGAACTTACTTTACTGTTTCCTTTCTTACAAACTCAAAAGGAACTTAGAATATATATTTAAGTAAATAACAGGAAACTTTTTGAATTAACTAATAAAACTTGCTGGAAGGGATATTAATAAATTTTAGTTGTTCCACTTGGGATTGTAGGGCTTCAACAATAAAATTCCAATTAGATCTATTACATAAAATGATTTGTTTATTTTTAAGAGTTAATTTAAGATCAAACATGGCTATCTAGCGGATATTTATGTAAGTGTGCTTCATACCAGAGATATTTATATATCCCCCAACTATATTTTCAATACACTTATACTTAATTTTCTTCAGTAGCATATGGAATACTCTGAATTATTAGCATTCGTTGCATAAATACATAAATACATGTATCACATACACACACATAAAAAAATTCCCGGTTGGCCAACTCGTCGTAGAGGACATTTTCATCAACGACTACTTAAGGAAATTTCGACATTTGTCATGCACGATATCTGTCCATTACAGTTTCTTTTAAGACAATCTAACAGAAACCTTACTCAAAGAATGTATAAAAGAAACTCTAGTCAAGTGGTCATGCCAACTAGACCAATTAACTTCTTGTGGATATTGTCGCTCAGTCTGTCATCAGTTTAAATCACTTTGATACTTTCCTGCTTGCTAAAATTGAGCGAAATTGAGGTGATGAAAAGTTCTGTTACAACCCGGTTGGCCATGTCTTTCAGACATCTTGCAAGACCGATGCGTGACAATGTTAAAGCTTCGATGACCTGTTGGTGACAGCTCATTGCTCAGCTTTTTCTGACAGATGTATTTTAATATAGTTTCTTGAACTGAAACGATTTTTAAAAATCAATTATATATCGATAAGTTAACTTTTTATGCTCGCGCTGTAGTTAAATTCATATTTCCAATATTTTCAACCCTATGAATATAGGTAGATATAACACTTTACTATTTAGGGAATCAAAGTTGTTAAAATTACGAAGAGCCATGCAAACTGGCAACTGTGGTCACATGTTCGATTTTTCAAGAGAGTAATAAAATAAAATTATATCCTCTTAAAAAAAATCTAAAAAGTCGAACTCCTGAGAAGAAAACTGGTCCATTATGAATTTATTATCACTATATAGAAACATATTCATTATTTTTAATCTCATGTTCATAAATTCATTAGTAATTTGGCAACCCTTTCGAAAGAAAAATGAATTATTTGCTATTTCATCTCATCTTTTGTGCAGTTATTATTGCAACTTTGTTTATTTTGCACATCGCTGAATGTATAATCAATATTTTTCTGAACGTTTTTTCTCTTTGTATTCATATTTACGTTTCAGTGCATTTAAATTGGAAAACTAAAATAAATACATCGTTTAATTTGTTACAAAATTATAAATTGGTTTATTTGAATTTACAAATTAAAAATTTTTTTTATTCATGACTTGGCAAATATTTTTTGTTTATCAAACAGATTTTTATGCTTGTTTAATTAAAATTTAATCGATATTTTTAAATATTGCAATTTTTCAATATTTTTTTGTAAAGATATTTACAATGATTTTTTTTTAAATTAAGAATTCATATTATAGTTCAAAGTTCGGAAACTCTTACATACACTGAAATAATTATCTTCATAATTTCTGGGAATATCGTCATTAATCCAATGAAAAACTTCAACAAAAATCAAATCATTGTATTAATTAAACAAGCTTCTTTAAAATTATTTTAATGTAATATTTCAGTATATATATATGAAATAATTTCATTAATCCAATGTTAAACTAATGAAAGTATTTCATGATTTTAACAAAACTATTTAATTATTTTAATGAAATTATATCATTATTTTAATGAAAATTCAACATAATTTTAATGAAGCTATTCGATTGGTTTAGTGATATAATTATAATATAAAGTAGGATCATAAGTTTAAACCATTTTATTGTCTATTTTAATTTATTGGCAATTCCGTGCTACAAATACGAAAAACTCTTACAAATCTCGAAAAGCTTTGGTTTTTTCCAATTTACTCGAAATTCGGGGGTAAGCGAGCCAAACGGACCTCATATTGAGACCCAACGCGTTAAAGTACATGTGGTTAGGTGGGTCTGGTCAAATGTAAAGCTACTTTTTTTACTTTTTGTGCATTTGCTTGAAAAATATGCTTTTTCTTATACTTTTGTCTTCTTTGCTAATTACACTACAACTTCAATATCTCGAGATAGGCAAAATGTATATCAATAATTTTTTAATAACTTTAAGAAAAAAAAAATTAAATATTTAATATATTAATTTATTTAGTATATCAATTTATGCGAGATATTCTCAATAATATATTTATTTGTTGTAGGTTAGCTAATCTATATGCCTGCATTTTAAATATATTTTCGTAACGGATTGAGATATTTCAAAGTTTTGATCTGTGCGTTTACTAAGAATTTTATCAGCAATTTAGAATTAAAATTTGAGGCTTAGTAAAAAAAGTTATAGAGAAAAACTTCAAAAAAGTTGAGGGAAAAAATGAACAATTTGAATTTTGAAAAGATATATCTCTTAAACCATAAAAGATGCAAAAGCAATTAGCAGCATATGTTTTCTTCGTACTTAACAGTACTTAACCGTAGATAGCTCCAAAAATACAGGAATTATACCCTTTGGAATATTTTTCTTCCATATGTAAATTTCATTTGCTCGTGCACTGTTAGGTTAGGTTAGGTTAGGTTAGGTTGAACAAGATGCCGGTTTCTAACAACCGACCCACTTGGGTCCTTTGGTCCCTTTGTGATGCCTGGGATGGATAGTAGGGAAATTCAGAAAGGTGCCCCGCCTATCTCAGAGGTTGGATCGGTGTTAAACCAACCCGAGTATCGTATGAATGAATTTATTTCCCTAATGTCGCATTCCCCCCGGTCTGCTAGTTCGGGTAGTGACGGATTTCCCAAGTATGACGCCCTATTTCTATATAGTGATGGACATCGACAGAGGAGGTGCTAGACAGTTTTCCTCCTCCTCATTCGGACAACTTCTACAAAAATCGTTAAAAGGAAGATTTAATCTTCTGGCATGGACACCAATGATACAGTGCCCTGTTATGACCGTTACGAGTATACGCAGCTGTTGACGAGGGAGCCCCAGTATGGTTGCAGATCTTGCGAAGTTATACTGGGGCCAGATGGATCTGGAAACCTCACAAGTGATTTCATTTGTCCATCTGGTTTGCGGTTTCCTAAATAGTTGGTGCTGAATTTGTATTTTACAGCTTTTTAGTGGGACACCTACTAACCATTCGATGTCATTTTCATGTAGGCGGGCACCAGCCTTGGCTAGACCGTCCGCGATA
This sequence comes from Panzeria rudis, assembly GCA_956483635.1. NCBI lineage: Eukaryota > Metazoa > Arthropoda > Insecta > Diptera > Tachinidae > Panzeria > Panzeria rudis. The sequence continues at coordinate 153,635,661 of OY101447.1, read as the reverse complement.
GTGTTACATTTTCAACTGTTACATTTTGCTTATATTTTTGCTTACATTTTATAAAAACAAAATGCTTTTGGTTTTATTTTATTTGCTTTGTATTTGCTATAACAGCAGTAGCAACGCCAAGCTCTCTGCCACAGAGGGTGAGCGTCTCATATGTGATTTCGTATCGAACATTTTTGTACCATATGATCGAGTTATGAAGTTTAGAAATTATAGTAAAACATTGCGGTAAATTTTTCTAAATAATGCAAAACCCCAATTACTCATGATTAAGCTACAAAGTCGTTAAATATTGAAATAAAATCTTTACTGACAAGAAAAAAAACAACGAGTAAAACAAAATTCGTATGGACCATTTTTGTTACAAGGATCACTCTACGGCTAAGAAAGTTACAAGCCGCAAAAAGATTTTCACACCCGAGGTAGCCAATTTTCACGCCCTGTTGTAGCTGCAGACTTTCGAAGCCAAGATTCGAAAAGCTCAACTCCTCCACAGCCATATTGATTTTTGGCTCAGTAGCTTAGAGTTCTATATTTATTATCATTTTTTAATTTACGCCACTGTGCGTCAGAATATTATATTATTCAGGTAGAGTTGCATCCTTGAATTATATTCATAATTTTTGTCCTTCAATAAAAAATTTAGAAACTCATTCTTACGATTTTGTAGCGTATCATACATACTATCTATTGACCGACTATAAAAATACTGCTTCCATTTGTTTTTCTTTACTTTTCATCCAGCATTCTTCGTATTATTGTTATAATGGAAATGCATATTGGCAGCTTTTCATATTGGTTGCAATAGTGCAAAAAAAAAAAGATAAAAATAAAATGCAAACCATTACCAACAGTAATCAGTTCATTATTTGTTCAACCTTACTACAGTTCTGTTTGTAGAAAAACAATCAATGGATTATGAAAAGTGAAAAAAGAGAAAATGCTTGCATTTAAAAATGGAAACAATCATGAATCAACTTGAATAATTCAACATTAAATGCTGTCAGGATAAAGAATGAAAAAAGGCTATAATCTACTAAAAACCAGGTCATGGGAATGTATATAAGAATGCATATTTTTAATTGGCATTTTTTCCCCATCTTATTTATAGCAGACTGATATCTTTACATTATACAACTGACAGAGTTTTAAAAAATTAATTATGTTAAATTTTTGCTATATACCTAAAAATATATCTTTAAATCATAATGTGTTTAAAATATTGTTCTTAAATATTCGCATAAATTCTCTTAAGTTCTCCAAAGGCATTATCCTAAAACAAATCTTAAAAAAAACACAATTCTTGAAAAAAATTACAAACCAAATTGTACTTAAATTTCATCATAAGTTAATAGATATTATGCACATGTGGTCAAAAGAACCATTAGAAGCAGATGGTGCAAATGTTCACACAAAAATATTTTATAAGAAAAAAAATTTAATAAAAATAACAAAAACTACGGCATCATAAAGAAAAACTGCATGAAACTTAAATAACCAAAAAGAAACTTGCAAAAAAAAATATCCATCTTGTGTAATTTATATCAAAATCACCTAACGGCAGCTGTAAGAATGCAGTCAAGTTTTTCATATTTTGCCAAAGGAAAAAAATAACATAAAAACTTTTTAGAAAAAACTATAACGTACAGTTAAACTGGCACAAATATCTATGTATCTCTCTAGAGCCCTTTATATTTCCTAGTTTACTGCACAGTTTGTAATGAGAAGAACATTTTTAAGGTTTTAAACTCTTTAATGCCCATAAGAACGAGTGCAAGAATTCAAGTAACACCAAAGATGAATTACCATCATCTGCATCATCACAGACAATTTTAGTATAGCATGCTAAATATTACAGTCTTAATATCATACACTTTTGTTGCAATATTATGCTACTAAGACAAGTATTATAAAAAAACATATAACCAGCATATATACTTAAATAAAGTATGGACATTTTACATGCTATCATAGACAATAGAAGAATAGAATGAAAACTGCAAATTATGAAGTATACAAAATTTATGTACTAGTATATAATTGCCTGACATCCATGGTCAAAATACTCACTCCAACCAAATCAAACATGTTGTTCATTTTCCGAACAAAACATTTCAAAAATGATCATAAACTTAAATCTCAGTTCTTTTGTGTATGAAATGAGACATGCAATAAAATTAAGAAGTAAGTGAGGGTTGCATACATCTTGAAATGCCTTAAAGTGCTTTCAGTCAGTTGTAAAAATATTCTTATACTTTCAGCAAAAGTAAATTGTTCGTAACAACACAAAAGCTTTTCATTAAAAATTATACTCTTGTATAATTTAAGAGTATGTCAAATAACATGGTTCAGTAACGCCTGTGAGCAAATATAAATTTAATTTAAATATATTTAGCAAAAAAAAAGTATTACAATTGGTCATAAAGTTGTAACTGTGAGTAGGCATAATTTAAACCTCATTAACATATAAACCTAGAATACCTTGCAAAAAATAAAATTTATTTGTATTTATACCTGTTTTAAAGAAATTATATATAAGCGGCTTATGTTTAAAGCCTAGTATAAAAGTTGTCCTTACATTAACAACTCAAAATAGTTAACCATTTTTTGTTACAGTCATGTTCAGCAATAAAAGTATACTCAAAATTAAATATTGTCTTAATGCTATAAAATCGTTGATTACATAGGCCAACATGAATTTTGTGGGCTGGGGTCAATTAGGATACACGTAGGTAGTACTGAGGTACAATGCCTATAAATTACTTTTTTTGAATCCACTCTGGCTCTTGAGATTTGTCATGATATAGAAAATTAAGGAGATGGCACTACATAATTTGAGGGTGCTGTTGGCTGAATAGTTAGCGCATTTGACTACAAACCCTAAGGTCATGAGTTCAAGAATAGTTTCAGGAAAGCCAACAAGATGATGAATTTTTCCGTTGTGCATTGGTGTGTTTTTGTGTTGGTTGTTATTGAACTGCTAAAGTGATGAAGGTATAGCACTGATCACTTTGGCAGTACCTTACTATACTTACATATACTTACCTATCCTAATGCACTTCACAGCACCCTCCTTCGCCGGTATTGAAGCAGAACCGTCGGCGAAGTAAAAGAACTAATAAATGGGCACACAACTTAATCAAATTAATACTTCTAGTTGATACCAGAGTGGCTGCCACACTGCACTACAAAAAAAGCGCAATAACAGACTCGTACATGAATTGAGCTTTCTATCTCTTTCCCACTTCACAACCAGTTCTCTACACTATCCCTTTCCCAGAAGAAGGTAACACATTAATTAATTAACTGGTAGGCATTAATTGCCCGATTGTGTTACTTCCCTTAAAAAAATTTCTATAACTCGAGAGCTAGCCGTTCAATTCAGTAATATAAAATACCAGAAAAATTGGGACTAAAATTATTTTCAAGCTACATTCCTTCCTGTCAATTCTTAGGTAGACTTATAATTTTGGAGATATTGAGAAAGTTTTGACAAATAAAACCTTTTTCCAAATGAACATTTTTTTTTCTTAAAAAATTTATGAATGGACTTGACTGGCTCTCGAAATTTACCGTTAATATAAAATTAAATTAAATTGAACGACTAGCTCTATAGTCATAGCAAATTATGTGATGCAACGTCGTTAATTTTCTACATAACAGTAAATTTCGATATTATTATGATGGATGATTTTTGATATTATTATGATGCTTTTGGAATTTTGTGTCCGCCTTATTTAGATCCGAAGATATAAGGTTACCGAATTTGCCAATTTTGATCAATTTTTTCCCCTTAGCATTTAAATTTCCAAAAATCCCTTCTCAGTGGATCCTTACATTGAAAGACAAACCTAGATAGAAAGTTTTTCTCTATTAAAAAATATTCATTCAATGTACATAATAATTACTTGTACAGGAAAAAGTACCAAAACAGCTCCCAAGTTTACCATTTAGATATTCATATTTCAAAATGTACGAAAGTTAGTTCGAGGGCTTCTTAAGGAATGAAGAATACAGCTTAAGTTTTAATTTTATCTTTATTACTTTAGTAGACTGATTTAAAAAAGTACCAAAATTATATATTTACCCCTTTTCGCCCACTATATGTACACATTTCTAAAAAGTACGCAACACCTGTCCGCTTATTTTTTAACTTACTATGATGCTTTTGGAATTTTATTTCTTCCTTGGTTAGATCTAGAGGTATAACGTTACCGAATTTAACCGTTTTACCCCTTTATCAGTTGAATTTCCAAAAATCCTTTCTCAGTGGATCTAAACATCGAGAAGTGAACCGGCGTACAAAATATCAAGTCTAGTTTTATTCGTTTGGGCTGGGCGATGATGAGTTAGTCAGTTAGTCAGTCAGTCACTCAATAACGTTACTCTTTTATATATAGAGATAATTTGTAAAGAAATTTGAAAAACTCGAAGGGCATTTTTTTAAAGCGCTTCCATTAATGTGGTTATTTCTGTAATTTTTTATTTTATTAGTTGTTGTTTATTAACGATAAAAATTAAGTTATAACTCATGTTAAGGTAAACACAAATAATTTTAAAAGCAATCCAAAAATTAATTTTTGAGACGAAATCAAAGCTGCAACAAATAAATTCTTATATGTACGTAAATTTTACGTATAGGCTTTTAATGTTCACGTTCCTAGTGCAGTTGAATTGATTAGATATGCTTTGTTTATGTTTCTGTGTTTGTTCAAAAGCTATTGAAAAATGCACTTGCGGAATTTGGTAGCGTTAGGCCACAAGATGCTTGTGTAGCAACAATAATAAATAAAATTTACGTGGGTTAGTATTCTAGGGTAAGCGACTAATATTGAATTTCGTAGAACAGATCACCATATTTGTCCAATGTTACATATAGCGGGAATGCATTAATCGATTTAAAATTTCCACTGCAGTCATTTTTAAAGTCTATTTTTTTTTTGAAATATTAAAAAGAAAGAATTTTAGTTTATTTTTGACAAAAAATCTCGTACAATTAAGCTCTATTTTTGTCCAAATTTAACCATATTTTACTCTCATTTCAAAGTTTTTACTTTGATACATTTTCACGAGTATATAAAATAAGAAAACTAAACAAAATTCTCTACATATTATCAAGGATTGAGTTAAAAATTGTAAAGTATATTTTGAGAAATATGTCTACGCTATTACCAGAGATATTAACGAAATAGCCAATAAAGTCGAGGTCAAAAACGAAGATTTTAAAATTAAAAAAAAAATCTGAAAATATTGAAGATATCTTCAAGGAAGAAATAGTTTTTGCTTTATCTATTTATAATAATATTTGTAAAAGTTATGCAGCCAAAAAAGTTTTACATGCCCGAGTTAGTCAACTTTGACAACTTGCAGTTCACTGTGTGTTTCATTATTCTTAAAGCTTAGGTTCTTCTTTATAATTTTTACAAACTTCATTAAGTAATCAGGTCATAAGTTTCAAGAATACTGATTAATCACCATTTTTTCATTTGGAACCACTGAACGCTTGTAGTGTGTACTATGATATTATTCTGCAGTAGTTTTATGAGGAAATGTAATTTGAGTTTTGTTGCAATAAATAAACAACAAAATTTAATTCAGTCTACGACCTAGTTTGATAAACTTTTAAAATAATTTCATATTGATTCTATATAAATAAAGTTTTCTTGTTGTGTAACATAAAACATGACTCCAGCAAAACCGAAAGTTGTATCTTAAGCAAAGTAGTGTGTGCAAATAAGTGCGTAAGCAAGTATACTTGTGTGCATGTGAGTTTTGCACCAAAATAAAGTTTGTAAAAAAAGGATGCTATACTATACAGAAAAATAAAACGAATCAACTTCTACTCATCTATTTTTATCTTAAAGTTAAAATTAAGTTTTTTGTTGTTCATTTTATTTTTCTTCATCATGTTATGTTCTTTTGCATGTTGTTTTCAAACACACTCTATATCTTTAACACACTTGCAACACAACACATCAGTTTACAAGATCTTTACAGTTTTCATTTATTTATTTATTTTCTGTTTTGTTTTATATTTTGCTTTATTTAGTGCTTTTATAAAAATTTTCCTTTTAGGCATTAAGACTCAAATTTACTTGTGTAAGTTAGTAACGCTTTTAATCTTAAAGTGAGATATTAGGTGGCAAACATAGTTGCTAAGATACCATAATTGCTGTTGATTATAAATGAAGATACTTAAAGTTCTTTATGTCGTATATAGTACTTATTTACAAGCATACGTACTTGCATACATATGTATGTACAGATTTCACAACATCCCAGCGGTAAATCGAAGGAGTGAGAAGGCCTTCTATAAGGCCTTATTTAGCAGGCTCTAGTACTTCCACTCCCATTCCATATTCATATATTTTTTACACGCGATGTCATTGCGGACCAAGGCCTTCCTCGATCCGTTACTCAGCAGGTCTGATTGAAGGCATTCTGTAGCAGTCGTATATGTAGGCTATGCGTGACATGCCTGATAGAAGGCCTGGTCTAGGAAGGTTTGTTAAAAATCAAATGGAGGTAAATTTTTTTATCTGGGAATTTTTATAGCGGCTTATTTTTTAATTTCGATATTTTTTAATATCCTGATTTTATATTTCGAACTCCTTTTCATACAAAGTAATTTTTTATACATATGAGGCTAAAGTTCGTGTATTTATTAAGAAGTAATTGAACATGACGTAGTAGCTGCAACATAAACGACGTAATATAAGCATGTATGATACAAGAATGTTGGTTATTTTGAAAGTACATTTTATATAAAAAAAGCGAAAAAACTAAAAATAGAATAAATACATCTTCCAAAAGACGGGAGAATGAATGTATATCGGTTCTTTTAGAAAGTAGAGACCTTCTAGAAAGTTATTCTGGGAAGGCAGAATATAATTAATTTTGGATCATATGTCAGGTCTTTGAAGGCCTTAAAAAGGCATGTTTAGTGAATGCCTCACATGTTTTACCGCTGGGATACTATATGAAGTACTTATGCATGTATGTAAGCACATATATATACACACCCATCGAACATTGTTTGTCGTATTCGTTCCGAATAGGGGAAAGATCTGGTCCAAAGGCCGGCACTGCGACAAATGGTGTATCTTTTGTGACATATCTATCCAAGTAAATGCGATTACAATTTCTCATTTTCTTCTTTGAAAAATATGAAAAATATGCAGAAGCGTCGTTCTGGAAAACTGCCGACTATTTTCTCAAATGTATCGGCAAAAAATGTTTATTGTACAGTTACATTACATGCTTACATACGCATTTTATGTGCTTTAATAAATAGTTAAGTAATTTGTGTAGTTTATTTTCCTTTTTGTATATTCTACTTTAATACATTTGTTGAAAATATATTCAACTTACATACGCTCGAATTCACGCCCCAAAATTCAGATGTATGTATGTATCTATGTATCTGTGTTATACAGTTTGCCGTTAGTTATAATGTATCTGTATGTCTGCCTCCTTTCTGTCGGTATGTGGCATATGTTTAATTTTATTATATTTTTGTGATTTTGATTTTGAAAAGCATCATAAATATTGTGTTGTATGAAGTGTATTAATGTTTCTTTATATTCTTCTTTCTTTGTCAATGAGTTTAATGTAAATTGTTTATATTATGATGTAAACAAAAGTGGATATAATTTTAAAACACATATTGAAAATTTTTTAGCCCTTTTGTGAATGACATTAAAAATAATTTTTCATTATGGACAAATTCATCGAATACCTACCTACCCTAAAGAGAAGAGAACCGGTTATAAGACAAGTAAGGTGACTGGTTCCCAAAAACTAGCAACCGGTTCGAGAGCTAGAAATTTATATGAGAGGGATATTTCTCTTTTACAAGGTGTTTTCATTGGAGCGGGTCGATTAACATAATTAAGATATTCACTGATACGTTCAAAATCAAAACTTTGTTTGTTTCGTTAATACTAATCAAATTACTGTACTTTAAACAAATATTTTTTATTTGGAAAATATTTGATAGACTTATAGCATTTATTAGGATTTTTGTTTTAGTTAAGTGATATGTACTCTTTTCACAGCTCAGGAGTCTGAAACATATTTTACAACTCACATTTTCACCAGTCATATAACATGTTCGAAGAAGAAAATTAGTAGATAACTTCGTCGAATTGATATTAAAAATTTATTTCTCTTTTTTTTAAGCTCGAAGAAGTGAATATTTCTGGGTTAAATCCAAGCAAATTGAAATTGTTTGTCTCACTAATTCTTAATACTATTTATTGCTACAACAGTATTTTCTAAAAATTATTAAAACCTTTACTGTAGTCAATATACTTACTTTTCAATTAATAGGTCATCTTATCGAACAAATTAAGTTTTTAATCTCATTTTTCTGTCTACAATATGATATCTTACTGTCATTTCATAAATAAATGTTGTATCTCTGCTTTAAGATGTAGTTTAAATAAAGTTAACTTATCAGTTTCGTTTCTTATTTCCACAATGTAGAGCAAATTTAAAAGAAAAGGCTTTGTTTTTTATTTTAAAAGTATCGGCCCTGTTTTGTAAACCGAATGCGAGTAAAATTCTCGTTTCACAAAAATAAATAATGTTCCCTTTGATGTATTTTAAAACGTATACAGTAAATTAATTTCAGATATGATATTTAAAACTCGTAAAAATTTTAAACTGCAAAAAAGTGTGAAAAAATTTTGCTACTAGTGGATTTAATTTCTCTAAATCGAGTGTTTTTAGATCGACTCAATTTACAGAACATGCAGAACCTGCATATGTGCATATCTACAAGTTGTTTCTCACTCGTGACTTTCCTTTTCATTATTAAATATTACTATCAAATAAATTATTAAAATGATGACTCTTATGAGCAAAAATTGTGAAAAAAGTTACTAAAAACAAATTGAAGTCTATATTGAAAAATTTGTAGCAAAAGCTACATCAATTTCTAAATGTTCATCATTCGTTAGTTGAATATTTGTTTTAAAAATTCATTCGAATGTTGAATAAAAGGAATAATTTTTACGCAAATATTGAATTGCGCTTCAACGCAATAATTTAAGTCTTAAATAATTCAATTATAATATAACATTTGCTTTAAATTTGATTGTGAAGAAAAATAAACACGGAAAAATTTTGGATTTAGTTGTGGTAGTTTATATCTGATTTCGGTGGTTTTTATTGTTTTGGGTTTTAAAGGAGAGGTAAACTGAAAAATTCAAAAACGTTGTAGAGAAAGATTTAAACTAGACGAAATCTGGAATACAGAATACAAGAAAAACGCTTTGATTAAAAAGTGTTCTGAAGTTAAATGTCTTAACGAATCCTAGCGCCCCAAAGCGAGGTAATGAATAACAAAAGTATTACATTTGTAAAACAACAACAAAACAAAAATCATTAAATACATGTTTTGACAATTGCTCATTCATTATATAATTAAGTCAATATATGAATATTTATATGAAAACAAAAAGAAAATCGTCCACTTTTTGGAAAAATTCATGTTTTGATGCAGTATGACAATACAACTCATTTACTGAAAAAAGTTTACCGTTTTGTCATTTTTACTTACTGTTATGGGCTGCAATGCAAATGTTCTAAGTTCACAAAACATCAAATAAATCAAAAATATGTGCCAATTCCAGGTCAAATTTACAAATTATTCATTTTATTTAATTTGTGCACTAAATTAAAAAACTTATTAGATTCCCTTTGATAATGTCGCGGTAGTAATACGCTAACTTGTTATTTGTCTGAATTAAACTAGATGGACAAGAGGATGAATCATACGATGTCACTTACTTCGATTCTTATTTTATTGCAAGTTTAAGGGTAAATTATCTTGAAGTATTAGACCTGGCTGTGCTAATTGTGGTTTTAAAGTAGCGTATATTCGTGGTATTGAATAAATGTAGAAAAAGCTTTTAGGTAAGATGTAGTCAACTTTAGGGCAGATGATAGCATCGAGTCTGGTCGAGAGCTCTTCACAGGCTGCATGAATGAGGCCTAATGGTAATTTGACCCATTCTCGACGTTGAGCTTCTTATATTTTTTTAATGGTGCCGAATGTTTTTGAAAAGTTGAATTGTTTGCTACAAAATAGCCAGGTAAATATTAAGAAATCAAAAACATTTCCATTCCAACTCCTCGTCCAGAGGGCAATATCTGTAAAATTTTTATATAAAAAGAGTACTTCCTGAAGTAGTTTATAACGGAATCACGGGGAATAAAGCATATCCCTCGCACCCCTAATGAGGAAAAGATACCTCATTTCTATTGATTTTCTCAAAAGGATTTTTACAAGATGATATATTTCATGTACATTCGTTTGCTTTTGCGGTAGCATAGAAGAAAAAAATTGTGTAATATTGGGTCTTACTTAGTGGGTCTTACTTAGCGATTTGCTTGTCTGCTGCAAAACAATCAGGCCGAATTCTGGACTAATAGGCCAGAGGTCGCTCTATCAGCCAATCAGCATTTTATTAATTTTATTAGTTTATGCTGACTTTTACAGTATGCACTAGTGCTTTTGAAACAATTTGAAACTTTTTCCGATTTTTGCGAATTTTCTACGAAATTTCGTTTTCGAGAATAGCCATTAAATTCGGAATATATCTCCGTTGTTGCGCAAAAAGGGCCAACCTGCTGTGTAAAATGGTGTGAGATTGGCCCTTTTTACGCAACAGCGTTGATATAAGCTATCAGACAACTTAAAGTACAAAATGATGTTTAAGTATGAAGTTGTATGCAATATGAGTAGGTAATCGTAAATAAGTTAAAATTATTTCGAATAATTTCTACTGTAGAACAGTATAACCAGCTTTTTCCCCTACTAACCATATTATTAATTATGCCTAACGAAATATACACATTTTCATCTTATATTTAATGAATAGACAACAAAATTACAATTAATTTTATGTATTTAAATTTATAATTTTTGTAATTAACAAAACATCATTATGGTCAGAAGATGGATATAGACACAAAGTAAATATTTAACAAACTAATCGCCTTTTGTTTGGAAAGAGGCAACCTTTTTTGGAGTTTGTGTAAAACTCAATAACTTTTTATCGTACACTAGCTAAAATAATTAAAGGAAATGTTTATATCGTCACAGAAAATACAAAACGCCCTATCTAACATTTTAAACGTTTAATAGGAGAAGCTTAGAACTTGTTTAAATGAAAAAATATTTTGAAAGTTAGGCAAATATTTACAATAAATTGTGGGTCCTTGTTTACTTGTATTGTAAGATTTTGCACTAATTATCAATATAGTATTAAATTACACAAGTCTTATGGCTGTCTTGTAAAACTTTTAAAATGTTAGATAGAACTGTTTGCATTTTCTGTGACGATATGTATATGTAGAGGAGCTTTTAAAATGGTAGCAATTTTATGAAAATGAAGCTTGAAAGTTTAAATGAATATTTTTAATTTAGAGCTTAACTTCGGATATATTATATACTTGGAAAAAGTGGTAAGCTGACTTTTTTAGCTAACGGATTTCTTTTTAATATTAGTACAAAGGTCCAACAATATTTTGAAAAAATTATTAACCATTATTTTAGTGCACCATATAGAAAAAACATTCATTAAGCTGTCCAGAAATTGAAAAACAAATATCGAACGCAATTATATCGGAAGCTGAAGGAGACATTTAACAATTGTAAGCATTATTATTGTAGATATTCTCAAGAGCTCTCTATATATTAAGAATTTTACCATCTAGAATATAAATTACTTTGTGACGATTTAAAAAAAAGTTCCTTCCACGTAGACAACTTTGGAAATCCGCCCACTACCCTTCGTGTAGGTACCAACCTTAGATATTTCTGTGTGAAAATTTATTAAGATATCATAAAGTATTCACAAACTACTAAAGTATTAAAAACAATTTCTGTACGCCAATGTGCAACGTCTATAAAAAAGCTTTATACATAGTTTCTAATTTTCTTCAGTAATCTCAGTAAAATATAATAAAATCCCTCAAAAGAAAGACAATAACTAATACAACTGCTAAAAGATAATAAAACATACAGACTCACACTCACACTTACTTAGATAAGTTAATACAAACCTAATTTCTATAGAAAAAAATTATAGAGTAGTGGACAGATACAAATCTTAAAATATAGTTAATAAAATAAACGAAACAAAAGCCAAATAAATAAATGTGATATAGCAGTAGTCTAGAAGTTTTTAAACGAACATATAAGACAACAATGATAATAATGATAACAAAAAACATTAAAGAAAAATCATGATAATTATCCGAGAAGTCTATAGCCAAAGACAGAAAATCACTCATTTTGTATAAACACCCTTTTCTACTAGAAACAAAAAACAGGTCATAAGTCATTGTAGCACTCAGGCCATCACGTCATGATATAAAATGGGGCATGACCAACATTGTGCAGAAAAAAAAAATTAAGAAAAATCAAAAGCCAAACGTGGCATAAATTGGACAACAATTGACATAGATATTAGTTAGGAAAAAATCAAAAAGAAAAGGATAAATGGATATTTCATTGACAATCATGATAAATTTAAAAGTACATTGAGCAAAATTAAAGCGATTAAGTATGAGATAATTTTATTTTCGGTCCAGCAAACTCTAGTTACTGTTATTTATCTTAGTTGCCTAGCTTAGCGAAACAAAACGGTTAAAACAGTATTTAGAATAAAATAACTTGCTGAAACACAGGGAATGTTGAGTAATAATGAAAACGCTAATTGCTTGGAAATTAACGACAAAGCATACATACGTATATAGAAGATAAGTAGTTTTTAGGTGTTTCCGAAATATTATTTTCAATATGATTTATATGAACTCTGAAAATGGCGTTAAGTTAATATATGAATAGTACCTAAACTATGGCTAAGAAAATGTGTGAATCTCAAAAAAAAGAGCTACTCGTAACGAGGTTTAAGAAATTTCATGGAAATTGATAAACCATTCAAATATCGGCAAAGCATATTTTAGCAGAACATTTTATTCACCACACTATTTGCATATATAGGGTGGCGCATAAGTAACGTTAAGATTTGATCAGTGAATACATTTTTTAATTTAAAGTTATGGAAAATGCTTTGGAAAGAGCACGTCAGGTAGAATCAAACAATGGGCTACATTTGAAAGATATTATCTTTCAAATAAATAAAAATAAATAAAAGCAGAAAGAAAAGAGTTATACATTGAATAAATCTTAACGTTACTTATGCGCCTTAACGTTACTTATGCGCCACCCTTTATATTGCAACACAAATTTATTTAACCCTAACCCACGGGTAGTCTGGAAGTAAATTTTGCGAAACAAATTTTGCTCCACGAAAAGTGAGTGTAGGGTTTGAAAGCACAATATATATACTCTAAAATAAAAAAAATTTCTAAAAAAAATATATATATTTGACTTTTGTTCCCATGTAAAACATAAAACGTTTTATATTTTAAAATAATTTTTTACAAAGATTTACACACGACTAAGTAGTAGGATAATTCTTCTTTCAAATAAAATTAATTCTAGTTAAGTCAACAGACATTGTCAAAAGTTATGTCAATTTCAGGTATCATGCGTAGCAAAATGAGACCTACCTAATACTTTTTCCGCAAATGTTTCTATTCAAATCAAGAAGATGAGCTTTTCTTACTGCGAAAGAGCGGAGATATGAACTCACAAGCCAAGGCACTTTAGGCATGTAAAATTTCTCATCGCTTGCAATTTTTTTCCTTCACTCCCGATTTTAAAAAATATTTGTATCCTTATAGCCCTTATAAAGTTGTTAAAAAATCATGTGTGATTAAGCACTTATCTTTGGTACTTAGTGAGATATACTTGAAACTTAAAATTTCTAAATTTTGCAAAGCTGTGTTCCAGTATTTTGGAGATATAGGACCCAAATTGCAACCGATTGCCACAAATACTACTTCATTAGTTAGACAACAAAACTAAAAATTCTTAAAAAATTGGTGGAAATATTTTTTCTGATTTAAAAATATAGCATTTTTAATTTGCAGATTTATAAAACTTTTAATTTTTGCCTAAAGAGCACAACCATTTTTTTTCTCTTAAAAATATATATATATATATTACAAATTAGTCTAACAGGTATCGACATGATTTTAGAACAAATTTACTGCCTGTTCGCCGATGTCGAAGGAGTTCTTTCTTTCGCACAAATCACATTTAAATCAAAAACAAATTCAAAAATGTTGCTATTGTTTTAAATGTAATTGTGCGAAAGAAAGAACACCTTCGACATCGGCGAACAGGCAGTTAAAGTGCATCGATACGCCTTTTTACCTAAAGGAAACCGTACCGATACGGAGTAAAAGTTCATCTCCGCATACACCTCAATTATCGACGAAAACGAAATTCCATACCTTAGCAACGAAAAAAGTTCGTTTTAGAGCTTTCGTTGTTAAGGTATGGAATTTAATTTTCGCCGACGATTGTGGTGTATGTGAAAAGAATCCTTTAGGTTGCACTTTTGTATTATTAATTATTTGAATTGACATTCTTTTCACATTGTTGCTCGATTTTATTAAATATAGTTTCATTTGGAAAAAGAAGAATCACCCTGCTTTTAATCATGTATAAATCTTATGATTTTATGTTTTTTCTTTTTGTCTACCAATGTAACTAAATGATATATGAGAAGAAAGGATTAATCTTATAGTTTTCGTCCCATTCCCCATTAAATGGACCCTGAAATAAATTTATATTATTCGACTTTTTTGCATTTTTGTGTATTGAGTATTACATCTGCTCTGGGAATGATTTTTTCGAAAAAACACACCACAAAAAATGAGTATAAAGCAATAAGCAATAAGTTGAAAGTATGTTGCTAAAGCAGTTTTGATAAATAGGCTGAGTAATGAAGCGTACTTAAAAAGAGTAAAGCTCAATACACAATACTGCGGACAACAACAATAAAAAAAATTATAATATCTAACATTTTTCGAAAATTTTATGTGTAAAATAAGAAAGCCTAATCTCGTTTTAGGAAAAATGCAAGGTTTCTTAACATGGAAAATCAACAGCATGCACTACGGACACGCCATTTTCTATGAAGAGAGTAAAAACAATATTTTCGTTCTTCTATTTTAACACATAATGGGCAGTCTTACATAAAAAAATATGTACATTTATTTACAATCTTGTTAAATCATGCTGAAGCAGTTTACATTTTAAAATTTAAGCTTTTATCTTATGAAATATTTTACTATACTATCAACGGACACGAAAAAAGCATTTGAATTGAGAATCAGCCATATACAAAATTAATTATTAGGCTAAGGTTCGTAACGTTATATTCAGAAAGAATTGGGCATGATTAATATTCCAAGGAACAAGGGAAAAATTAACATCAACTTAATTTTTCACCGTACACAGTAGAACAGAGTAGCGCCACTTTCGGAAGCCGCTACACTTTCATCGTCAGTGTTCACGTATATTTACTTATCACCACTTATCAAAAATAAACCGATGGCAACGCTGGGAAAGTGCACTTTAATATCAGCTTGAGAGTGATTTAATTCTGGTATTAAATTTTCACGAAAAAGTTGTATATATAAAAATTAAAATCACATTCAACAGAGCCACCTGACAAGTGGTGATAAGTAAATACACGTGAGCACTGACGATGGAAGTGTAGCGGCTTCCGAAAGTTGCGCTACTTAAGTTGATGTTAATTTTTCCATTGTTCCTTGAAATATTAACCATGTCCAATTCTTTTTGAATATAACGTTACGAACCTTAGCCTAATAATCAATTTAATGAAAAAAAATTATTTTCTTAATATATCTATAACAAATAACATTTATCTAAAAGGTATCTGAATCAACTTGAAAAATTTTTTTGATCTTCGTAATGTGTCTAAACCTGCGCTCTTCCGAAATGCATTTATTTCTAAAAGTGTTAAATGGGCCTTGGACAAATATGGACTTCATACGTAAGTTCTGGGATTTCTTGGAACTTTCTAAAGAATTCTGAAATTCCCAGAAGAAAATCTTAGTTGATATACATACGATCGCATACAATTTACATATAATTGCAGAATTTCATTCGAAAATATCAATAATCAACGATCTTAGAGCATTAAGAAAAAAATTTAATAAGCACAAGACACCACACCACGTAACAAAATTATGTCTTTTGTTTCGCAAAAAGTCTTTCAATAATTTTTCTTGCTTTTCCTGTTAAACATGTAAAAATAGCGGGCTTATAAATATTGAAATAGTACACAAGCTTGACATTTGATTAAAATCGGCTTGAAACAAACCAAAACAGTCTAAGAACGAAATATTTCACAGACGACGTTGTCTTATAAGAAAAATAAAAGTTAACTCCTTCTTAAGTGGTTCAAAGCTTGCTTCTATGGCTGAAAGTACCTTTAGTAAGAAAACAAGCTCATAGACAATAAGAAATTACTTCACAGAAACGTTTTAAATTATAGATGAATTGGTAAAGACCCGCTTATTGGTAAGTGTAATAAAACCGTCCGACTAAAATTTGCAAAAGAATACGAATATAAGGATTTTCTTGCTGGAGAAACATTATGTTCACCCACGAAACCAAATTTAACGTATTTAGGTCATATGGTAAGCCCATAGTATGGAAGGGATAAAATTAGAAACTGCGTACATTCCAATAAATTGAATTCGACAGCAAGCTGTGGACGTCGTTCAGTGATAGTCTGCGATTCATTTTCTGCAGCAGTACCAGGTTATTTGCATTTTATTGACACAATTATATATTAAAATGTTTATTCAGACATTTTAAATGAAAACTTGCTCTGAACAACGGGAAATGATCCTAAATAAAAGGTCCACAAAGCAAGATCATGGCTGCTACATAATATGCCCCAAGTCACTAAAACACTGTGAAGAATTTATGGTATTATTTCAATAGAAAAAATCAGGAGAATATGGTTTCCAGCAAATTTTATCCAAAAAAGGATCATATTAGAAGAATAGGAAATACACTAGATGGTTACTATCAAAAATTAGTCGCACCTATTCACGAGAGACTCCAAAGAGTTATGAAAAACAGGAGACTTAAATTGTAAACAGTTTTAGTACTTGTACAATAAGATATTTTTTCTTAAAACTTTTCAAGTTACTTTTTTTTCTTAATATGTATAAACATTATTAAATGAAAAATATCATTTCAGCTTGACAAATCATTTTTGAGCTTGTAATTTGACACCATTTAAAGTTCCTTTACAGTCAAGCTCATTCAAGCCTGTCTGGCAAGCCTAACTGAAAAGCTATACTTGGGCTTGGTAATCAAAATGTACACTAAGGCTATAACCAAATTTTTGGCATAGTACCACGGAATGGCCAAGAATGTTTTAGTAATGAAAACACCTGTCTCCCGTCGTCTTGATAAAAAAAAACCTTACGGAGGAAAGCAAATTTCTAAAAGGTAAGCATAAGGTATTTTACTCAGGTTTTTACATATAACGAATTTTGAACCGCGATGAATTGTAAACCATAGGAAAATTTTTAAATCTAAGACAGTGGATAAATTCCAAAATAGCATTTAATAAATATCAGGTGTATATTTTTTAAAACTTCCGCGAGTTAAAAATGGTTGTTTTCAAACTTCAACCCGATCCCTGCGTGAACTTTGTAACGATCCGAAAAAATTATCATATATTTTATTAATAACTTTTAAGGTTCTGCAGGACTATATTATGCCGCATAAAGTGTGAAAAAGTTATTGCACTATTGTTCACCCCCATACGTATACTTAATATTTAGTATTAATTATACGTAAATTTTGAACAATAGTAACAACAGTAACATAAGTAACATAATTCTTTTTTAAACAACGGGAAAATGGTGTTTTGTGCATACATATGTGTAAAGTTTAATGCTGTAAAATCGCTGACTGTTCATATTTCTGAATGAAATTTTGAAGGTATGTATATGTATTCTATCATTACTCTCTAAACGTACATATTTCAACTTATATACTAAAAGATATTATTTTGGTACGAGCAGAGACCACTTGAAGTTACTACAACTTATTATTTTACTCTTCCTATTTCGACATTTTCGCTTTCTTCTTTCTTACCTTAAGCTCAGTGATAGTTAAATGTAGATGTTAAATAGTAAAATACAATGAAGTGAAAGATATATACTATAAAGGACAAAGCAAAACTATTCAGCAAGATTCTATTGTGTCTTATCTGTTTTCTCGACTTTGAAGTAACCTTTCCATTTTGGTATAATACGAGTATAAAACTAATGTGATTAATTACAGCTAATCAACAAATACACCAAGAACAACTACAGCAATGTGTCTTTAGCTATGGTGGCAACAGAAACTATGTACATACAGCTACAATTGAGGTATGAGTTTGACAAAGAAAGATGAATTTTCCATCGACAGCAAAATAAATTGATTTCGCCCTGAATCTGTTTTTACTTAAGTTTTGCTGGTGCGTCTGGAATAATTTGCTTGAATATTATACTTTAGAAATAAATTTAACCCAATAAGTGAGAAAATTCTATTAATTTTTTTTTTGTAAAATAGCATTTGAAGATCCCCAAAAATGTGGAATTAGTTCATTATAATTTTTGTTGCAGTGTTCTTTTATTTCACTGGGAACTTATTTTATTTTAAGCATTGAGAAATTAATTCATATGAACTAAGTCAAAAACAAAATAGGTGTAATTTTCATTTTGCGATGTTAGTTCGCAGGGGATAATTTCATGCCGTCCTTTAATACGGCATAAAACTATATTTATTGCATGTTTCTAGGATTGAAAAAGTTGCCCAACACCATTGTAAATTGAAAACAATTGGCTGATATTTCCAATGTTTAATGTTTTTCTTTTCAACATCCTTGGAAGTTACAATATCATTCAGTTTTAATCCCATGCAAAAGGCTTATCATTTTAATAATATTTTTAAAGCTTTATGCTCTTCTACCGATTTGCTGCCATAACAACTGTTTGTCATTTCATAAATAAAATATTTAAAGGGTTAAGTGCACATATCCTTCAATTTATCCTAAGACCCATACATCCAGCTTTATTATCGTTGTTGTAAAATAGAAAAAAATACGAATATACAGAAGTCTGTTTGGAGAGCTATATAATGATGAAGAATATAATGTAAATAGCATTAAATTTCATTATATTTTATTGTAAGAATTCTTAAGCTACTTTTAAGAAGAAATGAAAAGTATGTATTTCTTTTGCCAAGTTCGTAAAAAAATATAAATAAAAAAAACGTTACGAAATGAAAATCCTATAAAATATAATAAGTATTTGAAATAAAACTTCATTCGCTGAATTTTCTTTTGCTTAGTATCTTTACGCAAAAAAATTACGACGTATACTTAAATAGAGCACTATTGCCAGTATCCGCGTAAAATAATCTATTATAGATTGAGCGAATGAAATGTATAAATACTTTTTACAAGTATAGAAAAAGGGGTTTTTTTTTTGTTTTTGCTGCTAAACGCGAAATCTATTTTATATAATTTCATTGCTTTTATTTTATAAGGACCTTTAGGTTATTTGCACAATAAATGGCTTTTATACTTTTAAAAACTTTAGTTTTCTTTTTTGCATTGTAAATATATATAAATATACAAACAAATATAAAGCTTTCTTCATAAGTATATCTTTGAGTAACGATACTTTCTTTAAATTGACTTTATTTAGTTACTATGAGTTAAGAAGATTTAAGGCAATTGCTTTGTTATAGAATGGCCTGTTTGTAAAATTAAGATTCGTGTTATTTCAATGGTTAAACAAAAACACACAGATGCTATCTTTTGTTTCCTATAACTGTAATGTAATATAATACTATAAAGGGTTATAATTTATTTCACTGAGGCTTATTCGTACTTAGGTTAAAACCATTTTATTAAAAAAAAATAAATAAAAAATGTCACAGAAAATTATAATGAATTTAATAAAAACTTGGAATATTAATGAGTTTCTTTAATAACTTTTAAAATTTAATTCGCATTTAGCAAATATTTGACTATATAATATAAATGTGAATTTTATAAATTTTTTTACTAAAGCAACATACATATTTTTACTAAAACAACATACATTTTTTATTTGCAAATAAAAATGTAGTGCTGCCAAGGATTTATTTTATTGTAACTTATTTATGCTTCGTACACATTGGACATTTCTATTGTTGTCTTTTTGTGACGTCATGTTTCAAATTAACAACTCAGTGCGACAAAATGACAGCATGCTGTCATATGGGAGGGTGTAAGATACTTTTTTCCCCGACCTTGGAGCTGATCCTGGCTGTTATATATTAGCCGAATCGCTCCGAAATGTTTTCTTTATTGATTGTTTTATATACTTCTCTAAACATTTTTATTTCGGTGTTATAACTATTCCTTCAAATATATTTGAGGTGATATTTTATAAAAAAAAACGAAAGAAACGAAAATTGGATTAATATTTATTCCCATATTCCAATTCAAAAACTTCTGAAAGTTTTATGCTGAAAAGTGGTGCAAATTTTTTTAAAAGCTTATGTGAAACAAAAAAAAAACCAACGATTTCATATGCTATGTGAAACACTAAATATTTCGAATATCACACACATTTTCATGGATTAATCTTAATTAATCTTAATCTTTAACAATTATCTTTCTTATTCGTGATATTTCTGTTTCTTAATTTGTGTACCTGTTTAGCTATGAATCGCAAGTAAAAACGTCAAAAAATATTGGTGCCCAATTAAATTATTACTTATTAAAAAATTTATCAAATCAAATGCTTAATTAATGTAAAGAAAAACAAAATACAGTTTTAGTTAGTCTGCAGTATACTTTACTAGATTTCAATAACAAATGCAATAAGACAGAACATAAAAAAATAGTTTTGGCCAAAGAAAGTGGTGGTCTTAGCCATAGTACATCAGTCCTACTTGCAACACGATACACCTTATTGCAAAATGTTGAATTTTTAATAGAGGCTTGAAAACTCAATAAGAAAATGCCGTGATTTTGAGTTAAAAATTAATGGGTTTTTGTTAAATAGCTGTCTAAAGTTTTTTTGCAAGGCTTACGGATTTCTTCCTCTGATAATTTTTAATAGTAGGTTAACTGAGTAAGAATATTGTAATCATTAAAATACATTTCAAAATTCTTTACTTGCTAAAAATGGGAATGGTACGAAATGGTCCTGAAACGTGACTAGTGAAAAGAGATCACATCACAAAACTCCCTGCGGCAAATTTAGTCACAAATGATCCAAAAGTACTCGACCTATGACTTGAGAAAATTAGACTGGTACCAAATATAAGCAGTCGTGAATGGTGAAAAAAACATATTTTGTAAATGGTCACATATTAACCATTTTCAGTATTGGGCTAGTATTGTAGTAAGCAGCACTGAACAAATTCGCTGCACCTGGATCTAAGGCCTATCACATAGTATCTATATACTATTAATTGCCACCCTTCAATGCGACTGCCATGCCTCTCAGGAACCTGTTTCGTAACTATATTCAGATATTAACTCCAGCTTAACTGGTATTTATAACATTGAAATATAAAATCCCCTGTGGTGGAGTGGTTAGTGTACTAGCCTGTCATGCCGGAGGTTGTCGGTTCGAATCCTAATTGGATTTGTAACAATAAAAAAAATTTAATCGATAATTACAGCTGAATTTTGGAATAATATTTATGTATAATATTTATATATAATAAGATAGTTTAGAAACAAGTTACAAGGTGCATACAAAGTATCAATTAACCCCATCCTAGGCCATCCCCATATAAAAGTGACTTGTCCCGATCACCTGGGGATCGGTCACGTGACTTGTTTTGTGTCAGTTCCATTTACCGTAGGGTTATTACAAATATTTTAAAAAAATTTTCCAACTCAAAAATATTTCTTTAAAGTACAGTAATTTAACTACTATTAAATAAAGTTTAAGTCTAGAACCTATCACAGAGTATCTTAATTATGCAATTGACCCCCTTCAACGACAACGTCATGTAAAATGTACCGGTCCCTTTCATATAATGTTCCGGAACTCGAACGTGACTTTTCTCTTGATAGGTTATCTTCCCTCTAGGGTAGTTTCGACTTTTTAAAGGCATTAACAGACATTTTATCTTTAGACAAACTACAGATATATTTGACTATTTACTGAAACTTTCAATTTGTATATTGCGTACTTTACGAAAATGATGCAAGAGTACAGTAGTTGTTGTAAGCCTTAGAGCCCTTTTTGAAAACAATTTGGTTTTTCTGATTGTCTTCCTCAAAATACTTCCAAATTAAGGTCATGCTGTAGTTGGAAAAAACATTTTAACGGAGTTACATAATATCTCAACAACCAACCTCCTACACAAGTATTTATAATTTGTTTTAATTTGCTTAACACATCCTATTCTTAACAACTTTAAAAGTAACTAATTTAAAAAGCTATTTTACATTCGTAAATGTAAACTAATTTTTATACAAAGCAGTGGTAGTACAACAATGTAAAACACAAGATAAACAGTAAGTTCTTTATGTTTATTTACTTTGAGCTCTGTCCAATGTCATTTACATAAGGTGCAAAATTATCGAATGATCACATACTTTTTATGCACTTTTACAATTAAAAAACAGCCTCAAAAGTATGAACACTGTAATAAACTGATTGAATTTATACACACTGTGTAAGAATATCATACATACTGTGGTTCTGATTGCCTCACAGAAGAGAGAAACAAATTAAGGCCCTAATTGTGTAAATCACATCACCGAAGTGAAATTTATATTAAAACAAAGGCAAGTTTGAACAAATTTTAAAAGTTTGTTTTTGTTTTTCATACAAATTATTTACCAAACAAACGTATAGAAATTCCGGCTTTGCATTCTTTGCCTTTCAAAAATTTTGAAATTTGTTTGTTTATAAAATATTTAAAATTTTGTTTTTGTTCTCTATATAAATTTCACTTTGGTGACGTGGTTTACACAATTAGGGTCTAAATGTTCTGTAATTTATTTATTTATTTATTTTTAACCGACTGCAAAAAAGGAGAAAAGTTATCAATTCGTCATGTATTTTAGATATTATTTATTTTCGTTGTCCCATACACAAGACTTAATTAAGTCTTATATCACAGTATGGAACTGAGCATATGTAAATACAATAAATCAGAAAACAAAAACAAAATTACGTTAGGTTTAATTTCGTACTTTAAAAATATAAAATCAAATAAAATATAATTTCACAAAGTTAACCAAATTTAATAATAAAACCAGCTAAAATTATAATAAAAATATTAATAAAAAATATGTAACGTAAAAACATGAAAAGCTATAGTGTTATACTATCAGACTTTATCAAAATACATAAATATATTCAACGTGGGCAAGGGCTATTCTAATTTTAATTGGAGTAGAATACTGAGTTTACCAGAGATTTCTTACCATTAAAACGTTCGACCGCATGCAAAATTAACGTGATTAGACTAATTGAGAGTGTTGTTAAAATATATACCAAGACCCTTTGCAGAGTTTACAGTATCTATGAACTGGTTGTTTAATGTTAAAATCGGATTGCAATTCATATATGATAGCCTCTTTTTTATAATCAGTTACTTGGACTTAATAGGATTAATTGTTACAGCATTAGCTATGGCATACTCGCGGATATGACCTAGCTCCTTGTTTAAGGTCCTCACGCAATCACATATGGCGGTATTGCTTCTGCTAATATAATGCTGAACATCGTCTGCATATAATCTAACCTTGCAGTGTTCAAGTTTGCTCTGAAGATCATTCAGGTTTCAAGATATTATGCAACTTGATTATGAATTAATCTTTCAAAGGCTTTGGATAAAAATTGTAAGATTGCTATGGGTCTGTTATCACAATTGTATTTAGGAATACGAATAAACTTAGTCAGTTTCAAAAGTTATAAGAGAAAGAAACCTTGAAACCAAAAAATCTTCAAAAACCTAGAATACATTTTGTTTTGTCCCCTCTACCAGAATACATTATCAGAACACCGTAATTTTGGAAAAAGTTCGCTATTGGTATACTGTGTAATTGAAAAGACAAAAAGCAATCTATTGCATGCAAAACGATTAAATAGCTTAGAAGTTACAAATAGAAATTTATTTTCTTTCACGCCACTGTGTAACGTAAAAATGTATACAAAGTGCAAGTATAAATTGCTTTTTAACGAAGGCGTTAGAATCACAGCCTTAATTTACAAAAGTGTATGGAAGTTTACATGGCAACCATCGTTGAGACTGAGCAAACAAAGCAAAACTATCAGAATGCACAAATGTTACTTCTATTTGCATAGAAATTAACTTCATGCAACATAATGGTCAACAAACCTATGAAGAATTCATGTTTATATGAAAGTGTTAAAGCTAAACACGTAAACGAAGCAATACAAAACCGCAAAGCCACTGAAATAAAGTGCGAAGTCTATTTGATTTGAATGTAATGGAAAACCTAATAAGTTGTTACTGGTAAAATCCTCTTTAATTGAAGATGAACAAATTTTAAATAAATAAGATTTTAGCGTAAGTTAAAAGCATATATGAACAGTGATGCCAAAAAGCACGATAAAAATTAAAAAAAGTCACAAAAAAGCGTAATTTCGAGGTAAAAAAGCACCAAACTATTTATATATTTTTTTGTTGCTGTTGCTGTATTAAGCCCCGGTAAAAGAGAGTAATTTTTCTTTTAGCAGGTGTGTAGGGGAGAGAAGCAATAAGGAGAATTTACACTTGGACCCACTACAACTAGGCATTGATATGACAATTTAAACTTCATATCGTTAAATAAAACCCAAAAAGCTATATCTGAAAAAACTTGTAATCGCATTTTTAGTAACTTCTGACCTGCAAGAAACATTAATGTGAAAATAAGGCCCAAGTTATTGATGGGTATAATACAATCTCATTTTTATGCAACCCGTTAGCTTGGCAATATTTTTTTTTTGCCTTTCTAATGTGGGAAAGATTTATGGAAAAAATGCCAAGCTTGCAGGTGGCCTAGAAATGAGATGGTGTTGTACCCATCAAGAACTTGGTCCTTATTGGGACCATTGAAATATGTCCGTACAAGGGGGTGTCCCGTCGTGAGAAAAATACAAATTGAAATCATTATTCGAAAATTTCACTTTTAATAATAATTTGAATAATAAATAAATTTCAGACTTATACATATTCAGTTTAATATAATAAGTTACGTAAAAAATGAAATCACTAAAATATTACGTACCGCTCCAGGGGTATCAAAACTACGAAAATATTGTTACGTAATACGTAAATAGCCCTTTATGAAATTATAGTCTTTTATTTCAATATACACGATATAAAGTTTGTTAGAAGCAAAAGACTTCTTGAAATAACCTCGAGGAGTTCATGTGCTTAAATTTCTTAGGTTTTAAGAATACTAATTTCAGCAAGTATTTGTTTTTAATATCAAAATATAAAAAATAATAGCGATATTTTCAAAAAAGTACACTTTATTTGTATAATTGGTACAACATAAAAAAAAACATTTTCCTGACATAAGTTGAAAATAACAAAATTATTTTCAACTTATGTCACGTAAAAATCAGACAAACGCAAATGAAATACACGTACAAGAGAATTTAATATTGTCAAGTTAGTGACTGCAATGCTTTTCTTATGGAACGCTGCCGGGACCTGGCAACAATGTGCGTATAAAGGGGGTATCTGCTTAGTGGAAGTATCCGTCAAGGGAGATTCACTTTAGTCGGATATTCTATTCTGTGTCCATAAGGCTGCATTCATCGAAAGAACTCTATAAACCAAAAACTAGAGCAATCGAACTATAGTTAGAGGTAACAACAATAATCCGATCTGATATGAAGCTAAACTTTAATTTATGTTCGCCGAGCATGGCGATCTCCAAATAATTAGCCATTTATCTGAATTTTTATATAAACAGACTTTTGAAATCCATGAATTCATCGTAATAATATTTTCGACCAGCATGGCGTTTACTGAATTTTATTAATTTAATACAACCTTTAAATATTGAGCGATTCGCCTGAATATTTAATAATAATCGTATGGCGATGAAGTCATTACTTAAACCTGCTGTTAGGTTTGGGCCATTTTGGTAATTTTTTTCTTTTCGCTTTTACTACGGAACGGTTTAACATGTCACCGTTAGCTAATATAGTATTTTTATATATTACTCCTTTACGAAATTTTTAATTATCTGTGATGTATAGGAAGATAACAAAATTAAAAATTACAAAGCTTAGGTTCGGACCATTTTGGTCCGTTCATGTTTATTGATATGAACAAAATTTACAAAACAAGTGCAAGAATTTATATTTTCTCAGTATATAATGGACAAATTATTTTTCATTGTAATTTGTAATTTGTTGTAATTTGCATACGAATTTGATGCATATCATGCACTTACCATCGCACTTAGATTTTCAGCAGCTGCAAGTCTCTCGTTTTCTAGCAGATGACATTTTTGGTAAACCGCTCGTAGATGCTGCACAATCAGAAAATGATAATTTTATTTCAGTCAAAAGCAATTCCACAAATATCGAATAGGGTCAAACTTATCAGTAAAAAGTCTAAAAACACATTTCAGTGTATTTATTGTTTAAAAAACCATATGGACCAAAATGGTCCTTTACCTAAGATTCGTAAGTTTCTTTGAACCTAACAGCAGGGTTAATGCGTATAATAAAACAAAGGTAAACCTGTAAGGTATACTTATTGGCGATCTGATAGGACAAAGCAACTTTTTTGGGAATTGTGGTGTCAAAAATGTAAAATTTGATATCTTGCTTACCTATCATATGGCCTTGAATAAAACTGATAAATTTTATTGACATTTTCTTTCGATTTCTGTCGAACACCTTATATACTTTGTATAAAAAATTCAGCCTGTTGATTACTTCTCCGTTCGGAAACTCGGAAACAGTGTTCACATCTTCAAATAGGTCCTTTCGAAGTAGTATCCCGGATATCATACACATATGTATTTTGTAGCCGAAATTATCCTAACAATATATTTTTTAAGGTTTAACGTGAGCAGCATTTGCTACTTTTTAACTTTTCGCAAATCGAAGTTATGTAATTTTGTCTTTATAAAAGTTATAAAATATGGAAAATTTGTAGAAAGCACCAAGCTAGTGCTTTTTTATTAAAGCGCCACAGTTAAAAATTTTGCGTTTGCATACATCAAAAAGTACTAAAAATAGTGCTAAAAGCACGAAGTTGAACAAAAATAATTTTTTTTAGTTTGAATGCTTTAAATATCATTGTCACTTTTAGCGATATTCCTGTAAGTTATTTTGATTTGTGGATATATACATGTCAAAATAATATCAATAAAATTTAATACTTAGAACTAGTCTATTTATTTAAATAGTAATATTTCAGACAGCAGTCATAAATTTTGATCCTGAGCTACTATTTAAATTAATGTTAGGTAAAGCGCCTAATATAAAAACTTTTACTCCCTTGTACCTCATTGTTAATACATAAAGAAAGCCAGGCACATGCCCAGTGTAAAACTTTATACAATTTTTCAATATATTTGTTTGAGCCTACTAAATGTATACCAACAAAAACAACAATTTCTAATGTATTACTTTCAAACTTTTGTAATTGTCGACTCAGACCCAGTGTCCCATGTTTATTTTTTTAAGTCACCAACCACATCGTAAAAATAAATTGAAGCTTAAAATTTGCCTAGTATTTTTGAAGAAATTTTAAACTTGTTCATCCATTTTAAGATTATGCTTTAAAAAACGCCCAATAACACAAGAACCCCATTTGCCTCAAACAATTTTAACCTAAGTTTTGCACTACACTCTTAATTTTGTTATTTATTTTTTATTTTTTTAAGTTTAAAAGTAAAATGTTACTATTCTTTCAAACTAATAAAAGGTCCATTTACATAAAATAACACTTTCCACTTTCGTTTGTGTGTGTTTGTTTGACTAAAGTTAGAAAAATATACGAGATAAATCTAAAGAAGGATTACGACAATCCTTATTTTCATATTTTCTTCTATATTTCTTTCGTTCGAGTATGGATGTTTGTAATTTTTTTTTTAGAATTTTTTTGTGAGTTTTTTGCTAGCTACATGCTCTTGTAGCTATTCACATTGTATTTGCCAAAACATGTTGTTTATACAACAGTTTCGTTTTATTTAAACTAGAAGTATAAGCTTTTTTATATCTTATTTTTAATTTTTGTATGTTAGTGTTAAAATATGACGGAAAAAATATATATTCATATATATATTTATTAGTTTTGCTAACATTTATTTATGAAGATTTAAGTTTTTGTCTGAGCACGTAAAAATATGGCAGTAACCCAGTTAGGAAAGTAACATTAGTATTGAAAGAGCAAAATAAAAATCTATTTAGAGATAGAATAATTGAGTTTGTATAAATTTATTTTGTTGTTAAAGGTTTACATAGGGAAATAAAAGAAATACTATAAAAAGTGAAACGAAGACATAACCATTAGTGAGAAATGGAATATTTAAAATGGACTTGAGAATTCAGGAAAAAGTTTTTCAACCTAATTGGCATGAAGTTTCCGCATTTTTCTTCCAAGTTCGAGAAAGTTTATGATATACCCATCATAAGATTGGTAAAGTTTGGCTTTTCACACACATGATCAGCAGTTCAACCCCTGGCGTATCAAAGTGGATTTATTTTTCATTGTGTGTATGTTTGTCAAAACATGTTTTAAGCCCCCAACAAAAGAGTTGTGCAGTAGAAAAGTGAAAAATATTTTACATAACATACAAAAGTAACTTAAAATGGCATGCGTGCAATGCTCAGCTGAAACATCTAATTTTTATTATGTTGTGTGCATTCAATGACTTCTAAATATTGAAATGACATCGCCATGTTAAAGTAAGTTTTTTAAATTGGCAAAGCAGAAATCGTGAAGGGTATGCTTATTAGCATTTTAAAACATTACTTTGCCATCAAAAATTTAGATGGGTATCCACTCCATATGATATAATTTATTTTAGAGAAAGTTAGGAACAATCACCAATTATGAATTTTGTATAATGGTGGCTTTGGCAGGTAACAGGTATATAGCAAAGGTGTATAAAATTCCACATTACTTTCGTTAAAATATACAGCTCAGTTTTTATATATTTTATTTGGAATAATATTAGAAACCGCATCGTTCATTGTCACACACATACATCTTGATTCACTAGCACTACGTCTTGCTAAAAATACGTATGAAAAGCACACAGTTTTTTAATGTTTTTTCAAGAGATTTTCACAAAAATTTTGGAGTAAACATTTGATTTATTTTTACTGAAACAGACCACTAGTGCGGTTCCTACATCCTGTGAAATACCCTTAAACTATGATACATATTAATTATACTTACGATATGGTATAAAAGCTGAATTTTATTTATGTTACTTGGAGTGGCCCTTTGTTCCTTGTACGAACCACAGGACAAAATAATAATAAACTTGTTGAGGAACTATCAAAACTGGTTTCCTAATTTGCCAGACACTTTTGATGGTTCTTAGATTTTGTCAACCACATTGAAAATACGCTGTACCACAGTGGTTCCAATTGTAAAAAATTGGTAATAAATCACTATATTTGATCAGACTACAAAACGATGTATATAAAAATAATAAAGGACCTAAGATTTAGAAATTTTAATTTTTTTACCACCCTGTGAAAAGACACGGTGAGATACAGGGTGTCAAAATTGACTACCTCGGGCATAAAAAACCTTGTTGGGCTCCAACAAGGTTTTTTATGGTAGTTAGTCAACTTTGACGCCCTGTATCTGTGTTTAATGAATATTATCCGGTTTTAATTAATTTCAACTTGTTCTAAATTTTATAAGTTGATAAAAAAAATACAGTCTGTTTCACTAAAATATCTCTAGTATTTTATTTTTTTTTTATTTCAGAAGAACAATAATAACGCAACACTGAAAAATTAACTGACTTTTCATCATAGCCATGTAATTTTTCACACTAAACATTATAAAACTGCATCACTAGAATTTTTGCACCACCTGACAATTATTTTTTACTTTATTTTTATTTAGTTTTATTTTAGGTGAAATATACACTTTTTTGCTAAGTTCAGTAGGCCACATGTGCACATGAATGCTTTAAATAACAAAAACAAATGCTTAGGGGGCAAAATAAATATTTTTTTTGTATTGATATACAAAGAAATATTGGCAATACTTTTTAAAATATTATTTAAAAGTTGCAATATTAATCAGAGCGCATAAAAACTATTTTCAAACGCATCAAATAGGGCGCTTAAGCTACCAGAACATGCCTCATGATTTTCATCGATACTACTTTTGAAATCCAGCTATTTTTGACATTTATCGTTGTACTGATATATTATTATTGTTTAAGCTATGATTCACATGATTCACTGGTTTCTGCTGTTGAGTTTAAAATACATTTAAAGTTCGGTTTAGTTTAACTAAGCCAGCGTTTAAACGACCACAGATATGTTAGCTCCAAGTAATTTTTTTTTATATCACAGGAAGTGCATAATGGTTTTAAAATTTTTTGCCAACAATTGTTCATTTTATGCCCATCTTTTGTATTGTATGCCAATTGCAAAAGCTCTACAAGAATGTAAAGCTAATTGAGACAAGTCTAAAACATAACTGAAAAAAGTATATTTCTAACTTCCTTGCGATGGAAGTCAATTATTTTGAATCAAACTATAAAAAAATTAACTTAAACAAAAGGAAATGTTGACACCGATTCGAATATGCAAACAATATTTAATGATTTGAGGTCCGTTTTTAATCAATTTACACAAAAATTGCAATATTTGGTAATTTATTTTTAGTTTTTCGAAAAAATGTTTTTTATATAACTCAAAAACTGTACATGCTGGGCCTTTTCTTATTTAAGATCCTCAATAAGGAACCTAAATACATTTCACACCGCATGTAGCATTGTCAGTTTATTTCTCGTCAATTTGATGAGTAATGTTATTAAGCAGCACTTTAAAAATGTTAATATAATTCAAGCAAATAAAGCATTAAGTTCCCCAGAGGGAAGGGGATATGTTATAATACAATTTACGCGACTGGTTCACAAGGACTAGCAACCGGTTTGAGCTCTGAAACTTTATATAAGAGACCCTTTCTCTTTTACATGGCGCTGTCATTGGAAGGGGTGAATTGACATATTTAAGATACTTAGTAGTAGATCCAGACTTGAGGTACTTGCTCCGTGGGGTTTTTTTAATATTACTGGAATTAATGTACTTTAAAGAAATATTTATCAATTTATTCAAGATATTTTCAAGAATTTATGTGCGAAAAAATTAATTGATTTGTTATAAAAAAAGTTTTGTGTTAAAAAATAAACTATTATGATTTTGTATTGTGATTCTCATTTCTTGTTTGAAAGTCTGATTATAAGCATACGAGTTTTGAAAACTTTTCAGACATGATTACATCTGCTTAACATTTGATAGATTCTTCATTGGAGGACAGCAAATGTTGGGCTGATTTTTTAAAGATATACTGACGAGTTGGCATTATTACCCAACGAAATGCCAGCATATAGATTATCTAACCACAACAAATCAATTAAATTATTTGTGCTTAAACAAATATTTTTGATTTGGAAAAAAATATTATTGTACAGTAGGGGTATAAATGATGTGTTCTCCTTTCATCTCTCACGATTCGTAAGCCCCACCCATTTTCACCATTCGTAGGACAAGTACGTTGAAGAGAATTGGTACAAAATTTCCTGCAGGCTATTGTAGGTTATACTTTTTTGTTACTTCGTTTTCTACCTGTTTGGTTTGGAGAACAAATTGTTTTTTAGCTGTTGCGAAGGATATTACACTGCCAGTGAATCCCACATCACGCACTCAATGTATTAAAATTATTCATTTACCGGGGCTTAATTTCACAAATTGTGTCATCAAATATCTTCAACAAAAAGCGCATGTAGAGGACATTCCCAAAATGCCCTACCAAAACCTCAAACCAAAAGTTCAAAATAAGGCACACCTGGCGTTAACAAATAGACGCAGCAGCAGCAAATTTAAAATTAAAGATAAATTAAGAAGAAGCATTATAAAGAAATGTGTGCACAGATGAAATTTCAGACACATAAATATATTACATGCTGTTGTCATTTGTTTAACTTTGTGGAAAAATTATGGTCATAAGTCCTAATGATTGGATCATATTTCATCAAGAAGTAACTTAGTCATATCTCATTTTGAAAATTATCTTCTTCCATAAGAAATAAAAAGTGAAAGTGTATGTACCCGTGCAGTCTAACTATGTGTGTAAGAATGTGCGTTTTTTCCTTTTTAAGGTGTAACGAAAGAAAACCTTATGACATTTTCAATATTTTCACAACATAAATTAGTTCATGTTGCTATAAATTATTATTATAAATAACCAAAGTTGCACGACTAGTAGCAGTATTATGGTTGAAGTTTTAAAACTGCTATACGAATATTTATTTAGTAGTCGTGGTTTTGTTTTATATTTTCCTTAAAAGAAGCAAAATTTTTTGGAGAAGGAACAAAAAGCTAAAAGAAACAAGCTTGTGTAATATTCGTGACTATATACATTTTAGGCTATTACTCATTATTTTATCAACTTTACCATCATCAGCATAATCATCTGACGCTTGCAAAACACCATGTACAATGAATGCAGTCATAAAAACTGGTCAATATTACCAACAGAAAAAATACCATAAAATCTACATTATGAAAGTTATCATTAATTTAAAAGGCTGTTTAAAGGTATAGGACAAAATATGTTGAAATCATTAAGAACTTTTCTCGTTGAGTCAGCAAAACAAGAACATTATACAATCTAGATCAAATTTATATTTTATTTTAAGACCCTAGAATTGTTTAGGTTTTACCGAAACCAGAGACATCGTGAGTTTCGGCGGAAGTATTCCGTACGGTACAGAAAATAATTAATCCTGTCCATTAGAACTACTTTGGTTCAGTCAAACATAAAGCACATTGTAATTGGCTACTTACTACATAGTTCCACTAAACTAAGCACATACTCACAATTTAAAATACCTCCTAAGGGTGCGAAAAAGGTTAAAATGCAGCTTGTTTTGTATAAAAACCACTCTTATAATTAAAATGTATGTAAGTCGTTTCAAATTCGTTGCAGATCAACTAATTTTTTTAGCATTTCATTTCAATGGCTTGTGGTTTGGCGTATTTCACATAACAATTTGCCATCATTCTGAACAGAAACAGTACAAAGCCATTAATAAACAACATTTTTAATGGTTTTGAATTTTGGTTTGTGCTTTCTGCATGAATATTAAATTCTTTGTATTTTTTTTATTTCCTCTCTAACAAAAGCAGCAATTCTAAGCAATTTAATGTTTGCGGTATCATGCTTCGCACCAATAGATGATTTAATGTTCTTTGGTCGTTCTGTCTAACAATTACCAAATGAGGGGTCAAATATTTTGTTTAGAGCGTTATTTAGTAGCTTTTTTACAATATCTTTTATACGTTTTTCCTTTTTTTCTTCTTTTTATTATGCTGATATTTCGTGTCGATATTTTCAAATTATTAATATCGTGTCTTGCTAACGATATAATTTTCTTTAAGTGACATTTAATTGGAAATCAAGTACAATTTTTTGAAGAAAATGTTAATTAGTTGTACTGAATAATATTTGATTAATATGGTGGAAAATGTTTATTGAAATTATAAGGTCAACAAGATATGTTTGAGAGCTTGGTATATAATTTAAATGAAAAGAATTATATACTGTAAAAAATATATTACATTACACGCACAATATTAAATTAATAACGTACTACATTTTTTTATTCAATAAGTATTTCGTACAGTAATTTTTAAAGTACTAAACATTTAAAATAATAAGCAATTTTATTTTTAACTGATTCTAACATTCACTCGTAGAACCTAGTACATCCTAATACAGATTTTCGGTTGCATTCAATATTATCTGTTGTTTATTTTAAAAGTACTAAAAAATACATGCAAAAAATTGCACAAAGATCTCGTGAGAGCGAAAAAGTTCATGAGAAAGTTTATGTTAACTTCGT
The DNA here is from genome assembly GCA_956483635.1 of Panzeria rudis. Classification (NCBI taxonomy): domain Eukaryota; kingdom Metazoa; phylum Arthropoda; class Insecta; order Diptera; family Tachinidae; genus Panzeria; species Panzeria rudis. Next base: position 153,601,585 of record OY101447.1, on the reverse strand, counting down.
GCTGCCGTTTTGCAAGCTGTGCTTTGGCTGAGTGGGTGGTGCGTTGGATTTAAAATATGAAGGATCTTTTTTCGATTCCTAAATATATAAAATTAATAATTAATACGAAAGACTATACCTTCAACATAACGTTAGGCCAAATTAAAAATAAAGCAAAAATCATTTGTTTTTATGGAAATTGGGGTTGATTATTTATCAGTAAAAAATAGCAGAAAGAAATTAAAAATCTATAATTTGTACGGGTCTAAGTAAGTTAATTTTTCAACATTTGAAATTAAATGAAGTTTTCGTTGAATTTAAATGAAAAGTATGTATATTAACTTTTTAAGTGAATTTTCAATTATTTTAAATTACAATTGCAGTTAATGTTACATACAGAATATTTTGAGTGCTAGTGCGTATATGATATTTATAAACAGTACTCATGTTCTCTAACTTGTGAAGAGTGCCGGCATCGAAGAAACTTTTATTGTTATATAGGTCATCCCATATTTTTAGAGTGAGTTTATAAAGTAGTTAAACTATCTCGAATTAAAAAATTCTCTAAATTCTTAGTTATAGAAAAGACGTAGGTACAGGAGTGTACTATGGGACCAGCAAATATATTTTAATTAGTTTTTAAAACATTATTATGCATAGCGGCTTAAAAACCACAATTTGTTTCATTATAGTGCCTGGATGAATTAATCTCACAAATGGGTACTAATTACCTAAGTGTGAGTCTCAGGACATTTCGATTTCGTGTTGAATTTATTGTACCATCCATTTGTATCATCGTTATATATAGCTGTTGTTTATATAAAATTGTGACACCACAAAAAATCAAATCGTCCAAGCTAAGTTTAATTCGCAACTTTTTTGAGATAAGTTTGAATATTTGATTTTCTGTTTTGAAAAAAATTAAGTGATATCAGCCCTCTACTGTGATAGAAAAACCATCATATCAGTGATATAATTTGACGTCAATGCTGCGACAGGTGGCTTCGGTTTTGATATCATGGCATTTGTCGTCATTTCGATGTTAACATATCCGTCAATGGGTCACAATATAACGTTGAAAAACTTTAGAAGTGCCACGCCAATTCAAAGTAAATATTATTCTTAAACTACTTTAACTTGACACACACATTAAACTTTGACGTAAACGGAGTATTATGATTAGAAAAGTGGGCAGTGCCACCCCTATTCAAAAGAATCTTTCTTTTTCAACTACTTCTACTTAACCATATCTAATGAAATTTGGAAAAAAATAAAGCTCCGGTGATAGTCCAATATTATTACTGGAAAAGTGGGCAGTGCACTCCGATTCAAAGAAATCCTTCTACTGCATTCAGAACTATGGAGTTTTTGCTGGATCCTTCCTCTCTCCAGCTCATATTTATTGTGTCATACTTATCTAGATGCACAGTCTACCAAGTTTGCATTATGTATTATTTCATAGTTAGGCTGGACCTATACCCGAAATAATATCTGTGATCTTCAGACGAAAGCAGATTTTGAAGATTCGTCATTCAGGCATATTCTCCTACATTTATTAAAGATAAAAATATAAGCGTTTTGAAAATTGAGCTTATTAGCGAAAGCATTTCAAATCTGTCGAAAAGGAAATGATTCAATAAAAAATGGTAGCCCAAATCACTTTGTTATATTTAGTTTTCACTTTCTTTTTTAACTCAAACAGTTGTACTCAGCACGCCAGCTGTTTTTTTGCTTTTTTGAAAAAAAAATTAATTATACTGAAATCGTTTTCTCAAATGTCCACGCTATTGTATGTAAGTAAAATCCATTAAAAACTAAATTTAAAAACTATTTCACTCATTTCATTAAATTAAATTATAGGTTGAAGTTTTTATATTTGTGTAAATAAAAAAGTAGTAATAAATATATAATTGAATATATTAAGTGTAATATTTACCATACGTACACTATGAAACTTTGTTGGATGCCATTTTCATTTTAATTGAGATTATCGAAATAGTTAGAAATGTATAGGTTTTGTATTTCTTCTCTGTCCTTCTCATTAAAAAAAGAGAGTTGCATGCAACAAAGTTGCGTAGCGTCAATATGACAGTAGTTTGCTTTTTTACCCTTAAATTCGTACACAAAAATATAAAATTGAAAATAAACTGCAATTAGTTATTGAAATTTAGTCCGAGTTTCTTATTCCAACAACTTAAAAAAATATGTTTTATTAACCTTTTAGATAAGTGTTACGATTAAAGCATATAGATATAATATTCGGCACATACGAATATAGCTTTATTATTTGCTTCTTTCCATTGTATTACTTCCTATCACTAATACTAGCCTTGGGATATTGGCAAGAAAGAATAGGTTTTACGAGTCATTTATATGCATACATAAACTAAGTAATAAATGACAAAAATTTGTAGTTTATTACAACTCTCATGAACATGTCATATTTATGCTCATGACCAAAAAATATGTAACATACAATATGAAATTTTTCTTACACGTCTGCAATAAAAAAGAATTTGTTTTATTTTATATTTGCATGTGCACATCTATGTAGATAGTTTTGTAATGAATTCATTTAAATCCAAACAGTTAGCAGAACAGGAGAATGCATTTAAACAAATTTATGACTTAATATTGCACAATTATGAGTGCTTAACAGTAAATCTAAAGGCATATATAGAGCAATATATTTCTCAGTAATATATTGGAAAATAAATTAGTAGCACAAGCTAAAAAAAAATATTTACATAGCTTTATAAATATGATAATTCAAATACATAAGTAGAGCTCACGAAAACTTCATATTTAATTGAATAGAAAAAACAAATCGTAAAATGCTGAAACAATTTTTGATATCCGAAACATTTGAAGTGTCAAAATGATCATTGAAATTACTTCAAAAACAATATACTAGTAACAAGAATATACTAGTGAGAGTGATTAATGGACCGAAAAATTGGCCAAAGAAAATACTTTTTAAAACATGTGCTACATTATTTATCACGACTATATACATGAGATATTGCTTACAATAAAATATAGATTCTGTATAAGGTATGAAAGAATGTCTCAGATTATCTATGAATGTCTATATATATATATATATATATATATATGTTTGTGCTAGTTTTATATTGTACATTACTAAACCATAATCTTTCAAAAATCTCTAAGGGCTTAGAAAAATATAAAGGATCATATAACAACTAACACACACTCCCATACTCAGGTTATGTAAGTAAAAATATTTCAATACAATTTTTAATGTTTGTATGTAATAATGTGTTTAAGAGAGTTATAACATCTATTTGTTTCGTATACATATACCTATCCGTATGCTATATAAAGTAAAATAAAACTAGCAGCAACAAAAATAAATGATTTTTGCTACGTCTCGTAGTAAAGTCATTTGTCATATCGATTGCAGTAGTAACTTGTAGATAGTTTGTAACACTAAAGTTAAGCAAAAAATAACAACAACAAAAAAACATGTTAAAAGAAAAGTTGAAAAAATAAACAACTGCAGTTTGAAAATGCTTTACTGCAACATTTGTTGTAAGTTTCAAGAAAAATAAACGCATACATACGTACATTGAAATGTTGTAAATTTTCAAAATAAACTTTACTTTCCAAGTAAATTTTTTATTGTATTTTAGTAATGGTAGTTAAAAAAACATTCAAGTTGATTAAGAGCTTTATATGATATAGAAGGAACGAAATTTTTGTTTTGTTTCCATCAGTTTCAATAGATTTTTCATTCGAATGTTATTTTACTTTGTTAAATATTTACCTCGGCATTGAAATATTTTAGTTTTATAATCTTTCGATATTTTATATTTGTTAATAACACAATGTTATAGCTGAATAGATCAATTTGCTATGATAAGAAGTTCGAATATACGCTCTAATCGGAAGTTATCAATAAAAAATATTTTTTTACGTAATTTAATTTTGAACTGAATAGGATAAGTCGGAAATTTATTATTTCGGCTTTTTACTTCAACACTCCACTCTTAATAAAATAAATTGAGTTTACATTAAATCAAATATTGAACTAAAAAGCCGAAATAATAAAAGTCAGACTTATACTTATTTAGTTCAAAATAAAATTGAGTAAAAATAATTGTTAAAGCGACGGCCCGCGCAAAAAAGTTATATGCATAGTGGCGCTACTCTGTTCTGCTGTGTACGTTGAAAAATTAAGTTAATGTTAATTTTCTCTTGTTCCTTGGAATATTAATCATGCCCAACTCTTTCTGAATATAACGTTACGAACCTTAGCCTAATAATCAATTTGGATTCACAAAGCAAATATGTTCGAAACAATCATATTAATAAACAATTAGCTACTGACTTGAGCTTTTCACATGTTTACATGTTCATATATACTCAAGTATAAAATCAAACCAAAAAAGTTTGTCTTGAGTAGAACAAAAAATCAGAAAAATGGGAGTGAAGAAAAATAAACCGATGGTACCGCTGGGAAAGTGCACTTTAATATCAGCTTGAGAGTGATTTAATTATCGTATTCAATTTTCACGAAAAAGTTGTATATATAAGAATTAAAATCACATTCAACAGAGCCACCTGACAAGTGGTGATAAGCAAATACACGCAAGCAAGCACTGACGATGGAAGTATAGCGGCTTCCGAAGGCGCTACTCTGTTCTGCTGTGTATGTTGAAAAATTCAGTTGATTTTAATTTTTCCCTTGTTCCTTGGAATATTAATCATGACCAATTCTTTCTGAATATAGCTTAATAATCAATTTTGATTCACAAAGCATATACGTTCGAAATAATCATATGAATAAATTTATATGCATGTTTACTTCTCGGTTGGCTGTCTGGAACTAAATACAGACAAAATAACTGAAAACAGTTTAAGCATGCATAAACCCAAACACACAAACAGCTTTTATTGTAGGTATTGACCTGCAGATAACGTAACTACTCCATACAAGCATGTTAAGTATCCTCCATAGAGGACTAGGAATAGTCCAAACGTAACCCAAATGTATGGAGAAAACATGGTTGATTTAAAATAACGATGTCCTAGGGCTGGACTGTATAACCCAGATTTGCATTACATCGGAGTAGTCTCAAAACTGGTCTATGTAACTACTTGATGGAGTACACAAGTGTTCGGTTTTTAACGATTGCATATAAATTGGCAATCGTTAAAATACAAACACTTGTCGCTTAACTACAAACTCTTGTTTGCAAATGACATGGACCATACCTGCATTACATTGGAGTAGTCTTATAACTGCTCTATGTCACTATTTGATGGAGCATATGACATGGTCCATGACTACATTACATAGGACCATGCTGCAATTAGTCAATTTCTGTAGGGTGATAAAATGCCCATCAAAAGCGAAAAAGAATTAAGAGCTTATGAGAGTTGGATTATTAAATCAGATAGGGAAATTTCGGGTAACTAAGTTGAGTCGCAAAAAAGTTAATGCAAGAATTTACATGAAAAAAGTCTTATATTCTATTTCGCGACAAAAATTAGTTAAATATCTGATGTTTCCTTGTAAAAAGCATCTACCTTCATAAGTGGTAAAAGGGAGCAGTAGTACGGATCCGTCCTGCTATCTCATTTGAATATTCCAACAATCCACTCTTAATAAAATAATTTCAATTTACAATAATACAAATATTGAACTAAAAACCCGAAATAATAAATTTCAGACAATATTTTTGTTAATTCACCGACGAAAAATGTTACTAAGTTATATTTGTAAAAATTTTAAATTTTAAACGACTTTAAGTAAAGGAAAAATTAAGCTTTACGACTTTACAGTCAACAGTCTTTCGGAAAAATAGTCAGCGCTGCTGCACTGTACGTTATAGAAAAAGTTTTTTGTACAAGCAAGTTGACATTTGAAGCGTAATTTGGATCGTTACAATGTCGACACATCTTGAAATATTTAATAGAATGGTTAGAACGTTATAGTCGGTAGTAGCCGGTATAAAGGCTGGTGTAAACGCTATAGATTTTAAAAAAGAATTCAATTGAAATCTACTAAATTTTACTCTAGTGTAAATGTAGTATTAGGAAAAAATTGCTAACTATTCTGCTAAATGTGTAAATGATTTTTGGATAGCTTACTTCACTCCACGCAGAGAAAAGATATGGTTGTGGCATGCCTGCCTCAATAATGTCATGCTTCCCGATTAGTATATCACAAATAAACTCATGTTTACATTTAATCATGATATTATTAGTATTCATAAAAATTTAATTATGGTTGCATTTAACAATATATACTGTTAAGAGAATTCTGACTATAACCATAATATATTTAAAAATGCAACTAAAGTATGATTCTAAATCAATAAAACATAACAAGAACCATATTATTTGAAATAGAATTTTTTACTAATTAAAAAAAAATTTTTAGCTACTGTTTTTTAACAAAAATATGATTAAGAAAACTATATGTTGTATAATTATTTTGGTTCATATATATGACTATATTGAACCACATATATGATTATTTTGAACCATGATGTATATGGTTATTTTGAACCATATGTGGTTTTTTCGAACCATAATATAGTTATTTTGAAATATATGAGATTATTTTGAAGCATATGTATGGCTAATTTTGAGCCATATATGTGGTTATTTTGAACAATATGTTTAATCGTACTATGTTTCTCTTCTATTATGGTTGCCTCAACCATGTTTTTTCTTTGAGTGTATGTGCTAATCTTTCAGGATTATAAAACCATCTTTTAAATGAAGTAAATTTCATAGAAATTAAAAAGATTATTCTTTATTTTGCTTCCATCTAAATTCACGGTGTCTAAGAAAACACACTCAATAATTATTGATGAATCACCCTCTTTTTACTTCTGTCTGAAATTTTATATAAATTTTATTGTACATTCCATTGTAACTCATTCCTTTCTTTTCTGAACTGCTCTTCACTCGTAATTATTCTATATGTTTTTATCTTATTTAAAGCGCCTTCAATAAAAATTCAAGTTTTTTTTTTTTAAGTATTCATCATAAATTTAATAGCACAATCTGTGATTTATACATTTTGCTTTAAGAGGAAAACCTTCCAAACAAATACTGTTACTACAACTGGCAATTATTTTACAACAACTTCCAAATCTATTTAAAGAAATATTATATTTTCACATTAAAAACTGTATTTTTTGCTTACATTTTTTTCACTTCAATAATGCACATTTTATCGCCTGACCGTAAACTTACGTTTAGAAAAATAAAACTCTACTTAGTATTTTTATTTATTTTTTTAAATAGATTTTCAGTTATGCTATTAGTAATCTTACAACCTTCATGGTTGGTCATAAGGACAAAGTATAGTCCAAATATGAGAACTGTAAAATGTTAGTCATAATTTTACTATTGAAATGCCTATGGTTACCTGTTTTGTATCTAAGATATGAACTGGAGAAGCTATGCCATCCTGTTCATTTTTATTGGTACCTAAAACTTGTAAGATATTTAAATTACCACTAAGGTATACTTAAGGTGAATTTTTTAACACAAAGCAATTTTTAATGGAAAAAAATCGGAATGGAAAATACAATTAGCCAAATTACTACGTGTTTTATATGGTGTAAATCGTATAAATATTGTTAGAAATTTTTCCATAATCATTTGTAAACAGGTTTATGTGGAAACCTTTATACGATCTACAACACCTAGGTGTGAATGAAACAAATGCATGTTTTTTATTATATAAGAAATGTACTAATGTCTGTGTAAGGTTACAGCCTCCAAATCTATGTACCGATTGTATTGAAACAAAGTTAAGAACACTGTGGAACAAGTCACCTCTTAACAAAACCTAAAACAAAATCTAGTCTGTCGCTAGGGTGCTACGATGATAGAGACAGAAACGAGGACACACATATACACACTTCTAACTTATACATTTTTTGGTTTGGGGTTGAAACGAAGCCACGTGCTTCTCATAGGAACTTTTCCATATGATACTCTAGTGCTAGACATTAACACAGCGCACGATTAGAGTCTCAGCATGCATTTCACAGAATCTGCATGGGTTAATCTTGGAGTTTTCTATAAGAAAGTGATAGTGTTAGAGACTACAATGCCTCGTTAACCTTCTTCTGATTTACCTGATCTTCTTTTTATCGAGCAACAGAGACTTTTTGGACTTTCCCTGAGGCAGCAAAATAAAATACTTCGCTTATTTGAGATTGGGTATAGCATTTCATCGGCAAACGAGATCTGACTTCCCCACCTCCAGTATTTTCTTAACTATAAAAATTTAGAGTCCTAAAGCAGAGCTGTGGTTTTGTGATTAATACATGTATAATTCGTTTAAAATCGTACAAAAAATATTTAAAGATGAACTTTAATATATAAAAATTTTAATATATATATAAAAGCTTAAGCGACATGCTTTTCGAAAAATTTTTTTTGACTAAAATCGATTATTTACTATAATTTGGACTTTATGTCAAAGTTTTAAAGTCATGTCAAGTACCTTTACGGAAATACAGCAAACGACATTTTAGCCTAAGTGCATTTCTTTTAAATTTTTAATTTGTTTAAAGTTTTTAGTAACTGCGAAGTGTCGCTTAAGCCAAAATTCTGTTTTTCAAGTAGAACAAAATCTCCAAGGATATCAATGAAAGAGCTAAAGATCAGCTTGCTTAGGATAATAGATACTAGTTTTAAAATTATTTTATTAAGTCAGCTAATTTTTCATGACATCAAGAATATCTTAAAATATCTTAACTACCATAAACATCAGTTTTGTTATAAGAGATTTATTAAAACTATTAGCATTACATATAGCAACCCACTACAATCCTATGCAGATAAAAAACACAGAAAAAACTAAATTTAATTTTCAATAAAGAAATTCAATGAAATAGCAATTATTAATATAGTAAATATTTTGTCTAGAAACGGACCTACAAATAAATTTCTAAATATAGACAAAAATATCTTAACAATTTCATAGAAAAACGTATATTTTTTAAAGGAACAAATTGTTTTAATCTATTAAACAATTTGTCTAAAAATATTAACAATTCGTAAACAAAACAATTCACTATATCAATCAAAAAGATATACTGGATTTTCTGAAAAATACCAACAATTTTTTGTCTGAATTTATAAAAAAATTAGTCTAAAAATATTAACAAATAATAAACAAAATAGTTTACTTAATCAAATAAATATATATACAGAATTTTTTGTAATATATTATAATCATCATTCGTTAACCATTTATGAAATATCACTTTGTTAAATCTATTTAAGTCTGCATGTTTATCGAAAGACTCTAAGAAAAATTAATGAGCATTAACCCAACGACTTCAACGAATTGATTCACTCAAAAATCTCCAGTAAAAAAACTTCGTTCAATGGCATTATTTTTGCTATCATTATGCTGTTGTTGTTGTTGTTATTTGTTTGTATGTCGTCATCGGGTTTTTTTTAAGCCACAGACACCGTGGCTTTCTTGCTGCTTTTGGTGCTTGTATCCTTAATAAAAGTCAAACAAAAAACTCATTGATTCAGTAAAGAAGATGTACTAAAAATGTAATTTATTTTTAGAAAAATTTTTGTTTGAAACTTTTTTTCTATATTTTTTTTCTGTGCATTATAAAAAAATACTTCTCCTGTAAAATGTACTTTTTAACGCTTAAGCGCTTTTGACGGTTATGGCATGTATGAGTTTGTCTGTATATATTGGAAAAATAACAGTGTCAAAAAATGATATCTTTAATGTATTTTCTTTAGTTCTACTACATTATTTTTGTAATTCGTTAACTCACTTTCTGACGATATGATTTCTATATTATTTTACTTCGTTTTAATTGCTTACTTAGAACTTCTTTAAATCAAAGTCAAAGATCTAAAAAATTAAATAAATTGTTTCAAGACTAATTGCCTTTAATTTACCATAATTTTTTTTTAAATGCTGTATACCGTTTTTCGTCTAGTTCTAATTTTGCTCCTTTTTGGATTTCTACTCTTGTTAATTTAGTTTTCTTTTCCTTTAAAACCCAAAACAATAACAAAAACACCGAAATCAGATATTAAAAAACTCTCACAATAAAATCTATACAAGTAGACAAGTAACTAATTACAATTTTTACATGTTTCTTTTCTACATAATCTAGTTTTAAGTAAATTCTCTAATATAACTGAATTATTTACGACTCAAATTATTACGATTGAAACACGATTTCTTCTTTTCAAAAAATTGCTGCTTTTATTCAACACTTGCCGGAATTTTTGGAATAAATATTCACGTAACGAATGACGAATTCTTACCAAATTTATAAAGCTCATGCTACAAGTTTTTCAATAAACAATACAATTTGAAATGTTTTTAATTGCACTGTTTATTGCATTACAATTATTACTCAGGGAGGTTTATTACACACACCATTTTATTGATTTATGTGATAACAGTATTAATTATTAAAAATATTAATTATAAAAGAAAAGTCACGCACAACAAACAGCTTGTAGACATATTTTTAATATAAAAACCCGTATTATTTTAAATTTACTTTATTTTATGGGAATAGCAGGCAAACCTCCAGCGCAATTCTGTAACTTTTAACTATCCGATAATCGTAATATTTGACCATATATTGAGTCGCTTGCAGTAACGATAGTGCGATTCTGTAATTTTATTCGATATCATGTAGCATCTCTTTAAAAAAAAAGCGAAAAGCGCAAAAAGGAATGGAAAAAAACAAATGAATTAGTCCATGCCAAACAGCGTACAGACAATTTTTTAAAATAAATGTTTAAATAATAGAAATATTGTTATTTATACATAAAAGTGTTTATGTATTTCTATATGGTTGTAGAACAATAACCTTTGTTGTTGGCATAAAGTATGTGCTACGGCTGCACAGCTGACTCTTTTCTATCCATTAACAACATAAAAATTATTGTCGTTAGTTACCCGACGGCAAATATCGTTATAAATGTTACTGAATAAGAAATTCCATAAGTGTTCGTTATATTTATTTTAACGATATGATTATCGTAATAAAAGTTACAAAATCGAGCTACTGATGTATTTACTTTTATTTACGATTATTTGTTTTGGCATTTGTTTTCAGTTTTATGTAACTAATGTAATAATGTAAATAATTTTTCTAAAATGCCTTCAAGGCGCAGAGGCACACACATTGTAATGAATTCTGTTTTGAAAATAAATGAATAAAAAAAAATATCTGGAGACCAAATATTTTTATGAAATGAGAGTGACATATCATTTTGTAGGAAAAAAATTATTATTAAAACATTTTTTTTTGTATAACATAACCTATTAATTGAAAAGTAAGTATATTGCCTACAATAAAGGTTTTATTAATTTTTATTGAATACTATTAGCGAAAGCATGCAAATATGTCTGGAGTTTGGCAATCAATGTTCTAGTTTTTTCATGTATGGGATTTTAACAATCAGAGCAAAAAAAAAAGAAGTTATCGTCTTAGAGATGTGTAGATATTATTAACTGGCCTGTTGAGAGAAAAGTAATGTGATCTCTATTTTGAACTGAAGAGCCCTAATTTGAGAATTCATAGCTCTTGTCCTGAGAAATTAAGAGGGCTGATATGTAAAAAAAATAGCTGGGAATATTTCTGTGTTATGTTCATGTGAAATTTTATTTCGTTAGGAATATCCATTTAGAAATGTCTAATATATGTTCCAAATATTTTGATTCTCCTCCACTTTGTAACGGATAATCCAAAGTAAAATTTTTACTGATTTCTGCCCTTGTAACAAAATATATTTATTTGTGTTTTAATACTATATGTATGTAGAGTTTATTAAACATTGAAGATATAGATTTTATTTTCTTGCTGCTGTAATTTAGAACTTAAATCTTTATTTTGTTATAAAAATGTCTTCCGGGCACTAGCAACCAAAAAGTAAAACAGCACAAAAACTAAAAAATAAAAGTTTTAGAAAAATATTGCAATCGTTAAAGACACATTATAAATGTTAAATAGAATTTTCAAGTAAAGTTAGAAGTTAAATAAATAAAAACGAGCAAATACGGTGCTTTAAAAAATAAGATTTATATGTATTTTTCAGGTCCCAAGGATTGGCATATCTTTTCTATTTGGCATTTAGGTTGCTTGATTTTTTCTTACTCATCTCTACATGTACTTGTATCTGAATGCTTAGTTTTTTTTAAACCATCTTTATACAGTATATAGTGTTACATATAGTAACAAAATGTTCGTTTGTATATGTTATTGATAAAAAGAAAAAAAAAAGGATTTTATTTTTTCTTTGCTGCTGTGGTTGTCGTTATTGGTTATGTTGTTGGCTCTTTTGTTATTGCTGTTAAATTTGTGGGTTAATGCACGTTGGCAGCAACACTTCTCTATTAAATGTTTTAAATTGCATTTTATGCCAAAAAGTCTACAGGAGGGCGTAAAAATCACGGAAGTTTTATATTGAAGTTATTGCCCTATTATCCATTAAATAATCTATGTATGTTAGTGTCATTTAGTAGAAGACACAATAAAAAAGGGGAAACTCTCAGACAGGCAAACTGTAAGTAAAACAACAAAGTCCAAGTTTTTATATTTATTATAAGCAATAAAAATACCAAAAAAAAAGTCTAACCAGAATTGTGGTCAAAACTTAAATGGTTTTGTAACTTAAGTAAAAATATATAAATATTTAAGTGACATTAGGTGGTTTTAAAATCTTTTTAATAAATAACATAAATGTCGCAAATATAAAATGATGATAGAAATTCTATCTTTTGTTTAAAACCTTTTAATACAAAATTCTTGGAAACATAATTGCTCAAACTTAGAATACTTTAAGAATAATTAAATAATATTGATTATTTGTCTCGGTATAGAGATTCCAATTCGGTATAGAGATTCCGCCTCAAATCAACTAAGAAAAATGGTAAAAACAACTCGGTGTTGGCTGTTTTTAATATAATATAAACACAGATATAAAGTATTGAGTTCCTGGCTCCACTAGTTAAGGAGCTATAATGTCATCAACATTTACAAAATATTGCCAAAAAGATTGAGTTTACTTATATAATTGCACATATCTAAAAAAAATGGTGGAGTTACAGAACTCAACAATATACCGTTTTAAAGGTAATAAGACCCAGTTCACAATAGTGTGATCAATATTTATCTCTGTTCACAATAAACAAAATTATATATCCGAAAACAAAAATCGCTAAGTCTTAAAAAATAGCAATTTTAAAATGCTAAAAAATATATATGTTTTTGTTTATTTTCATATCTACCTAGACCTTTTAATTCAAAAGTGGTAAAAGTTATAGATAAAAACTTGAAAATTTAACCGAATTTTCAATATTGAAATCACAATATCTTAAGAAAGGCCAACTTTAACATTTTTTAAAAAGTGCATGTGCTGGCTTATTTTCATGTCTACATAGACTACGGAGGCTCAAAATGGTAAAATTATTGTCGAGGATATAGACACATATTAGAAAAATTAAAAGAATTTTTAAAATTTAATTCGCTATAGCTTAAAAAAGGTAATCTTTGAAATTGCAAATAAATATATGTTTTAGTTCACTTTCATATCTACCGAATCTACTTAACCCAAAAGTGGTAAAATTATTATATATAAAGTTATAGACAACAGCTAGAAAACTTTATAGAATCTTCAATTTCAGTTATTAAACTTAAACTAAAAGTGGTTTCTAAGATAATTATGGATCGCTGAGCCCGAAAGTGAAATTTGTTAATTTTTCCTACGTACCGTTTTCGAGATATCAACGAAAAACTAAATTTTTTTCAACCAATCACGCCTTTCCCGGTTATCTTTCCAACGGTTCATAGGAAAAATTAATTAATTTCAGTTTCGGGTTCAGCTATCGATATTTTTTTTTAACCAGTCTTGTTTTAAGTTTCATTTCTATTAAAAACTACAGTAGTTAAAGATTATAACAATTCTTCTAACGATTTCTACAATTTTGTCAATAACTTTATATATTTTTTTAATTTTTAAATTGCCGTTTTTTAAGATATGGTGATTTTAAATTTCGGGAATTTTTTTTAAATAATTTTGTGCTCCGCTAACATTTTAGGTAACATCATTGTGGATGGAGTCTTATAGCCTTTCAAACGATATGTTGCTGAGTTCTGTAACTTAAGCTCTCCAAAAGTGCTTAAGCTACAGAACATTTTTTAAGTAAACTAAAATTTATTTATATATTTTTTTTTAGTTTTTTTATATATATTTTTTTTAGTCCACAACAGAAGGAGTTAGAAATCAAAAACTTGATATACATTAGTTTAAACTGAAAAAGAATCTACACTCTATAACATTTCACTTGGTATGATATCTAAGATAATTGTTTTAATTTGCTTACGATTATTGCTTTAATAGCAGCGGGCTTTTACCAAAGCTGTAGTATTATATAATAAATACTTTAATAATTGTCATCTAAATATTCACGTTCCGGTGGTACAGACAGTGCTTTCAAAAAATGTGACAACATATATAAAAAAGGCCGAGTTCCACCAAAACCCACTAACCCGGAGCATTGCAAATTACAGGGAACCCGCTTCGCTGGAAAGAAGAAATACTCGACGTGAAAAGCAACCATATAAGCAACAGCAGAAAAGAAAGACCTTATTTTTTAAAAAGCAAAGATGATAAATTTTGTATGTAAAAAAATTCAAATTACAAATACAAAACACATTTAAAATTTGTAAATGCAACGCGGTGCTTTACAAAATATTACCCTAAGTTTTTGGACTACACAGAAAAAAATATCATTAAACTGCAACTAACAATTCGAATTGTTAATATCTAATTTAAATTCAAAAATATATTTAGTTAGTATAATAATTTAAGTTGTTGATACGACAAACACAGAAATTTTTTTCAACAAGCTGCACTAACCAAATTTTTTGTTGTGTATGGCGCAAAAATTCAACAATTTTTAAATATTCTTTTATTAAAAATGCCAAATAAGTTTTTTTTAGCTTGTGAAAAATTTAACAATCATCATTGTTGATATAACAAATTTAAGTTTTTCTAGTCAATTAAATTATTCAAAAACACTATTTGTTAAATTGTATCATAACGAAATCCACACACGCAAATGAAACAAAGCAAATCAAGTTTTGTGTGTATACATTTTTTGCGTATTTAATAACGAATGGTTCTGTAGCTTAGAGGTAAAAACGTTTGTCTATTAGTCCATAGGTCGCCGGTTCGATTCCTTCCAAAGACATTTACTGTTTTTGGCAGACATGCAAAAAGTTCGACGTAATATAAATAAAAGTCATTTTAATCGAACCAGCCTTTGACTGCGGGTGGCGTTTTAAAGAGAAGTATACATCGGAAAACACAAATGTAATGTTAGACAATAGCCGAAATTATATTTTTTTGCTTATCACATGCTAATTACCCTCTGGTCTGCAAAAATAATTTCTGTTTCTAACCTTTAAATAAAATAATGTTGAATACACAAAGTTAAATTCGCTTAATTCAAATCGGTTTTCAGTTCTTTCCTATCACGTACAGAGTTTTTATGGGCATCACTAATATTACACCCGAAATATGCCAGGCACTGTAATATATTTCATCATAACTTTAGAACGGTTTCTTCGATTTAGATAAATAAAACATTAGAGATGCGGAATAAAGTTACCTTTAAGTCATATATACTTATTTTTTTATATATTCAGAAATTAGTGGTGAAAAAAATTTTTTCATGTCAAATTACATTGCTTTCTTTTTCAAAAAGTCATAAAAAAATTAAGACGGCAAAAATTTACATATGCATTGAAATCGATGTACAAATATTGATTTTATGCACAATTAAGTAAAAACGAAAACAGTTTAATTTTGCATGAAAAAAATTGCACTGCTAATTTCTGAATAACACCGAAACAATTAAATATATAAAAAAAATTAATATCAATGACTCAAAGGTAATTTTTACGCATCTTGAGTTATGGTGAAATATACAGAAGTATCTATTGGAAATATAAGTCATGTCTATTAAGAAAAAGCCCGTATGTGATAGAAAAAAAAATGAAAACAGATTTGAGTTAAACGCATTAAGCTATGTGTCATAAAACTGATGTAACGTTTCGTTTCTTGGTAATAATTTGCTATTAAACATATTACTTTTTTAGTTTTAACAATTTCTATACTTCTTTTCACTAAAGCTGATAAGAGTATATTTTAAGCTTCAATATATACGTTCTTACACAGAAAAAAACTAAACATTATTTTCAGTTAGGAAATTCAACGAATTTGTAAATATTTGGTCTAAAAACAAACCTACAAAAAAAGTTGTAAAAACGGACAAAAACGTCTCAACAATTTCATTGAAAAAAGCAGGGCTCAAATCGTCACATCCGTGATCGTATCGGCAATCGTACTAAAATGAATTACGTGACACGTCAATCGTATAAAATGTATGGCATTACAGTTCGTTCACGTATGTCATAATCCGAAAATGGCGTTTTTACGTGACGAGTTGTACGTTCACGGATGTGACGATTTGAGCCCAGGTTTTTTTCCGTGAAGAAATTGTCCAAATCTATAAAAAATATTATGTAAAAATATTTATAAACAATATAATTTATTGAGTCAAACAAAAATATATATTGGATTTTCTGTAATATATATAAAACAATTTTCTGTCTGAATTTATAAAACAATTTGTCTAGAAAATTCTAAGCAAAATATTTTTCTGAACCAAAGACAAATAACGAGTGATTTTTTTGCTATTATCTTTTTGGCAACACTAGTTTTGACAGCTCACGCACGTTTTGTATCTTGTGTCACTGTCAAACATCTTCAGTTTGGTCTATAATTTAATCATGAATCGTCTTACAAACACCACAACGCCAAATTTTTGGTGAATGGGCTCTTGAAAAGTTAGATGAAGATCCACTTTTTTTTATCGAAGAATTGTGTTCAGCGACGAGGCTCATTTCTGGTTGAATGGATACGTGAACAAGCAAAACTGCCGTATTTGGAGTGAAGAGCAGCCAGAAGCATTGCAAGAGCTACCAATGCATCCACAAAAAACAACCGTTTGGTGCGGATTATGGGCTGGCGGCATCATTGGGCCGTATTTCTTCAAAGATGATGCGAATCACAACGTTACTGTGAATGGTGAGCGCTACCGTGCGATGATAACAAACTTTTTTCTGCCCAAAATGGAAGAGCTTGACTTGCATGACATGTGGTTTCAACAAGACGGTGCCACATGCCACACAGCACGCGAAACAATGGACCAATTGAGAGGCGAGTTCGGTGAACAGTTTATTTCACGCTTGGGACCAGTCAATTGGCCGCCCAGATCGTGCGATTTAACGCCTCTAGACTATTTTTTGTGGGGGTATGTTAAGGCTAATGTCTATAGCGACAAGCCCGCTTCGATTGACGCACTGGAAGCCAACATTGCCAACATTATTCGTGAGATACCGGCCGAAATGTTGGAAAGAGTATGCCAAAATTGGACTAAGCGGATGGACCATTTGAGGCGCAGCCGCGGCCAACATTTGCATGAAATAATCTTCAAACATTAAATTATATCGACCCAACTATCGATCCAAATAAATATTTCATGCATTTTTCTGAATTTTATGTGTTTTTTTTTTTGTTTACTTTCCGATAGTTCTTATAAAATCACCCATTATATACTGGACTTTTTGTAATATATCAAACAAACTTTTTGTCTGAGTTAGTAAAAACTTTCTTGTTTGAAATATTTTGAAGTTTTAAATAATAATATCATCATCCATTAAGCATTTATGGAATTGCACTTTGTTAAATGTGTTCAATTATGTATGTTTATCTAAAGATTAGAAAAATTAATGAGAATTAACGCAACAACATTAACGAATTTATTCACTCAGACATCTTCATTAAACAAACTTTTTGCAATAACATTTCTTTTGTTGTCATTGTTGTTGTTGTAATTTATGTGTATGTCGTCATTGGTACGGCTTTTTTACGTCACCGAAAACTGGTTTTTGTTGTTGTTATTGGTTTCTGCGTCCTAAATAAAAGTCAAACAAAAATATTTCTGATTCTTTAAAGAGCAATTAATAAAAACGGAACTTTATTTTAGACATACTTTTGTTTGAAAATGTTTTGCTGATAATTTTTTCTGTGTAAGGCAAGGAAGATGTACGCTTTAAATATCTTTCAAATCATTTTAACCATTAATAACTCATCAAGTTGTGTTTTATATTCTTACAAATTTACGAGCATTAAAATTTAAGCTATTTGTAAAATGTAAACCAGTGAAAGGTCACCAAATGTTTTCCAAATACTCGTAATCAAATTAATGATATTTTGCTACAAGACCGAAATGACCTTTTTTCTTCTTTGCAGTTAAATATCCTATGTTCAAGGCAAAGCAGTAATTCCCACTCCTGGATATTATCTCCTTCAAACTCCTTGACATTGTGACAACAAGTTGTTGCTTAAAGATTTTACTGATTTTTCAATAGCTTCACACGCACACAAACAATTAATTTTCTTTTTTTTAACTTTTTGATTTCTACCTAAAACATAAAAATGTGTATAAGAAAAGCTATTAGGCCGTAAAAGAAAAATCACATGCTTTTAAGGGTTATAAAGTTTTTCGAGCATAAAAAATAAACAAAATGATCTTAGCTCACCCAACCTGTGAAACATTTGGTGATGATTTTGAGACATTTTGTAACGAAATATAACGCTTGATTGATGATTTGTCTTAAAAAGGAACAGGATAAGAAAAGAAATAATTTTAGTCCTTTTTTCCATATTTACCCTAAATATTTTAATTTTATATTAAAAATAAAATACCATTAGAATTCGTAGTGTAATTGCTTCAAAAGTATTTTTTACCTCTACTTCCACTTTTACCAAAGGAGGCGTTTATATAAAGTTCAGAATAATAAAAAAAAAATAATGGTAAATAGTTGGTTATTAAAACATGAAATTAGAGGTCAAAATAACAAACCTTCTTCCCTAAAAATTTTGTCATCATTAACATCAAAATTAAACCGACCCTCTCTGATAAACAATAGTATTGTGATTTTCTGTTTCTGTTTATTTCTTTTAATTTGGGGACAGGAAATTCAATTAAGGGGTGTTATTATTTTTCTTTTCTTTGCTTACCATTTCTTCAGACAAGTTTTTTATTTATTTAATATCCTTTTCCATAAAGGTCTGTGATAATTTTTTCTTTTGATTTATTCGTTTGAATACTTTCATATTGGGGCGGCCATTAAATTATATGTTTTCTTAGCCTTTAATTTTAAAATGACAATGACCAATTTATTATTATAATTTTATACTCTGGTTTGAAGTAATATTAACACAATACATGTACTGAGTATACTATAAGAAAATACGAAAGACCTCAAATGGAAAATATGTACAATCATAAAAGAAAATACCATATTTTTTCATATGTAAATAAAAACAATTCTTAAAGAATACGTTTTTTAGTAGTTGGTTTATTTTTAAGAGAAATAATTTAATATATAAAAATGTTTGCAAAAGACTTTCATTGTGTTTTTAAAAGGAATCATGTTAATAATATAATATTTCTATGCCATATTAAGTAAGGAAAACTTTTTATATGCATCAGTGATGGCTTAGTAATTTGGTAACTTTGTCTTAGCATGCGGTCACATAAATTTTAAGAACAATAATAATTATACTTTCCTCATGCTGAGTAAAACCTTAGATTTGAAATGGTCGTGACAACTTTATTTTATTTTGTGAAAAAGAAAATAAAATGGAGCGCAATATATCAAACATTAGTTAGGTAGTTGACCATTAATTGCACAAAATTAATTATACGAAAATTTTTGCCAAAAATCTTAGCTTTCCTTGCTTGCTTGATATTAAGTACGTAAATTCCTACATAACTGAAAAATATCATTGGAATATATTAACAATTAATGATTTTATAGCTTTAAGAAAGACAACAAAAATATAACAACACCATTATTTCCTTTGTTTTGCAAAAAGTATTTAAGAAAATTTAAATTGTTTATTTCTGAATACAAGAATAAGACTACATATAATTTTATAAATATATGTCTAACTTTTCTTTTTAAATATGTTAAATTAGTGGACTTATAGGTAAAAGCTCGTTCTGAAATAGCTTTACTTGGCTTGGGAATCATAATGTTCATCCATATCAACGTTGCCAGTTTAGTGTTTTATTTTATTTCTTAGCCTTGACATTTGATTTCTGTGATTTTCTTAAATAGGTGCGTATGTCTTAAAACCAAAATTTTCAGGTGAGCCGAACGACTTTATTTTTAATACTACACGCGCTGTTTGATTTTTATCAAACTTTTTTAAGACATTGATTTAAATATATGTCGTAAGTAGTTTGTTTAAAAATTTCAGACAACAATAACTTAATGGCAAGAATCTAGAGAAAAATTAAAAAAAAACACTGTTTGAGTGACACGTAAAGCTGGTTCAAGTTAAAACAAACCTACTTGTAATTTAAAGTTATTTCTAAAATATTCCGACTTTAGTGTTTGACCTTGAGTATGGGCCATTTTATTTAGGACTATACACCTTTGATTTTTTTTCATTATCTACTTCAAATACATTCCTATTTAATAACAAATAACATGTTTAAGTATTTTTATTAAATAATAAAGAAAACATTGAGTCTGCAATAAAAAATATTTAGCTACTTTAGTTTTTATTTTTTATGCAATTTATCCTTTTCTACCCTTTTAAAAATACCATTTAGCTTGTTTTTCTCCAACTCCTGGCAACACTGATCCATACGTATCCCAGCAAAAATTATTGCTTGGTGGAAGCATTTTTGAAAGGCAGACTACAAAATGGAATCACTTGCAATTGCGCTTTTATAATGCATGATTTTTGTTCGCGATGAGCCGCTTAGAAGTAATAGTTTCTGCTCCCATAAAATGCTTATATTAGTGCTGAAAATCATCAAAATTTTCAGCACTAAAACTGAAAATATATGGAAAAAATAGTTCGATGTGGGTTGGCGGCGCTGATGGATTTATAAACATTATATTAAAGGCTTATTACTTATTATCTTTAGTTATCAATTTTGTATTTTTACTCACGGTTTGTTATTTTAATTTCAACTAGTATCGAACTAAGCATCTTCAGATTTGAAATCCAACGCACAAACCACTCAACCAAAAACACTGTTGCAAATCGGCAGCATGAAGGTAACATGAAGCTACTCTTATAAATACATTATTTTAAAATTATTTACTTTATTTTTAAAATGTACTGTTCGTGTATACAATCGTAGAACATATTTTAAGGGTCTCGCTTACGTTAGTGCTTCCAAGAAGCACTATCGTCAGTGATAGAAGTTAAATATTAAATACTTATGTTGCTTTGCATATATTTTTTACATTTTAAAATTATCGTCAAAAGCTAAAGTATTCGTGCATATTTGTTCGTGCTCTCTTGCAAACTTTAGTGCATTTGTGGTAGCATTTTTGGAAGAATTTGTTCTTAAATAAGCAATGCATTGCTTCTAACAGCTTTTAGTGCTTCTAAATGTCGAATATTTTTCACTGGGTTACTTAATATTTAGTATTACATGAGTAGATAATATTAAGTATATAATATTAAATATTAAGTAATATGTACTTAATACTATACCACTATATCTATCAAACAAATCAATCGATTTTAGTCAGATTTTTAGCAATCGAAAAGTTTTTAATATACCAAGAAAGTCTGAAGTCATCCCTGGAATATTATTTTTATATCTATGTTATTTTCTATATAGAAAGCTTTTGAAATAAAGCCAACCAACTTGAGCAGCTTTAATTCGTATCAAATAAAAGTTTGTAATCCCCTGCCGTGATGGACCTTTTTACTAAAAAGCTACTTTATGTGAAACATTTTTATATATCAATATTTTTGCTAACAAGCTTTTGTTTTCTTATGCTTTTAGAAATTAAATACCTTATTATTGGCTATATCATACAAATATATGGAATTACAGCTTGAGTCAGTAAATGTATTAAATGTATTATACACCGACAAAAGTCGTCAAAGTATTACGATTGCTCTTGCCTGGACGCCCTTGGTATAACGAGTGCGGATACTTTAACACGAAAGGTATTCGTCAATATATTCGGTACTAAGTACAACTGAAGCCAAATGGAAAAGTAAATAAAAAATCGATTTATTCAGCGCGTAAATAACACTGTTCAGAGCCAAAAGAGAACATGATATTAAAGACTGATGATTCTGGCATAGGGAACCAACAAATATATTGCTGATTCTCATTCTAAACGTACATTTTGTATGTAACTAAATGATATATGAGAAGATCAGATTCAATGGATCCTGAAATAAAATTATACTTCTCAATTTTTTTAATTATTTTTGGCTATTCAATTAAATTATTTTTTTATTTAGAGATAAATGTGAAGCATGTAGACAAAGAAAATTTTGACTGCGCGGAGGGTTGAACTGACATTTCGATAGCTCCCGCTAATTCAAAGTTTTCTTTGTCTACATTCTTCATATTTGTCTCTAAGTAAAAATATCATTTAATTGAGAAATTAAATTAATATGAAACTCAAGCCAAAAATAATTAAATTTCTCTGGATATAAGCCCATACAGTCGACTAAACGCATAGCTTAATTTTTTAATTTTTTAACATTTTTCTAAATGAAGCGTTACCGCGGTTGTTCTGGCAAAGATTTAAGAAAAAAAATACACCACTAAATATTTGTATAAGGTTGGAAACCACTATACATACATATACTCCCTAAAAGCAAAACTTATAATAATCGAACGACGAAATTGAAAGGTATGAGCACTTTTTCTATTTTGGGTTCATATGGAAAAATAAAAAAGTTTTATCTCTTAAAATAATTTTTTTCAAACATTTATATATTACAGCAATTTCTTCTTTCAAATATGATTAATTTAAATAAAATCGACCAACAATGTTAAAAGTTATAAAAATTAAAAATAATTATTCGTACCAAAATACGATCTACCTAATACATTTTTCGACAATATAACAAGCCACAGTGCAGTAGAAGCAAAATTTTTTCAAAGAAAATCCGAAATTTTTGAACAGATAATGTTCTTTATTACGATTATATCCTTCAGCTGCTGTTAGTGTTTTTAATCGTCCTAAAATTTATAGATAAATTATATTTAAAAATTTTTTTACGTAACGCTCAATATATTTTTATACGAATTCAATATTTTTTCAGAACACACAGTATATCTTTAATTAAAAAAATCTCATGTATAGTCTTCGATGTATCTTAACATAAACTCCGTAGCTAGTCACTAACAAATTCCAATTAAATTAAAAGAAATATGGCTAACATTTGTTTGGATACAATATATAATTGATAATTGATATTATTGACCGTTTTGCAATATAATACTAATTAACAAAGTTCACAAAACTTATAATCGTTTAAAAGTACAAACCTACGCTGTTATTTTAATGCAATTTTAATAATTAAACTGAGTAACGCTCAATACACAAGATTGTGGACAACAAAAAAATTTTTTTAAATTACAATTGCTAATATTTTTCAAAAATTTGATGTGTGATATAAAAAAAGCAAATACAAATATTTTAAAACCGTCATAAATTTAATCTCGTTTTTGGAAAAGTTGATAGTTTCTTAATGTGGCAAATCAACAGCATTCATTACGGACACACCATTTCGTATGAAGAGAAGAACACATTATTTTTATTTTTCGATTTTAACACATAATGGGTAGGTGTGCACAAAAACCTTATCTACATTTAATTAAAATCTATTAAATCATGCTATAGCAGTTTTCATTTTAAAATTTATGCGTTTATTTTATGAAATATTTTACAATACTTTCAACGAACACGAAAAAAGCATTTAAAATGAGAATCAGTTATATACGTGAATAGGCGTTAAAGATTACATCAGCGATTCATTTTAGGGGAGTTAAGGCTCCACCCCTTTTGCACTTATATACATAGTTATAGCGACCCGTCATAAGAATTCTTGTGAGCCTGTTTGTGAATGTATAATATCTGTTTAGAGGTTTTATGTACCACACCACGAAAAAAATGTTTGTGCGATATGTTAAGTCTCTAACTATTTGTTGTATAAATTTCTTTGACCCTTTCTTAAATTAAGGCCAAAAACTTCCCTTCAGCATAAATAATAAATAAAGAGGTCTGAAATATTCTACAAAAATATTTACCACATAGTACCACTATAGATCTTCAAAAAAACTTAAGCTCTAGATTCAACTTGAAAGGCAGAAATCATTCAAAATTTTAAATGTTTTTGAGGATTATTTTCGTGCTTATTTACAATTAGTACTCGGCATAGGAAATCTTGTTTAAGGTATTATATGAAAAAGGAAAGAAGCTAAATATTTCTTATAGTAAGTGATAACAGTCGGATTCAACTGTTATTCAGAAGCATGAACTGTGAGGGTTGAGCTCACAGACTGCTAGTTTAACATACTACGAACTTGAACCACATTCAAATACGATTAGTATTCAAGAGAACATTTTATTATTAAAATTTTAAATACCTTTTTTGGGTCTTAACAGATGCGATACATTATGTTAATAATTTAAATTTTTTCTAACATTTGCATAATTTTTAGAAATATTTCATAGCATGTCTCTCACACTCTCATCAAACACATGTAGCTCGAATTTTCTTTTTTTTTGTCCAAAATTAAATTTCATTCTTTTAAGTAGCACTTTTACTTGAGTTTATGTGCTCTGCTTTATTTTTTAATATGCTGAATTATGTCATAATGACAATATTGCTAGCATTCAAATTCTAAGAATTTATGCAAATATATAAGGATAGAAGACTTATGTAATGAAATTTTATTTTATTCATAACATTTTTATTAGGGATGTAACGATACGCCGTTTAGCCGATCCGATACCGATACCGATATTTAAAAATAAATATCGCCGATACCGATTCCGATACCGATACGAATATTTAAATTGAGTTCAAGTTTAGATTAACAAAACTCAAGTGCAATTTTTTATTATACAAAATTACATTATAAGAGAGAATATTTAAAATTGATAAAACATTGTAAGTAATTTTTAAGGAGCTACATTTTCTTTGCTTCCAACAAATCTATATTAAAAATATGCAGATAATTAGTAGAAAATCAAGAAAAAATTTTTAATTCCTTTATAATTTAAAAAAATACTCGCCATGCTTTTTAAAAAATCGATTTTTTTTAAAGGACATTTATCAACTAATATTCATCTAAATAACTTAAAAGCTTAATTATTAAAAGACTTCTAAGTTTATATTTATTCACTTAAATTTACATGAAAATACAGTTCTGAGTTTAAATTCGCATAAAAAAATTGTGAAAATGGGTACTTGTTTATCCTTTTTCCTTAAGGAAAAATCATTATAGAATACCGAAAAAGAAATTTGTCCTAGCATCGCTTCCAATTCGGTGATTGGTAATCGAAAAACAGAACTTCTTGCAAGGGCAAGGATATGTAAAACTAATTAGAAATTATCCAAATTTGCAATACTTCCAGATCGCGAATTCTACATTTTCATGACTTCTTTGGAGTATCTCTTTTTTATTGGAATAAGATTTAAAAAACAACGGCTTGAATTTGAATTCATGGTAAAATTAACAAAAAATAAATAATTTTTTTTACAAAATAACAGCATAAAATATTATTAATTTTTAAAATTGATATTAATAAGATTTAAAAAATAATGAAGTGTATTTAATTCATGGTAAAATCGAACAAAAATAAATTATTTGTTAAAAAAAAACTCTGAAAAAATGTTTGAAAGTATCGTCGTATCGGCAGTAAAATATCGCCGATACCGATGTATCGGAAAATCTGAAGTATCGCCGATATATCGGTATCGGTATCGGTATTCGTTACATCCCTAATTTTTATTCTTATATTTTTCTTCTCCTTACTTTAAAAGTTTTTACACTTTTTCGCAGAAATAAGAAACAATAGTAATAATGGCCATGCTCTTCGAAAAAAAGACAAATATGACAAAAAAAAAAATAAACAAAATAAATGAAAACTTTAATATAAAATAAGAAAATAATGTCATTTCAAAACGGAAATGAAAAATACACAAAAGCAAAAAAGTTGAAGGGCGACGAAAATATAAAAAATATGCCACGAGACCTTAAAGTTAACCCCTTTTGTCATGAAGTGAAAAAGATTAGGTTACAAGAATCTTATTTTAAGGAAACTTTAGCCTAAATATATATAAGTATATTTGTGTGAAATTTTTGAAAGGCTATTAAAAATTTAGTGGCGTTAGACCAAATATAATATAAACATAAAAGTTTCGGTTACAAATTTTACAAAAATGGCTTAAGAGTAAAACTAAATTAGATAATGTTACATTAGTTTTTGTGTAACAAAAAAAATTTCTGTGTGTTTCACTACTATCGCAATATAAAAATATGTTTTTTTAAATACAAAAAATATATATGGACATCTATTTTCGTATACATCTCGCTACCTCAAAATACAGATGTCGTAAGTGAAAAGTTTATATGTATATTCACAATTAACTTCACACATTCTTTCTAATCAGTTTCTCCCCAAACCTTATATTTTCGCAAATATTCAGCATGCATTTTATCGGACGTCATAAATTTATACATTTTATTTGTTAAATTAATTAATAAACTTTTTCTATTGGTTTCTATAAAAAGTTTTGTTTCACATTTTATCACAAAATTTCACAATTGTTCTTTATAAGATTAACGGCCCTTTTCACAATGTACGATTAGGAGTTAACATGGACTTTAACGGAAACTACGCCATACAAAACTTGCCGTTAAAGTCCACGTTAACTCTTAATCATATATTGTGAAAAGGGGCGTAAATATTTCCATCATGCCTTTTGTCAGATGTTCAAGGAAAATAATTTAGAAAAATAACTTGTGAAAAACTTTAACATACTACAAATGTACTCTGTGTCATTAAGACTAAAATCGCCTTTGTATTTATAACTGCATTAAATTTGAATTCAGTTGATTAAATTAAAATATTCAGATTATATTCAATCCAAAACTGTAGAGAGTCCATAGTTCCTGCTGAAGCTAGTGTATTTCAGGCTATAAGAGAGACGGGTAGGATGTTGATTGATAGGGGTGTCCAGGGAAGAGTTGACATCTTCGTCAACAGCCAGGCGGCACTTCTGTCTCTAAGGTCACAAATTACTTTTTGTAATATAGTTAGCCAGTGCAAAGACGTGTTATCCAGATTAGGTGGTCAGACTGACGTCACCCTCATCTGGGTCCCTGCACATAGTAATTTTCTGGGTAATGCACTGGCGGATGAGCTGGCCGGGGCTAGCTCTGCTATGGACGCCATGGCCTTTGGCACTATTAGAAAGCATATTTTCAAACATTATCGGCAGAAAGCTGAAGGCAGGTGGCACAAGTTGAGCACGTGTAAAGTGGCTAGGAAGATATAGTCTTGATACAATGATAAGCGCAAAACACAACTAACTAACAGAAATCGTAGAGACATCTCGAGGCTTGTCGCAGTAGTTACGGGACACTGGGCGATCGGCAGACACGCTAGCAGGATTGGCCTTTTCTAGAATGCGTTCTGCCGTGGCTGCCGGGATCAAAGTAAAGAAGATACTGTTTTTCACTTTCTTCGCGAGTGCTCGGCCTTGCACCTCTCAAGATACAAATTCTTAGACAGCAATTTACTAGGCAATCTATTAGAGCTATCAGAAATTGGTCTAGCTGACCTGATTATGTATTCGATGTTTGTCGGCTATTTGTCGGCTATATAACAATAAACAACAACAAAACAAGAACAAGTCACACAACTGAGCAGAACAATGAATTGTAGCAATGAGCATAGCAAATATACACCAACACACTTAAACAACTAATTATTTCTTGTAAATTTAATATGATTTCCAATCAAAATTGCGTCATGTTGATTTTATATTCTTTTTTTTTTCTATATACAAATAAGACAAGTATGGCCAGAACAAGATTTTTGGGTTAAAAAGCAGTCCGAAATGTCCTACAAAAATATTTTTCATACAATTGTACTCCGTATAAGTCTTTAAAGTCAATAAAGTTCAAAGCTCAACTTGTAAATCAAATCTTAAAATGTGTTTAGGGCTAAATTAGTACTTTTACACAGTTAGCTCTAAAATGTTCCATAAAACAAAATTTTATGAGTCTAGTTTTTATTAGACATATTTCTGACTTTCATGTTCATCCAACTATATCGCTGTTTAAGGGGAGTGTTTCTTACGCTTTTAAAGAGCGGGGCGAAAAAGCCCATTTATCAAAAAGTTGGAGAAGTAAAATATTCCTCGTACTATTCTATATAAAAGTGCTGAACACTCCTTCTCATCAAAAATATCCGTCTACCGGAAGCAGGTTTGTAAGGGAGAGATTTCGGTACTCTTCCTTACCAACCTGCTTCGGTATTACATGATTTTTGTATGGGATGTCCCACTTGGTAGCTCTGGCTGCATGAGCATTTTTCTGCGCATCCTAGATGCATTCACCTCATGTTTATTTTATATGTATATACTTAAAAAATGTTTTGCTCTTTACATCACAATTTTTCACACTTATTTTATGGTGTTTTTATATTTATTTATGTATTAAATGGTACAAATACAATTAGAAATTATATTACACTACAATTTACTTTTATTAAATAAGTTTTGTTCGCGTATTGAATCAGGAATCGATCCCACGATCTCCACTAACCACTAACCTATCGAGGCACATTTATTTTCATACACAATTCAATGGAAGAATAAAAAAATTGAATTACGAAGCAAAAATCACACTCGCATCCATATTTGTTTACACGTAAGCGAGAGATGATGCACTATAAAAAAGTTTGAGTTGAATAAAAAACTTAGTGTTTAAAACATATGCAAAAACATAAATAGCCAACCAAATTCATCGTGTGTGTGGTAAGTTTCTTCGCTCGCTTATGTTATTGCATCCTTGTATGGCAGAGGGGATGCACTGTGTGCTTTTCCGCATCTCCGAAGCACTTCTAATTAATCTACCTGCTTCCTTGTACCAAATTTATTTTTGCTGGGTTGTATCTATAACGTAAGGATTACAATATTTCCTATGCCGAGAAATTTTACGAGCCATAAACGAAACACAGATGTAAATTTTCAAAATGTTGATACACGTAAATGAAGTAACAAAATATATAAAATAATAAATGTTTTCTTTTGCTCACAACGAGTCAATGAATATATAATTTTCTTTTATACGATCATAATCTATTTGAAAACACTTTTAAAAGATATGACTGACGACGAAACTCGAGTAGGTCCTTACACCGTTTCTACTCTTTCTCAAAAATGGTTGATACCACGAAATATCGCTGTATAAAAAAAGTGAGTTGCTTTTGCTAAATTTTTTTTAATCAGCTTAAGTTTTATTTAAACACGAAGTGATATACTAATAAAAACCAGACTTTTGTGAACTTTGATTTGTAGTGTCTTGCGACTAAAGTTTTTCTTTTCCCCCACTTTTTTATTTCTCGAAAAATCAATAATTGTTACAAAATTTTCCGTGATCCTATTGATTTCCGCTTAGAACAAGTTACTGAAAAATAAATTCAATTAGGGAAATAAACATTTTTGTGGTTTAGTAGATTACCTTCTCCAAATATTAAAGAGAAGAAGATTTGTAAGCGAAAATTCACCCTCTAGAATGAAAGATACTTATGTCAATGAACTTTCTAAAAACAGATAAACATATTTTTTGTCACGCCCCAAAATACGGCAATTTTTATTAATATGATTATTTCGAACGTGTTTGCTACCTCCTATTCAAAACATAAGTACCGTTTAATATTGATTAAAAATCTTTAAGAACGTTTACGACCCTTTTCTCAATGTATGAGTAACAGTTAACGTGAACTTTAACGACAAGTTTTATATACCAAGCTCGCTGTTCAATTCCACGATAACTTTTAATCGTACATTGTGAAAAGAGCCGTTAGTAGTAAAAGCTAATCAGAAATATGTGAGATTTTTTTGTTGTCAACTTTGGTAGAAACATTTTATTGTTTCTTGCAATAGTTTTAAATTGTGGTTGAGAAAAATTAAAACTGCCAACCACTTTTTAGACTTATTTTTGGCAATTTTGCTTATTTTTGCCTTTTTTAAAAGCTTTTAAGATATTGGGGGCAGCAAAGCCCCCATCTGTAATAGTTTCCTTATGAGCAGAACACACAAATGTTATCACTCAAACTTTCATTTAGTTTATTTACTGGGAAAAACTAACACAAATAATAACAAGGAGAATAAAAAGGAAGGAAATTGCTTTCAGCAAGTTTTTTTGAGTCTGCTATTTCTGTGTTCAATACTTCCTTAGACTTGTCTTTCATTGTGCCTGTACACTGTGAACAAAGCATTTTCCAGCATGTTAAAGAGAGAAAGACTAAATCATTTTTTTTTATAAAAATGGCAAACTAAAAAACCATCAAAATAAATCGTAAAAAACAAATAAAGGAACAACAGCAGGACTACAGGAAAAAAAATAATAGGCTGTTGTTTACTATTTCTTGTATCTCTACCATTCTAATTTTATTTTTTCTATTATACAGAAAACCAATACACATAAAAAATATATCTACAAGCTGAAAAAGCGCAAAAAATTCAATAAAAGCAGCAAACATTTGCTGAAAAACATTTGCACAAAATGTTAAAAGAAAACAACGCCAACAAAAAAAACTTAACAAGGAAATTAAATAAAACAAAAATGACAAATAAGGAAACAAACATTAAGAAATAAATGGCAAAAAAGTTTATTTTGTTTGATATTTGTGCGATCTAAACAATATTTAAGTGATTGTATTAAATGTGCTACAAATTGATTGATTTCTTTTTTTACTTAGTTTGCCTTTTGTTTTGTAGGTGTAACATGGGTTACAACAAAGTGGGTTCGAAGCACTTATAACTATACGGACGGTAATAGGTGTAATAAAATCGTCTGTTATAAGAAATTGCTATATATAAAACCTTTGGAATATGATATAGATCCCTTATTAATATAATTTTATTATTATGTTTTATAGCTTTAACTTTCTAAAACTCTTGTCTGTCGCCGTTTATCACGTCGCTAGTGTACTGATGAAAGGTTATATATAAATATATATACTGATTATATGTATACGTTTTTTAGAAAAAATAAATTACAAATTCAAATGTATCTTCTTGCCTGAATTATCATCAAAATACATAAACATTAAATGAGTCCATTAGGACCAAATCGAATGAAAGTCTTTAAGTAAAGGTGACGACAATAAAATTAAATGATACTATTAAGAATAACATAACAAAATTCTAAAAACGTTTTCTTATTCAGTGTTGTGTTTTTCTTCCGACGGGGTTTTTTTGAATTTGGAATTATTATTCCAAAACAAATGTTCCATTTGTTTTGCAGGCAATAATACTTATTTACAAAAATTAATTTAATTAAAATACAACATCATTTCAGGGGATCTACTAAACAATTCCCGCAGGAAATTAAGTTAAATAATGTCTAAAAATACTTATGCTAATACAAATCGCTGAAAGGTAGACAGTTTTCGGCCTGACATAAAGATTTTCTTCATTAGAAGCTAAGAGCATGCAGGCTAGCCGAAAGTCTTTACTAAGCAAAACAATTATTGGACATACGTAGAGGAGAGAGAACTCTCGTAGCCAAAGGCCGGCACAAAATTTTTACTCAGCGACAACATTATTTGTTTTAAGAAATAACGTCCATGCATTTTATTTTCGTTTGAAATTGTAAATAAAGTGAAAAAATGCTCATTTACATTATTACGGTGGACATATTGCATGGCAGAGAAAATTTTTTGATTCTCTGCAATCTTCACCAGTAGGGTACTATATAACTCCCAATGAAAAAATTAAAGTCAGTCCCAATTTTTTTTCTATTTAAAATTGAAAATTATTTATTTCATTTCATATTATGCCTGTGCGTTTACTTACTACAACTAACTATTTTTACTACAGCTGGAAGTTTTCAATACAAAAAGTAAAAAAAATTTTCCAATTGTAGTAAAAGTAGCAAGAATTTCGAGTAAACGAACACAGCTACTTTTTCTTCATTTAGAAATAACTACCAAATTAATTAATTCCAATTGAAATATAGCTGGAAATTATTTAATTTTGTGTCTATTGTTGGGAGGTATTTTATTTGAAAATTTTAATTTGTCTTAAAATGGCATTTCGCAATATTGTAATGTTTTTATATCTGTGTTTTATGCTGTATAACGACTTCTTCCACTGAAGTATATCCATAAGAGACTTCACTTTCTCAAGCTATATTATATCTCTGACCTACGGCCAAGCGCAACGATTTTCTCCTCGTAGGTATTTCTAAGACTGTCTTCGGGTACTTAGATTAATTCATATGACCGATTTATGGCCTAACGCAACCATTTTCATTTTCAGGTATGTTCAAAGCTGCGTCGCTTTCTTAAGCTTTTGTGCATTGCCGATCTTCAGCCAGTCGCAGAGATTTTCTCCTATAAAGTTTGTCGAAAGTTGGCGCCTAGATAAACCTTCGTGGATTGTCGGTCTTCGGCCTAGCGCAACCACTTCCTCAGCTCGAGTTTGTTCAAAAAGGGCTTCGCTGTCAGTGAAATAACTTCATTCATAAATTCTGTGAATCCGGCATAAATCCAAATCAAAACTTCATTAAAACTTAACTTACATCACACTAAGGGGGATTAACGTGGCATATTTAATATGCTACGCCCAAAACCAAATAATTTCGAACTTAGTAGTCTGTTAAATGTGAAAATTTTCAATTTAAAAACTAAATCTTAAATTTTTAAGATCGCATTTATGCTCATAATCATAAAAAAATTTAATTTTATGATCAAGTTTAAAGATTATATTCTTACTAGAAATATTGAACCAAAAATTTAAGAATATAATCTTAAAGAACTTCCTTATTAAGCGAATTCAAAAAAGAAGGAGGTTATCAATTCGTCTGTACTTTTTTACATTTGTAGACGCATAACCACAAAATACACAGAAATCACAATAGTGACAGGTAAAAAACGCTACAATCAGGTTTTTCAATTGTTTTTAAGGCTCTGTTAAAAAGAGACAAAAATGGCAACGAACAGAAGAAAATAAACAAAATGAAAAAGAAAAAAATGGAAAAATTTTACTCTCTGAATAACACGCTAAAAATGTTTAAATTCTAATAAAATTAAAGAATTATGCCTTATTAAAAATATATTGTGAAAAAAGAATTGTGTGTATATAAAAGTGTCGTAGATTTGTTTTATTAATGTGCGTTTTCTTGCAATTACTTTGTGGTGGTAGGTTTTTTTTTATACAGCGTGTTCTTACACACACATGCACATGATTTATTATTTGTGAGATTTTGCAGTAATTATAAAGATAAAATGTAAAAGATGAATGAAAATGAACTGTAATTAATTAATAAATACTACTTTCATTGTGAATTGTGGAAATATATGCATATTTAATTAGTTTTATTCATTACAAAATTAATTCGGGTAGAAAGGCGCTGCAAAAGAAAATGAAATTTAAAGGCACTGTGTAAGCGATCAGAAATATATTTCGGTTCGTGTCACTTCTGTGTATTTTAAGGCATAACTCTGTCATTTGAGAACCGATTTTCAAAATTATTTTTTTTTTGTTTTAAAGTTTTCTTGCAGTTTGGTCTCATATTTTTTATTGCAAAATCGGAGTGGGAAGTTTGCTCCCCCCATATATTGCTCTGTCATTTGTGAAACGATTTCCGAAATTATTTTTTTTAATGGCTTGCTGGCAGTTTGGTCCCATAACTTTTTTTTCCAAAATCGGAGGGGAAAATATGTTTCCCACATGCATAAATCTGTCATTTGTGAACCGTTTTTCAAAATTATTTTTTGTTTGAAGGGATCTGCTGGCAGTTTGGTCCTATAATTTTTTTTGAAAATCGGGGGGGGGGGGGAATTTGTTCCCTACAATACATAACTGTCATTTGTCAACCGATTTTAAAAATTATCTTTTTGTTTGAAAGGGTTTGCTTGCAGTTTGGTTCCACAATTTTTCGCCCCGAAATTGGTGGGGATTTCAAAGAGTTTACTTGCAGTTTGGTCCCATATTTGATGTTTCAAAATCTGTGGTGCATTTTTTATGTTTGAAAGGGTTTGCTCTCAGTTTGATCCCATAGAAGCAAAAAACGGACGGACATAGTAGTAGCCAGATATATTAATTATCGCATAACTCCGCCTTTTCTTGACCTATTTTAAAAATATTATATTTGAATAAACATGAAAGGTTTGGTACTATAAAAAAATTGTGGACGGACATCTCACCACATATCAGGGGAATTAGCAACGCTTTAATTTTTAAAAGGCAAATTTTTCAACATTATTCTTAGCTACAATTCAATTAAAGTATCAACATAACAATTAATTATAACTGAAAATGAAAATAGTTTATATTTTGACATACATATGTATATTTATTTTAACGGTCTTTAATTTAATCTATTTTTTGTTGAACCAACTATTGTTATATTTATTCTAATTTTCTCATTATTTAGGTAAAGTTTTTCTACTGTACCTACAATTTCTTATTATAAATGTTAACATAACTATTAGTATACTTCGGCTACTTTAAGACTTAAGTTTTGCTGTAGAAGGCTCCAAAATAAATAAATAATAATAATAAATAATAATAGTGATAATAATAATAATGATAATCTCATTTGTAGACAAACACACTATTTGATCTAAAGCAAAATTGCGTCCGTTTTGGCAGAATTATTTAAGATCGGTTTTAAGAATGAATTCGTATTAAAAATTGTAGTGTTAAGATTACATTCTTAAATTGTTAAGAGTGTATTCTTCGAAATAGTCTTATTGGTTTTTGATTAAATTTAAACGTCGAAATAATAATTATTTTTTATAAATAAATATACAATGTATATTAAGGTGGTTCGAAAAAAAAGTTGAGCCAATCAGCACATGTGATTAATGATTAGTTGAATACAATCCCAAAAATATATTTTTAAAATTTTTTTCCACGCCTGGGTACACCCCCTTTCAGTTTTTTATAACCTGCATCGCCATTTGTAGTCCTATGCTGCACGATCATGTCAAAAGAGGGAACCTTTAAGTCCCCCCCCCCCCCGCCAAATCTTCAAATAAAATTCCGATGTGGTCTCATAAAATAATTTTTTTTTGCCTCGCTACCAGAATCGGTTTACAGAACGCCGTAACTTTTTTTTCGTAATATACAGTGCTATCATTGCATTTCAAATAATACTTTTTTTATTTAATTTTTTTTTGCTGAATTCGTAAAGATATAGTTTTTTAAACTGCACTTACTTTAAAACAATATGAATTTCCATTTTTCCAACTCAAACAATCTCAAAAGAATTTTTTGCAGTAAATAAAATTATGATGACAATTACATTCTTCGCATCAATATATGTAGATGTGTATGTATCTCTTCTAAAAAAGCTTTTTTTTTGTTTACTTTGAAAAGAAGTTTATATTTTTTTCTACATATTTTAACAAGGTACTTATAAACATTTCATCCAGCTTTGACTGTTTATTTTAAGTTTTTGTTGGCATTTGATATTACAAAATATTGGAACTTTTATTCGAAGAATAAAAAATACCAAGAAAATTTTATTTTTCTTTAAAGGTAGCAAACATAAAAATATAAAGTGCTATTACAGCTAGAAGTTTCTATTTCTTAGCTTTATTGCACTCTTTTTTATTGAGAAAAATTGTAATAAAATCACGTTTCATGTTGCATACCATTAAATCCTTCCTAGCTTCTTGCATTTCATCATAATGCAGCAACACGCAAACATTTTCAAATGTACTTAAGTTCATACGAAAAATTCATATGAAAAAGGATTTGAATGCATTTTCAGAAAGAAGTATACAAATAGATGTGAGCTTGTGAAAGAGGGAGCAAGGGGTTGATTGATCGTAACAAAATTTACATTAATAGCAAATATATTATAGCAAAAAAACTTTGATTAAGTTTAAAGTTATATATATTTTAGTATGGGTTTTTAGCATTTTTATCGTTTTCTATATGAGTTTTTATGCTTTAATTTTTTCTTTATAGCTCATTTATATTAATACCAGAAAATACTCTTGCAATTGCAGTTGTAACTGAATATTTGTAAAAATCTTTGATTTTTTTTTCTGTCGTTAAACATCACTTTGTTCGGAAATTCAAGTGTAAATGAAGTAGTTTAATGCTTGAATGCATAATTTCTTGCTAAAAAGCGGAAATGAGCAAAGAGAAAAAATCCTAAGCATTGAAGAAATGCAATGATTTTTATTGACACAGTAGAATGCCTCAAACTGATTACACATATATAATACTAATAAAAATTAGTATTATATATTTTTGAGTAATATAAGATTTAAAATTTGGTGTGGTTTTGATACAGAAAGAAAAAAATGACTAACTACTTAGTTACAGTTCTGCCAAAATTTACATATTAATAGAAAATAAGGGTGCTTTTAAATGGAGGTAATCATATTAATATAATATGTGAGACTGTACAACACAAAGAAAAACATATCATGGCTCTATTGACTGATTCTGGTAGAGGGTAGCAACAAAATGTATAATATATTGTTTTGAAAGTTTTTACCTGGGACTAAATTTTATGGGAGCTAAAGTCCCTCCAACCGTTTTGTAAATACTTACAGTGATTCGACATTGGAAAACCTTCGAACCTTTAACAAAAAATTTCCTCGTTGTGTTTTTTATAAAACAGCTGAATACCTTTTATACTTTAAATGTACGGACTGTAAGATTTTTCTATGTGCGAAATTCGCTGGAAATTTAACTCCGCCTAAAACGAATGCAAACTTTTGAAATGCCGATACAGGTATACATTTTTTAGCTGCCCGCTATCAGAATCAGACACTTGTTATTTTGTGAAGTCATTTAAACTTAAAAGTGTGATTTTATCAAAAGATAATTAAAACGTACATTAAAATTTATTACTATAAAAAATATATTCAAATGCAGTCGATTTCACTTACAATGAACCCCGCAACACCGTGCAATTTTGTTCTGTATAGCCGAAGTTCGTTACAACCGGAGCAAATAAATTTTCTTCCCAGAAATAAAAAACAATTTTAAAAGAGTGCATTGCTGTTCATTTATATCTAAATAGGTTTTTACATTATACCAGCTTGCCCGATGTGCTTCGCCACACCCATCGTAATCAAATAAATTAAAAAAATGTGCATTGAAAAAAAGAAACAGTTCTACACAAAATAGTAACCAATGCAAACACTGACACAAAGAATATCTCTATAATGCTATTCCATCCATATTTAACGTCATCTCAAGCGCCCTATCCATTATACAATATTATTGAATATGTTATTTTACATAGTAAACATAATACTGAGCAATGTTGCCGACACATTACACAATTATCTTTATTGTGCAATAATAATCAAAAGCCGTTGGATTTTAGCCAATATATTGCGTAACCTTCTAATATAACATGCACATTGACGATATTATTGTACAATATCAAAAATTGCACATTTATATTGCAAGTGTGTGGGGCGCTTTCGTTTCAAACATTTACCGTTTCGCTATTATTTCATGGAACGTATATCAACAAAATTATACTAGAAAGATTATATTGCGTATAAAGAAAAGAATATAAATAACATAAAAGATTTTACTTGTAATATTCTACTTTATAAGATTATATCGAAATTAAAAATCTTGATTTGTGCGGCTGCTTAAAGCTTAAAAACGACTGGACCAAATTGAATATTTCCTTCAGCCGGTTTGTTACTGCTACGCGAAGGTAAAGGAAAACAGAAAAGTCGAATGGCCTTACAGGTGGTGCTGCAAACAGTTTTTTTTTGTAGTTTTCCTTATAGGAAGCCAGAACAGTAAGACCGATCATGCAAAATCGAACAAAATCTTGGCGGTAATGGAGGGGAGACGGGTACCTCCCAGACAAAGTAGTTATTGATTTTCCTATATATGCAGAGCTGCAGCAGTGATGCTCTCTAAATTTAATATGGGTAACTTTTACAGAAAACCTTTAAGAAAACGGGTAGCATCATTCAAAGTAATTATTAATTTTAGTATATCTGCAAAACTACAACAGTGAAGCTCTTTAAATTTAATTTGGGTAGCTCTTAGAATAAAGTGAAAATTCCTACAAAATATTGGTGGTATAGGAGGGATAGACGGGTACCGCCGATAAAAAGTAATTATTAATTTTTCTATATCTACAGAACTACAATAGTGAAGCTCTCTTCAATCTAATACAGGTAACTCTTTGAAAAAAGTAAAAATCCAACAGAATATTGGCGGTATAGGATAGGGAGACAGGTACCCAACATAAAAAATAATTATTCATTTTCCTATATCTGCATATGTATAATAGTAAGGCTTTTTAAATTTAACAAGCAGCAATTTCCTGCAATAAATTGGAGGTATAGTAGGCGGTAAATGGATATCCTCCATCTGAAGAACCACTAAAGCGAGACTCTCTAAATTTTTTGTAGGTTAAAGTGAGAGCAAATGGCGCTTTTCAACAAAAGCCCGATACAAAGTAATTTGTAATTATTCCAGCTTTATCCGGAGTACTTCGATATCGCATTGTTGTGAAGATATAGGAAAATTAATACATAATTATTTTTCCAATAAAAAATATTAATTCCATATATCAATGTATAGAAATAAATGCAGTTAAGTGCGACTTGGACTCGTACACCAAGGCTTCAGTACGAATACTTTATACATACATCCCTTTTTGTCTTTTGGCGATTTTCGTTTATATTTAGGGCCTTTTTTAATGTTTTAGTTTAAGGGTTTTTCGGAAGAAATCTGTGTTTATTTTTTTGTGATTTTACCCCTTTTCGGCCACTAATATACAAATTTCAAAAAAGTAGCAAAAACCTGTCCGCTCTTTTTTTGTTCTTATAATGATGCTTTTGATATTTGGAATCTACCTTAGTTAGATCCGAAGATAAAAGGTTACAGAGTTTACTCGTTTTACACCTTTTTGCCCCTTAGCTTCTGAATTTCTTAAAATCCCCTCTTAGTGGACTCGCGCATCGTAAGATAAACCTGCGTACAAAAATATTTTTCTATTCAAAATAAACATTCAAAGTACATAACAAATAGTTGTGCAGGAAAAAAAGTACCAAAAAGAGATCCTAATTTTACGCATTATATATCCAAACATCAAAACATTACCAAGTGCATTTGAGGGATTCTAAAGGAGAGAAGAAAACATTTTAAATTTTATTTCTATCTTTTTTATATTAGGAGATAAACGGCTTAACAAAAAAGTACCAAAATTATGTTTTTACACTTTTTCGGCCCCTATATGTACAAATTTCAAAAAAGTACCAAAGACCTTTCTGCTCATTTTTCTATCTTATTACGATGCTTTTGAAATTTTATGTCTACCTTACTTAGATTCAGAGATATAAGATTAACGATTTCACCCGTTTGTACCCCTTTTAATACCCTTAGAATTTAAGTTTTCAAAAATCTCTTCGTAGCCCATATAAACAAATATGTTCATTCAGTATGCATAGCAATGTGAATAGAAAATAGTTGTATGGAAAAAATTACCAAAAAGGACTACCAATTTTACCCGTTAGTAGTCGAATTTCAAAAATACTTAAATGTGTTTGGGGGCTTCGTAAGGAGAGATGGTTGCATTTAAAATTTAATGTATATCTTGATTACTTTAGAAGATAAAAAAAGATAAAAGAAGACAAAAAAAGTACCAAAATTATATTTTTACCCTTTTTCAGCCCATAAATGTACAAATTTTTAAAACTACCAAACATCTGTCCGGTCACTTTTATATCTTGTCATGATGCTTTTGGAGTTTTATGTCTACCTTACTTACATTCGGAGATATAAAGTTACCGATTTTACTCGTTTTTATTCCTTTTAATCCCCTTAGAATTTAAATTTTCAAAAATCCCTTCTTAGTGAATATATACAATCATATGCATTCTGTGTGTATATCAATGGGCATAAAAAGGAGTTGTATGGAAAAATGTACCAAAAAGAGCTACCAATTTTACCCTTTATGTATTCGAATTTCCAAAAAGTACCAAAATGTGTTTGAGGTCTTCATAAGCAGAGAAGAATGCATTTCAAATTGAATGTCTATCTTCATTAGTTTAGGAGATAAACGGTTAACAAAAAAGTACCAAAATTATATTTTTACCCTTTTTCGGCCCCTAAATGTACAATTTTCATGAAAGTACCAAGCACCTGTCCGCTTATTATTCTATCTTGTAATAATGATATTGGAATTTTATGTCTACCTTACTTAGATTCGAAGAAATAAAGTTACCGATTTTACGGAGGTCATTTTGTTGATATTTCTATGGAAATATATAGAAAATTCTAAATGCCACATCTCCAAAACCACTGATTCGATTTCGTCTCCATCTCCAACCAACCCTGAAATTTTGGTTGAAATCGCTCGACCCGTTTCCACAGTTAGTGGTGACATCAATGTGTAGACTTCTTTTTATATATATAGATTTGGCACTTTAACTAAAAACAAACACAGGACAACAACTTTTGTGAACATGCAAAAACTTGTTTACATCCTTATTGAGACCCATACCTTAATACGGTTCAGTTACTTGGCATCCACAATACAACTTGTATGCTAATAAAATCGAATTGGTCTAAAAAATTAATACTTCCGCCATATTTTAGTCGTTTGGCCCTTATAAGCCTCCCATCACTGAAAAGCCGAAGGATTGTATCAAACATTACTTTTTTCTTGAACCCAGTTTAAGGTAAAAGTGATTCTACATAGCTTCAAAGCAACATCCCAGTAAAAATGTTTCCTGTTTTGTGGAGCACTAAGGCAATGAAGCGCATAATAATATGCTTAAAAATAAGATCTTATTTCGGAGTAGTGAACGTATATGTAAGAAACTGTACAAAAAAGTACTAGAAAGTTTATTTTATTTTCAGTTTTAGTGCTAAATATTGTGATGATTGTCTGCGCTTCAAAAATCGGGTTATGCATAAAAAATTTAGTATTCCAAACTGGGAACTCTCCGCACAAAAGTCAGCAGCGATATCGGCTCTGATTCTATTCTATAATAGTAAAAATCTGCCTGTTTTAAGCATTTTTTTTACTGGGATACTCATCAATGTTCCAAACAGGCAACATAGGTCTTACGAGCCCCTATACTTAAAATTTCATAGACCAAATTTCATGGACTTTGATCCTATTCAAAGAAGTTTTGCTGATAAAAACTTTTTTATAGAATATATTTTTTACATTTTAACAGCATTTCTTCAGTTTTGTACAGCATTTTTTATGCAATTAATGCCCTTATAATAGTTTCAACGCACCTGTTTAACCTCCAGCAAGCCTATTTTGTTAAACCGATTAATCAGCTAAAATTTTAGTTTAATATTTCCAATACTGTAGTTAGAGCATACAACTTGCAGCAACTGCTGAGATATATGTACGTAGATAGGGCGACTCACAGTATCAGTCATATCAATCTACTCGAAAAGTACGTCAATGTATCGTTCAATATTACGAACTTCTTTATTATTTATTTATATATTGATTTGTGTTCGCAGAATAAAATTCCTAGAATTAAAATAATACCTAATTTTTTCACATACTGATTTTTTACCAACAACACAGGAATAAGTGTGTTTTTTGAAACGAACTCCAAACACATGCAGTTATTTTCTTCCCGATTACTTAAACGTTTAAGGCTGTCTGCATCTTTCTACCACATCAAGACTTTGATGGATTCACTCCAAAAAAGAAGAAGGAGAAGGAAAAAATTAATTTCCTTTTTAACAAAATTGCTTTTGGGTAAGAAAACATCAATCAATATAACAATACGAAAAAAGTCTGTTAAGCAAAATAAGTAA
This sequence comes from Panzeria rudis, assembly GCA_956483635.1. NCBI lineage: Eukaryota > Metazoa > Arthropoda > Insecta > Diptera > Tachinidae > Panzeria > Panzeria rudis. Next base: position 153,559,645 of record OY101447.1, on the reverse strand, counting down.
ACATGAGAAAAAGAAATATTTATGCCATGTGTATAAATAAATAAGTCTGAGGGCATGCCAAAATTAGTATGTGCCTGTATGTATGTATTGGTGTCATGGTGTGATGTTTTCGTCCAACAGCTTAAGGTGAACAAAATTTTGTTTTATGGCATTTTAGGTAGTTAATTGATACCTTTTATCCTATTCTTTGTTGTTATTAAATTAAAAATTTGTTTAAAAAATAAAACGATAAAAATCTTTCGTTCGGAGAGAATTTTTTGAACATAATATAAAAATTATTTCAACAAAATGTAAAATAAAACAAAAGAATGGTCTTGATTTAATTCTTAAGCAAGAAAATTCCAATTTTTTTTATTTATTATGCGTAAGCAAGGTTTCATTTTTTGCTTAAGGTCAAATTTCGCAGACGTTTTATTATCAGCTTATTTAATAAAATAACAATATAATTTTAAACACGTTTTTTTTTATAAAGCATAATAAGAGTATGAGAATATTGGCTTTAAAAACTAAATGGTTTTTGAACATATTATGAAATAATTATGACAATAAATTATTTTACAGTTTTCTGGAAATAAAAATCCATAAGAAACAATTAACAATGAATTCATAAATACCTGGCTGAATATTAAGTCTAATCAAAAATATTTCCGATTAGTTATTACTTTTGAAGAACAACAGCATAAAAGGGTTGAGAAGATTTAGTTAACGTAAATTATGTAATTCAATATGTCATAGAAATTGCACTATGTCCTTTAGATCCAGGTTAGAAAGATTTTAATGTAAGAATATCTTCACTTTGCAACACCAGAAACCTGAATCGTAATGCCGCAAAAAAATAAAAAGTAAAAAATAATCATTAGAGAGAAGGATTGTATACACCACGAAACCTGAGATCTAGTTAAGAGCAAAGCCACTTCATAGTGCAGAAGACACTTCTACTTTAGAGGAAAAAGGCCGTCACATATCATCATGGGAGTTCATAGACGGTTCCAAAAAAGGAAAGGCTGTCGGTGGTTGATTCTACGCAAAAATTCGATTATACCTCAGGATGGCTGTGGCGTCTTACAACAAGAAATCTTTACCATCATGAGGGCCGCAAAATGGCTTCTTATTTACTATAGTATATAAGCAGAGGATATCTTTATAGGAAAACAGCAATCATAGAAAATGATGTATACACTACATTCATTGTGTTTGTTAAATACCGCGATTCTGTTAATATGATAGCCATGCACTCGAAACTTACATGAGTTTTGGATCCTGGATACTCAGATTGTCCTGGTAACTGTACTACGGACGGTATCACCAGACTGTTAGAGACATTATACAATTTAATAATTTTACGGGCATTCATCGGCCTCCCTGCAAGTTCTTGATTCTACACTTTTCAAACTTGCACAATATAAGTATGTAGGAACATGAAGGAACCTGCTGATGGGTAGGTTACGTGGACATGATACTGCTATTAACAGTGCACACAGGAAACTGGAATATAGGGAGCCATTACTTCTTACAACGGCTATTGTAGAGGATGTACCTCTGAAGAGGAAGCCGATGCGGTTTTTCACCGCCAATGCCTTCTATGAGCCAGGACATAAATACTTGGCTTGGTTTATCGAATAGAGGGCTCACCAAGCAAATTTTTGTTTGCTATCAAGCCATAGACCTAATGACATTTCATTAGTGAACATTTCGACACCTCCGAAAGTGACATTATGACACAATTTTGTGTAATGTCCAAAGACATTGTGATATGTAACCAAGGCAGCTTCAAGCTACAAGAAAATCAAAATTTTTTTGTACCGAATCGACAACAAGCATTATTGATCGCTATATGACAATGGATTGAAAAGATCAGGCACTGCTTGTATAAAGAAAATTATCTCTACCACCCCTTATTTATTTCTCTATTAATTGGGAAATAAGACCATATTGCTCTATTGTCCATGGCTTCATTGCAGTACGCCAACGAAAATCGATGTATTGTGTCGGCAGTTTTAATTTTCCTTAATCTTTACATACAAATAACGAGTGATTTTTTTGCTATTATCTTTTTGGCAACACTAGTTTTGACAGCTCACGCACGTTTTGTATCTTGTGTCACTGTCAAACATCTTCAGTTTGGTCTATAATTTAATCATGAATCGTCTTACAAACGAACAACGCTTGCAAATTATTGAATTTTATTACCAAAATGCGTGCTCTGTTAAGTTAGATGAAGATCCACTTTTTTATCGAAGAATTGTGTTCAGCGACGAGGCTCATTTCTGGTTGAATGGATACGTGAACAAGCAAAACTGCCGTATTTGGAGTGAAGAGCAGCCAGAAGCATTGCAAGAGCTACCAATGCATCCACAAAAAACAACCGTTTGGTGCGGATTATGGGCTGGCGGCATCATTGGGCCGTATTTCTTCAAAGATGATGCGAATCACAACGTTACTGTGAATGGTGAGCGCTACCGTGCGATGATAACAAACTTTTTTCTGCCCAAAATGGAAGAGCTTGACTTGCATGACATGTGGTTTCAACAAGACGGTGCCACATGCCACACAGCACGCGAAACAATGGACCAATTGAGAGGCGAGTTCGGTGAACAGTTTATTTCACGCTTGGGACCAGTCAATTGGCCGCCCAGATCGTGCGATTTAACGCCTCTAGACTATTTTTTGTGGGGCTATGTTAAGGCTAATGTCTATAGCGACAAGCCCGCTTCGATTGACGCACTGGAAGCCAACATTGCCAACATTATTCGTGAGATACCGGCCGAAATGTTGGAAAGAGTATGCCAAAATTGGACTAAGCGGATGGACCATTTGAGGCGCAGCCGCGGCCAACATTTGCATGAAATAATCTTCAAACATTAAATTATATCGACCCAACTATCGATCCAAATAAATATTTCATGCATTTTTCTGAATTTTATGTGTTTTTTTCTTTTTTACTTTCCGATAGTTCTTATAAAATCACCCATTATATGTAAGAAAATATCGTAAGCAATATTAGTCATAATAATCAATCAATTTTCTTAACTAATGTGTACCTTCTCAGTTAATTACAAATTTTGAAAGCCTGTTAAAAAAAGACTATTAATGCAAAAAAAAACATTAATTGCCTGTCGCACGATGTCGACAAGGCAAGCTCGTTCTCATATTTATATTGAAAACAATAATAAAAAAATCTGAATTTATTATTGTTTTCAACGAGAAAGAAATCGACTTGTCGATATTGTTGGATAGGCTAATACAAGCTTAAAATATTACATAAGCTTAAAAACATATTTCAAGTTTCTTATTTTGTCTAAATTTCACATGGTACCCTTCATGTTTCATAAATAACCCAAATAATTATAGTTTTTCAATTTGAAACTAGAACAAGCAGTGGTACCAGTATCCATATATAACCAGTTGTGAATTTATAATACAAATTTTGCTGGGTCCATTTTTGAAACGTCAATTCTGTTTAATTACATCCCAAATAATTTCCTCTAAATTATTTTCTCAAATACAGCTGACAAAATGTTGATACTCATAATAAAATATATATTTTGAACTTTAAATAAATAAGCCAATTAGCCACTCATAAAAAAATATCTAATTTCTGTCTCATATAAATAATTATAAAATCTTTTTAATGAATTATTTAAAACAAATTATCTCTCAGAACTTTAGTTTAATTTTAAATATCAAATTAAAACAGGATTATGTTAAAATTGATCTGCTATGATTGAATTCTATTTACTTGTTAAAACTTCAACAATACAAAATGTGGAATTAAGTCATTTGAATCATTAAGTATTAATGTCTGTATATAAATTTGTTTCTATTTTAAACTTTTACCGTTTGCATAAGTCTAATTTATGCAAATTACGGGCTTTTATTCGAACACAAAATGTTTAATTTATGCAGAGAATTGGATAAAAATTTATGTTATAAGGTAAACGAGATTATAATATACAGGTATCTAAACAAAAGAGCTCATCTTATAACTAATTTAATATCTGCTAAAATAATCATATATTTATTAATTTAATAAGAGGAAATAGTCGGTAGTTGTTTTATATTTTGATACAATTGCCTTTTTATAATTGTATTATTTTAACCTTCGATCGAAGAAAACATGTCATTTTAGACGTATAATTATTATAACATTTTCGGAACTGATTTTTTAATGTAACAAAAAAATTTATTACTAGAATGTGTTTATATAAAGTTAAAAGCATATCCATATGTAAGCAATACAATATCATTCTAGCCCTTAAATATTTACTTTTATGATAGAAATATATATTCCATAAAGATTCTGTTCCAAAGCCACCCAGGAAAAACATTTGGCATTTTGTAATCGGTAGTTCTCTTTTAATGGCCTACAAAGTAATGAGTGGCTCTTATTTATATTATTACTATGATCTAAATTAGAACTACTTCTTAGTAATTAATAAAATTAGTACGTATTTATCTCATTACCTGAAAGTAGTTAACTGCAATTTGAAGCTATGTCTTAATAAAATAAGTATGTAAACACTTTTTAAGTTAACAAGTGTGTGTATATGAAAACTAGTTTTTAGCGATTAAGCCTGCTGTTAGATTAAGCCCACTTGGTCTTATATTTCGCTCGTTAAACGGTGTTACATATTGCTTTGAGCTCTCGGCTCACGTGATTTATTATTTTAAAAGCATAACATTCATAGTTTCAAGTGCCTGTCATAAAGCCGGACTTAGAAAAATAAGAATTTACGTATCCTGGATTAGGGTCCAGTGTAAATTTTTATTTGAATGAAATCAAAATACTAAGGATTTCTGTACTTCCTTAGAAAATAATTTAATTTATTGATAGTGGTTTTCATTACATGCTGAAATAACCCGAAAATAACCAGAAAAAAGTATATATGCATATAAAGCGGATGTGTCTAGCATATTTGCCATCGATTTGTTATATGTTTTATGGTTTGAGAGCCAATCATTTCTTGTCAAATTTGAATAAGAATGAACCTCCGGCATTTCGTTCGACTCACTCCCATCAAGTTCAGTTACTCTATGTAACGTATATATGATAACAATGTCGCAATGTCATAGAAACCAAATGTAGACTTATACAATGGGAGCTTTTTTACATTCAGCAACTTCGGGGGAATGAATGTTTTATTTTTACGTTCTATGGCCCATTTCTCAAAACTACAAGTTAAAAATCAACAAATAAAATACGTAAAACCCAACAATAAATTTTGTAAAAGTGTTGTTGTTTTGTATGTAATTTACGTGTAGATTTGTAACTTGTAGTTTTGAGAAATGAGCGCCTGTTCTTACATACAATACAATTTCACTTTCAAGTAATTTTATTACCAAATCAAAAGTGCAAAAGAAGTTTTCGTTTGTCATATTTTTCCCTTTCAAACCTTCCCTGACTCTAATACAACGCGTTGTCCTAGGTATCGTTAGGATTTTTATATTCACATTTTCCAAGATATTGTTGTATCTTCTTTGAATCTACCGATAACCAAAATTTCAAACCATATTTTACAAATTTTAGTGACATAAACCGATGAAAAGGCCAAAGATGCGTCAAATAATCCGCGAACGCCTTTATTTTTTGCGCTACTTACTGAATAAGTAAATGAGGAATGTACATACAGATACACCCTTGCAAGAATAAGTAGAACAATATATGGTCGTAATGTGCCTTCATCATTGGCGTAACTAGAAAATTTTCTCTGGGGCTGAAGCCCAACATTAGTTACTACAACCCGCTTATATTATCAAAATTAATCTAATATCTTCAATTTTATCCCAGCTGGATAAGAAACCAAAGTTTGAAAATCTATAAACAAATAATGTAGTATATAAAAATATTGTATTTCATTTAATTTATTTCAAGTAAGTGAAATAATAACTAGTTAATTGCTATGATAATGTAAAAGCAGGCTACCACTAACATTTTTAACTTATCAAATAAAAATAATTAGTTAGCGGGTCAAATTATAAGTAGTTACGATATAAATCCTCATATAGTCTTTTTTCTACGAGAAAGCAAAGTTTTTGCTGGGCAGCAAAACTCTCCTTATTGTAAGCTTAAACAAACTATAGGGATCTAAAAAAGGAGTTGTTAAAAATTGTCATGCGTGAGATGTTCTTTACTGAATCAATGAATTTTTTGTTTGACTCTTATTTACGACAAAAACACAAAAAACAACAACAAAAACGATTTTTCTGTGTCGTCAAAAGAGAACAGCCATGGTGACATACACATAAATAACAACAAAAAGGATAGCAAGAGGAATGCGATGTCAGAATATTTATAATTAGTATCAAACGTAAATTGTAACAAGTTTGTTTACTAAAGATATTATAATTTCTTAAGAATTCATTAATGTTGTTTCGTTAATTTTCATTAATTTTTTTTTGAGTCTTCAGATAAATAATATATTCATAATAAATTATCAATTGTTAATAAAAGGTTTATGAAACAGATTTCGATACAATATTTGTTTCATAAACCTTTCTTAAACTTTTGAAAAGTAGTATAAATAAAGGGGAAAGAGTTAAACTCATTTATCAACGTGGAATTTCATAAATGCTTCATGGATGATGAGGTTATTTTTTAAGACATATATAAAAACTGTTTTTACATATTACAAAAAATACAGTAAATATTTTGATCTAACTCAGAAAACTATTTTGTTTAGAATTTGTGAATATTTTTAAGCAAATTGTTTTGTAAATATGGATAATTTGTTTGCCTTAAAAAATCCGGTTTTTTCGATTAAATTGTTGAGACATTTTTGTCTGTATTTACAAATTTGTTTGTAGGTGCATTTCTAGACAAAATATTTACTAATTCAATGAATTTTTTTACTGAAAATGAAATTTAGTTTTTTCTGCTCGTGATTAAGTGTTAAAAATATTTAAAGCCCCTAGTAAATGGCTTCCAAAAAATTATTTAAATTGATCATGCCGTTTAGCTGTAATTAATTGTGCCCACAAAATGGGGTAAAATGTAAAAAGATATTAATTAAAACTTTGAAACTATAAAAAAATTTGCAAATTATATAATTTTTTTACTATACAATATCTTTTAGCAGGCAAAAAATATTTGAATTTTGCAATTCCAATATCCTATATCAACAATAGCACCGCGAGTAACCATAAATATTACACTATTTTTATATGAAGCTATCAGTATAGTAATATATAACCTCTATGAAATTGGGTCATGAAAGATATTGAGTATGAACTCTCGATTAGTGTTTTTCATTCGGGATTTCCCGGGATCCCGCACATTTTTCGGGAAATAAATCCCGGGAAAATTGTGCGGGAATTCCCGCTATTTTTTAAATATTATTATGATAACTTTTCTTCTTTGTAAGCACACATTTTTAGTGCTGCTTTTATTTAGAAAAATATGTAAATAAAAGAAAAAAATTATTTATTTATTGTCTCCATATTTTCATATTTTTCTAAGCGCAGCACTCAAAAAACATATTTCGTGAAGAAATGAAAATAACAAATTGTCACTAAGTGGACATAGCGAAAGTGGGTATAATAAAGAAGTACTGCCCCCCTATTCTGTAACTCGCTAAAGCTAAATCTCTATCGCTAAAAATCTATACGGTCGATTTATCAATTTTCCTCTACGAATACAATTTTGCAACGGGTATTGCTAAATTATGGAATGTCTTAAAAATTTAATCCACTGAAATTTTAGTGTTTTATGTCATCGCCAAAAATGTTTAATTTTGTATTTGTTCAGCATATTAGCGATCAAGATTTAGCTTTAGCTTTAGCGAATTACGGAAAAAGGCGGCTGGTCTATATTTTCAGAAAATATCAGGTTATATTAAGCCACACATGAGTTTTTTGAAGCTCAAAATTTCGAATTTTTCAAATATTACAATTCTTTGAAAAAAAAAATATCAAAGCTTTATGTACAACAAGTTCACACAGGGTTCAATTAAAAATCGATACAAGCAAAAAAAATGTGGCCACTTTTCCGCCACTTAATTATTTCAATTCAGTTTTGCTTAGCAGTATGAAATGCTCTTTAGTGTCTTATGAAATAAATCATATATCATTGCAATATCTTTTCTACTTAAGAAGCTACGGAAATTATAAAAAAGTATGAAGCTAGTACATTTTTTTTTACTTCGGGTGGCTACTAATCAGAAGTTATGCAATAAAAAATAACATAATTTAATTTAAATTAAAAACCATACGGCATGGCTAAAGACCTAAAATTTTATAATTTTTTTTACTTACTTTTAATGCATCCATAACCTTATTTAACAGATCTCGTGGATTGGTATTTGTTTTTGTTCAAATAAATTAAGTGAAATGCTATTTTGTATCGTGTTGTACTGGGCGGCAATTCCCGGGAATCCCCGGGAAATTGAAAAATCAATCCCGCTTTCCCGGGAAATGAAAAAGTCCGGGAAAAGAAAAACTTTACTTTCGATACATTATTTTATTAAAATCGGTCAACTGCTTTTAAGCCCGAAAATTCATTTTCTCTTAAATAAACTTTTGGGTAAACAACAGAACGTTTCTATTCAAATAGCTTTACTATTTACTATTTACTAAATACAAATGGCATTATCTTCCAAGTCATTTAATGAAAACATGACTCATATTGTATTGTCCTTAATTTAAACCATTTAAAAGGCTATGCATTCAACGAAACACATATATTGCACACGTCCATATGAACAGTTAAGAACATAGAAATACCATACATAAGTCTAACAAACAAGTATCACCACATGATACCACAGCATAAGATAGTATTTGAAGAAAAATCAAACCACATAACTGATATTCCCTGAACGAGTATTGTATTTAGCTCAAATAGTATTAAGCCTTTCGCGTTATTGTCACCAAACAAAGCCACACATGCAGACATAAACACCACATACACATTTGCAAGCAAACACAAGCAAAATCTATTAAGTTATTCTATGTGGTGTAGATAAACGACAACAGTCTTTAAAATGATTTAGTTCTAACAGCATACTGAAGTACATTCTCAAAGACGGCGGCTAGAAATATTTTTTCTATGGTCATCGATTTTAAATATAAACATTTCATAGGATTGAAAACAAATACTTAATAGACTCAATTTCCAAATCTATTTTAACTTTAACAAACAGTTGTTTTCAACAATGAGCTTTTTTTTAATTAGTAAAGGCCTCAACTAGTTCTAAATATTATGTTAGTAAGTTCAATGCTCGTAGCTTCTTGTTCCAAAATGTAATTCGATAAATAAATTTTGCTTATTATCAAAATTTATTGGCTATAATTCGCAATAGATTATGTCTCCAACATTTCCATATAAGAATATGGTTATTTGAAACGTGCCTGAAACTTATACAATATGTCAGATTTAGTAGAATAGCTACAACTTCATAAGACTACTAAATCGTCCCTATACTTTTATATTTTTTATTTAATAACACTGGCACAATCTTGAGCTCTTGGGATTTTGGCTATTTTCATCAAACTTTCAAAGATTAAGATAAAAAAGAAATAAAAATATTTTTTTTTATACGCAGTATATAACAATAATATTATAACAATAATTTATAAAGTTACGGTCATATTAATCAAATTTTTTACGAACTATACGTGACCAAGTATTTTTGACATGTAGAGAATTGTTTTATTTCAAAAAATAGCTAAGAAAGAGTAATGAACTTTTTTCTTTATTGTTATTTTTACCTAAATATCTAGTTTAATTCAAAATAATTTATTTTCAGCGAATGAAACATATTTTTATATTATTAATGCTATCGTACTTTAACAGCCAATTCTTAAAGGTAAACAGTGGACATATTAAGAGTAAAGGTAAGATGAAGTAGCATATACTTATTCATGAGATATAAACAAATTACGCAGAAAGTCTTTAGTTACCGTAGCCTGTGATCAAAATCCCATAGAAAATAAAATCCTTTCGCACGCTCAAAGAACGACAATGCAGAAATTTTTCTGAAAACTAAGCTGACTTGGAACAATCTACAGATAAGGAAACTGTTGTCGGTCCAAAAATATATATTTTTGATATTTTCTAACACACAGTGGTATAAACTAAAAAAAAGTGGAAATAAGTATGGAGCTTTTAAGCAACAAAGTCGCATAGATAAAATTTAGAATGGTTGCAGAAGATGAGCCAGGATTTCAGAATTGTTTCTCCTAAAGTTTTTAGCAGCACCAGGGGTGGAGATAATAAGGGCTGAAATTTGGCTACTTCGGGTGTGAAAAACATTGCGCGGCTTGTAACTTTCGTAACTATTAACGGAGTGGTAAACATCTAAGGGCGTTGGATTTTGCTAGACAAAATAAAGAAACAATGTGATAACAAATATTTCTGTATCTTTAATAGTTTAAGAGATATTTCACTTCAAAATTAAAATTTTATAATTTTGCCTCGACTTATTTTGGTTTTTTGGTTGTCATATTTTTATTAAGAATTTGATTTTAACTTATAGCAAACCATTAACGTGGCGAAAGGGGGGCGGATTTTAGCTACATGGACATGGGGGTATAGTCATAATTACCCACTTTTTAAACACCATTTATTTCGTTATATTTATGAAAAATATGTTGACTTTTGATTATATCTGATTTTATTAAGGAAATAAAACATGATTGTACACAGAAAAAAATATTACTTATATGCAAGGGATTTTTTCAAAAATGCTATGAATCTAACATGATAATTTTTTTCCAAATTATTTTCATTCCAGCTAGGATTTTTTACATAAATTAATTCATAAATTCTTTAAAAACTATTTTTAAAAATTGAGTATTGAACATGTATGGTCTGTTGTACTTGGCACAACTTTTTCCTTTCTGCCAAACAGACTATTTGGAATTAAATGTATTTTTACTTTATATAAATAGATAAGCATTTTAGAATTTGTTGACAAAAAAGTTGAAAATTTTTTTCAAAGCAACTTTGATTTCATAAAATTACTTATTGAAAGCTGAATTCATACTGGGAATGAAAAAATTCCTGTATTTTATTTATAAATTACTAATATATATGAACAATAAATTATGAACTATTTTCATACTATTTATGTTCAAGCTTTTTTCTGTGTATTAACAGAAATATATTTGTTTTTATTAAAAAACCGTCTCACAATAAAAACCAGTTAAGAAAAGTAGCTTAATCTAGCTTAAATATAAAAACACTTCTTTTTTTTTAGCAGTTTTTCAATTTAAATGGCTCTTTTATGATTTTGGGACAATAAATTAAAGTTTTCCACAGAAAAATGTCGGACTTTCATGCAAATGCATGGATTTTGTGGTGACAGGTAAAGAGGTATTGACTAACTCTCTATGCGAATCTTCATATTTAAAGTTGTTTGGCATCGATTTTTAGTAGCATATTTTGGTGGTGAGTGCATATTTTTGCGTATTTTTTTTGCAATACGAGTAAATTAATATTTTTGGAGTAATGAACAATATGCCGATTATGGATGGCAACTGAGCCTCGGTTGGGATAACAGTTGCTGGAAATGATACTACTGATGGCAACTGGCAACTGAGAGCTATATATATCAGTTGCTATTTAGTGCCTTTCTGGCAACCATTAATTTTCAGTTGCCGACTGACAACGCAACTAAAGCTCGGCTGCAGTAAGTAATAGACCCAATTATGTTTGTTTTATGTTTTCTTCTCTAATAATAATAAAAAATATATATTTTCAAATTATTTTAGTTTTGGTACTTTCTTCGTAGGTAAATGCATATCTTTGCGTATATTTTTCATTTTTAGGTGCATTTGTTAAACGCTTAAAATAAATTTTTAGCAACAAACAATAATTCACATACGCAAGATACGTAAAATACATCTGGCGCAAAATAGATAAATTAATTTCGGGGATGGGTCATATATACCTTTTTTAACTTTCAGTACGTATAACTCAAAGTGCTATCACCGTTCGACTGATTTCAAATTAAAACCGTTTGGAGCGATTCAATATCTCCAGCTACTGCGAAAAGCGGCATAGTTGCACGTGTAGTTATAAAAACCGCAAGCAATTCAAAAGGTGACGGGTAATTTTCACCCATCCCCCCTTCGCAGCGATATACTGCTGATAAAATTATAAGTAAACATACTACCCACCTACTTAAATGTATGATGATGAAAGTACAGCGGCTTCCGAAAATATCGTTATTATTGTCAGCTATGTACGGTAAAAACTAAATTGATGTTGAGTTTTTCTTTCTCCCTTGGAAATGCTTAGTATGTCAAATTCTCGTTACAAACCATAGCCTAAATAATCAATTTGAATTAAAAAGCAAATTAGTTCGTAATAGTCACATTAAAATATACAAATAGCTACTTGCTTGTGCTTTTCACATGTTCTATGAACATTGATTTAAGTAGAAAAAAAATCACAAAAATAGGCATGAAGAAAAATAAACCAAGGGGTAACTCTGAGTGTTCTGTTTTTCTTCCGAAGAGGTTTGCTAAATTTATCTCGATATCGCCTATATCTTCAGTGTACTGTTTTTAGTATTCCATGGAACAGTGAAGATGGCATATAGATGTAACCAGTCTGCTTTTCAACCCAATTTGCCGCGGTATGACGAAAATCCGTTCCAAATTGGTGACACTGAGATTCTTTGTGAATGACATTCATCGACGTAGATTAATTAAATATTTGCAAAAATATATTGATTCAATGTACGTATACGTCGTTTCAATGAAAATCTTCGTTGAAGTTCAATGTAGAAAGATTCATTGAAAGCACTCGTTTTTTTATTTTTTAACAAGTCCTTAACAGAATTAATGAGCCATCATTGATGTAACGTAGTAGTATATGAAGTCAAAATTAATGAACAATTCGTTAATATAATAAACTTTCCCTTGACTTTTGGTTCAGAGTATAGATACGTCATAATGCATTGAAAACGTAAGATAGTTATTGAACTACAATTTCTTAATTATAACAAATAATAATTAACTTTTTCTCCATTATTTTAAAATAGCTTTTCAAATTGCCCATCTACTAATGTAAAGATATATGTATGTGTGTATATGCGCGTTTAAAACTATTGAAAGCATGTTAAGCTGACTTTGACAAATGCGCCAAACACATACAACATCATCAAGACCAGCAATTGGAAATACAATAACAAAACGTGCAAACAACAAGCGACATGGCACTAAACTGGAAATCTACAATACTAAAGATTGACAATGCAACACGAACAGATACATATACAAATATGTATCTACATACCCAGCATACAATTTTGACCGATTTCGGTCCGAAGTCGGTCAGAAAATCTGCACAACATGCTGAATTCGCATCCAAAGTCGGTCAAAAAACGTAACGAAAATCAAATGCGTGGTTGAAAAGAAAACGGACCTTTTTGCCCGAGGAAATTCTTAAAAATATGCCGAAATGTTTAAGAGAATTCTGTAGGAACTCTAACGAATTTTCTAGGGAAATTCTAAAGGAATTTTCGATACGTCTGAACAATGTTGGAAAAATGGCTGAGAAAATATCAGACACTTTTCCGATTTATCTGATACTTTTTACATCCTGTCATAATAATGTCGGAGAAAAGTCGGAGATAAAATTAGAAATATTTACAGAATTGTAGATTAAAATTGTTGATTCATTATTTTGCTGACTATGATAGCTCATCAGAAAACATTTACGCATATTTTATAAGTTTAAAAACTCAACTATTTGTGCACATTCTCTGAAGAGGTAAATGAGAATTATTCCGAAAATTAAAATCGGACAATGTGCAGAAATTATTGCTCAAAGTTGGAGACGTAGATCAAAATAAGTGTAGACTATTTTGCTAACAGTTTTAAAGGAAATTAAATTGCTTTAGGATAATATGCAAACTAGACTGATATCAATCGAATAATATTTGAAAAAATGTACAGAAATTTGACAATAGAAAAATGCAGACTACTCTACCAAATGTACAGAAGAATTTTAGACACCTCCGTTCATTGTCTGGTCAAATTATATATTTTTCTGACGTTAGACATGTCGGCAAAAAATGCCTCCTGGGTACATATAGTATATATTTATTTGTATATATGTATGTATATGAAAATGAAACATTGATTTGAAGTGCAAACATGTATACTGCAATACAAAGTAAGGAAAAAGCAAAACAGTAAACTACGATTGCAACAATAGCAACGAAAAAATGGCGGCGGAGAACATGACATGACAAAACGTGCATACAAATCTGCAATTCACACGCTAAAATTGAATCAACACTAGCTAGAATATTCCTAAACATATACAGCTTACTTTGAAATAAAGCACCCAGCAAACACTCAACTTTGATTTCAAATTGAGAATGGTTTGAAATCAAACTTTTTCGTAAAAGACGAACGTTTGATAATGATTTGAAAATAACTGGATAAACATAATATTCTAAACCAAAAAGTGGGAAATTCATTTATTTTCAACTTATTCTCAAACGTTAGTTTCAAATGTTTTTCACGTGCTTATTCAAAATAATAAATTTTTTACTCACAAACAATATTGTCTATTCTTAGATTTCGTTGGTCATATTAAAGTTTTCACAATTTATTTTTCGCTTTAAATAATGTGCTAAATTTCTTTATAATTTGAGATCACTTGATATTTAAAAAAGGTTTGGGAATTGTGCTTGATAAAGTCATATTATTTCAAAGGTTTGACTTCGTATTTGCTGGGTAGAGACATGAATACACTCATATCTGTGCCCACCAGGAATAACAGCTAAATTCGAGTTAGGACAGAATTGAGTTATTACTACCATTGTACTCCTTGCATTCAAGTGCACCTACACTCAAAATTTTATCATTGTAGCTAAAAAACAAACATATTTTATCCAAAAATCTAAAAAGTTGAAGTTGATATTCCGCTTGCACGATTTTAGAATAACAGCCTATTTCATGCTTGTTCAAACAAATTTTTTATGGATTTTATTCCAAACCGTATCATGAGTGTAGTGTTTGATAGATTGATATGTTTTAATTGATTGTGGTTGCTAAACTCCAGTTTAGTCTTTATTGAGTTATTTTTGAAGTTAATGTCAATTCATTATGTTGAGAATAACAGCTTAAGTAGATTCGAGTAGATCTAGAAATTTAAAAACAACGAAAGGGAAAATAACTAAGCTACTTGTTTTGTTTATATCTCTTACGTTAACTCGTTTTTCATTATAAATTAAATTACAAATTAATATATTAAAAAATTGCTAGCAACGAGCATGCAAAGGTTAACTTAGTCTAAGTTCCCTTATTTCAGGCAACGATTTCAAATTTAAAAATGCTCTCCTGAAAGCTTGCTGAAATCTAGTTTCGATGCTATTCCTTGTGGGCACAGATATAAATTCATGAATACATATGTAGATATTTGTACAAGATATTGTGGGTTTTTATATTAAGTCAATGATTTTTTAAGACTTTTTGTGCTTTGGTAGAGCTCTGAAAGACTCAAAAATAAACCAGGAAATAAAAAACATCAACTTAAAATTTTTTTTTAATTTCTGCAAACCTTTTTTTATGTCGCTTGTTCGGTAATATTACGAAACGCATCTATTGATTTTTTTATTACTTTTTTAATAAGTAACGTGACTAAAATACCTGAACGACTTGATTTTGATTAACACGTTTCTTTTGATAATCCTTGCATTTGGTGTATTTCATATTTAAATGGCCATGACATCGTCTTTTTCTTCCAGTTTTTTATTTTTATAGATTTATGCAATAAATATTATTTTTTTTGGGATAGAAAGTTTGTCAACTTATTTTGCTTATTATCAACAGTTGGAAATATGTTGTGAATAAAAAGGTAAAGAAAGAGATGTACTTGTAAATTGTAATTCAAAGACAACTTCACAGATATGATGATAAATAAATTAATTTGGAATATTGGATAATGTATGAGATATTACTTAATTGGTTTGTTTTTTCTTCATTCCCATTTTTCAGATTTTTTGTTCTATTTAAGAATATTTTCATTTTTCATAATTAAGCATATATGCACATTGGTAACACTGGAAAAGTGTAGTGGATTTTTTTTATTATTTTTTATTTATTTAATTTATTTTAGTCTATGGGATCAATCTTTACAGACTATACATATAATAATACAAATAAGTAGTCATATATAAAAACTTAATTATTTAAATATAAAATGATATTCCGTATAATGATATAAACACTCAGAGAAAAATCAACAAAATTATACATTTCATTAAAGAATAATATCAACTTAAACGTGATTTAACTCTGGATTCACGAAAAAGTAGTATACATAAGAATTGAAATCACATTCAACAGAGCCACCTGATAAGCAAAATACACGTGACCACTGACGATGTAAGTGTAGCTGTGTGCGTTGAAAAATTAAGTTGATGTTAATTAATATGATTATTTCGAACGTATTTGCCTTGTGAATCTAAATTGAATATTAGGCTAATGTTCGTAACGTTATATTCAGAAAGAATTGGGCATGATTAATATTCTAAGGAACAAGGGAAAAATTAATATCAACTTAATTTATCAACGTTATGTTAATTTATACCTTGTTCCTTGGAATATTAATCGTGCACAATTCTTTCTGAATTAAACGTTACAAATCAATTTGGATTGAAAATTTTTTCTTTTAATGGGTTATCAAGGATATAGGTATCATTTCAACGTACTATAAAATAATTTTTTGGTATACATTAATCAATTAATCCATTGTGAACCAAATACAGTTTTCATAATTTTTGGCTGAATTTTTGTGTAAAAATATATGACGGTACTTTTCTGTTTCATAATTTTCAAGGCGTTCGATCAACTTGAAACTATTCACGCGCTTTAGGTTTCCATGACAATACGATCTGATGAACAGAAAATTGGGCAGTGGTAGGCTCATCTAAGTATATATTCATTATAAACTACTTCTTATTAACCGATACCTAACAAAACTTTGCACACACATTAAATTGCCCGGACAATAAAATTTAATGAAAACAAGTGGGCAGTACCACGCCCATTCAATATTAATATGGTGTTTCAACTACTTCTACTTAGCCGATTCTTATGAAACTTTGCACACACATTAAACTCTTCTGACAATTTAATGATAAGAAAAATGGGCAGTGACACGCCCATGCAAAGAAAATAATCTATTTCAACTAATTCTACTAAACCGATTCTTATGATACTTTGCATTCACATTGAGTTCTCCTGACAATACGATTTATTGAAATATAAGCAGTGCCACGCCCATATAATATAAATAAGGCGTTGTTTTATTTTTTAAGCTACATATGTATTATTATGTATAGTAATGCTAAATTAAAGCATAAAATTTTTTTCATTTTGCATACAAAAATTCTGCGTACAGAAAATAGTGACGTATAAGCTAAAACAAGATTCGTAGCGGTGTATATTAGCTGAAGTCGAAGTTAAATATTTCCGAAACAATTAACAGTTGTGAAGCGGGGTTTGGATTTTGAAAGGGGACATAAAAAATAATTATAACCAACTCCTAACTAATTTTGTTCAAAAATGCTCGTTGTACCAAACCAATAATGAGCTGACAGTATAGCAAACGCCAAAAATAATATAAAATGCGATTTTGAAACAAAAAAGCTTATAATTGAAATTGTGTATTTTTAGTCAAATTGTAAGAGTTTTTTTATCCAATAAATTTTTATTATTCAGGATTAAGTTCGTTCAATTTAATTTTACAATTAAATCATTTTTGTTGAGAACGGATTTCTCAAAGAATGTAATAACTGAAAAAGAACAAGGGCAAGTTTCTTGACATTTGTAAGGGTCGGGATCAACAAGGAGCCCATCGTCAGAGCTCTTTATACTCTACACTAACTACAGCCCCGACTGTCAAGCAGATAAATATCCTACTTTAAACCAATTTGCTTTAATCTTTTTTACTTATTTAATTTCCTACAATTGAGCCTTGCACCGGTGTAGAAGAAGCCATATGGTATTTTTTGTTTGTACAATTAACATGTTCATAAAAAAACAAGCATGCTGTCCATATCCATACACACGTGCACACACACCAAGAACACACAAGCAAATTGTAAGAAACATAACCACAGATTGTAATAAATATGAAAATCATATGACTGCTGTTTTGACTACAAAATTTCATGCCAAACTCATTTTCTATTACTGTTTTATTTTATTTTTTAATTTTGTGCTTGTGCGTGTTTGTTAAAATTTGACCACCCAGGAAACATTTTTGCCGGTATGTGAGAAAAAATCTGGGACTTTACCAGACAATCAGCCGAGTTGTTAAAATTCCCTTACACATTTGGCAGAGTAGTCGGCAGTTCTATGGTATGGCGTTCCCGCACATTTTGTGAAATATTAACCGATTAATTTAATTTCCTTTAAAACAGTTAACAGAATAGTCAGCATATTTTCTGATCTACATCGTACAGCTTTTAGCAGTCAGTTAGGCTATAATCTGACTTAGGCTTTCGTATAATTCTCAATTATCTCTTAAGAGTTTTTGCATATATATTTAAGTTTCCGGATTCTTGTCAACCACTCATATGATTTTCTGTTCGTTTTCTTGCCGACTTCAGATACGAATTCGGCATCTTATGCAGATGTTCTGACCAACTTTGGAACGAAATCAGCAGAAAAATATTTGCTGGGCGACCACATTAGTGGCAGTCTTTTGTACACAAAAATTTTTTGCTCTTACATGTATTGTATACGTAACATTAACACTCATACGTAATGCTGTGCGATTTTTCATGTGCATGTAACAAGTTTCAGTATACTTTCAGGAGTTGCAGAAAGTATAATTGCCGTTTTAATTTTCTTGAGCTATTTTCTCGGTTCGGTTTTGCAAACTTTGGACATTGCATGTTTTGTTAATATTATATTGCTTACACTTTTTTTTAACTAAAAAATCGACATTCCAACATACCATATTTTTATATGTTACATCTGACTTCTCGCCAGCTTCTATTAGATGAAACATAGTGCGGCCAATGGAATAAGTAGTATGTTAAACACTAGCTTTATAATTTGTGATTTTGATGTGCCTCTCTAAGACTTTATATATACTTACGTTATTTGGAAATTATGAAACATTTTGAAATTTTGAATACAAATTAATTATTAGACTAAAGCTCGTATCGTTTATTTCAGAGAGAATTCGGCATGATTAATATTCCAAGGAACAAGCGAAAAATTAACATCAACTTAATGTTTCAACGTACACAGCAGAACGGAGTAACGCGACTTTCGGAAGCCGCTAGACTTCCTTCATCAGTGCTTACGTGTATTTTGCTTATCACCACTTGTCAGGTGGCTCTGTTGAAGGTGATTTTAAGTCTTATATATACAACTTTTTCGTGAAAATTTAATACGAGAATTAAACCACTTTCAAGTTGATATTAAACTTCACCTTCCCAACGTTTCCATTGGCTTATTTTTCTTCATTCCCATTTTCTTTTTTTTTTGTTCTACTCAAGAAAAATTTTTAAGTAAATATGAACATGTTAACATGTGAAAAGCTTAAGCCAGTAGCTAGTTGTTTATTATGATTATTTCGGGCGTATATGCTTGTGAGTTCAAATTAATTGTTAGGCTAAGTTTCGTAACGTTTAAGTCAGAAAGAATTATAAATGATTAATATTCCAAGAAAGCAGGGATATTTTAACATTTTATTGGATCTTCTTGCAGAATATTTAACTGACATTACAAGTTCAAAAACAATTTTTTTTTAATTTTATCGTAATAAATTTAAAAGGAACACAATTTTTTTTAAATTTATACAACACTTTATGTTAAAAAAATTTTTTTTAAATAAAATTGCAAAAGCATGGAAAAGCTTTATGACATATTTGTAAATGAACTTGAAATTAACACAAAAAAAAATGACAAGGTTCTAACGTCTACTGATCCTGGTTTTGTGATTCGGCATAAGAAATTTTATAAACCTTATATTTTAGTTATAGTTTCTTACTTTTATGAAAAAAACGTAATGAAAACATTTTGGTATATAATGTTAACCCTCCAACTCTTTACTGTATTGGTCTTTTGGCCCTTTCTGGAAAAAGGGATAAAACACTGTCCTTAAAAACAGATAGAGCTTGCTGAATTGTTATACTGAAAGTCTTTAAAAACTCTAACGTTCGAAATTTAACTGAAATGCCAGAAATAAACAAAAAAAAACTTAAATTATGTTTAAGGGTTAATTCTGTTCTTATTTAACAGTATTGCTAAAAAGTCTACAAGAGCAGACTTTATGAGGCCAGTTTGTGGTAAAAATATATCTTCTATTTTCTTTTGTCAAATCAGAAATAAATTTATTACCGAAAGTAACTGTTAAGAGTCTCAGTTAGGGTTTTTTATTTCCGGACTTTTTTGTTTCCTTGGAGAGCGAGAAATAAAAAAGAAAATCCCGGGTTCACTGGAATTTCCGAGAATTGAAGAACGTAATAAAATATTTATTAAAAATTTTTATTTCCGGAATCCGTTAATTTTTATATTAGGAAAGTGAATCACTGTCATACTTTGTTTTAAACTGAGCTTTATTTTAAACGTTTTTCACAAACAAAACAGTATCTAAAGAAATGAGATAAAAAACAAAAAAACTTAACAAATCACAAAAACAAAAAGATTCGAAGGGAATTAGGTATATTTCAAGGAAGTTCATATATAAATACTATTTTTAGACCAAGCAAAAAGAAAGTAAAATCACTGATGAACTGAAATCATGGTAGTTTTATTTCTGATCATTCATAAATGAGGTGGTTGTCACAGGGCGGAAGAGAAGAGTGATTAAAAGGTTTTCAAGGATAAATGCTGCTAACAAAGAGCAGCAACTTCAATCCTTTATTTCTAGGTATGCAGTGAAAATTCTTTACCCTTAGAAAATGTGTACTTTTATAGTATTTGTTGCCAATGGCTTTTTAAGACCGTCAGTATATTAATTGTTCCATCTGACAATCGGTTTCTTTTATAAATAACACAATTTTCAATTGTTGAGAAAAGCCTCGACAGAAGTTGCTCAGATAGGTAAGTGAGCGTTATATATTTTCAGCCTTATGCAAAAAAAATTAACACTGGTTGGTAAACCAATGTTAAGCAAAATTCCTTAAAGTTTCATGCAAAAACGATTGTTAGCTTAACACACGTCATATAAACCGATATTAAAATCAAATAATTTAAAGCAGCTACCCACCTACTTTAAAGCGATGTTAAAATATTTTATTGCTTAGACGAATAAAGTTTTTGTGAAAAATTTAATAAAAACATATTAAATTGTGTGGATTTATGATATAAAAAATGAATACTTTTAATTTAGTGAACAGAATTGGTAAAACTAATTTTCATTTTATGTGAAAATTATTTTTTAATGTGTAATATTTCATTAAGAACGTTTAAACCAATTGGCGGGCTTTTATTGGCAACGAACTTATAAAACGAGGATTGATGGCTTCTCCCTTCCAAATGACCATTTCAAAGTGGTCATCCATAGTATTAAAAAGTATTTTTAACAACTATTTTACCCAACTATAACAATAACTATACTTACTTTGTCCCTTCGTTCCAATTTTCGGACCTTTTCCTCTTTTTTTATTAATTTTCAAAATATCCACCAAAAATTACTTGGCAAAATGATGTAAATCTACAAAACTTTACAGTGATGTACATACAATCAACACAAGTAAACAAAGCTCGTACTTCAAATAATCGGTTTAATATTTAAACCGACTTTAAATCCTTAACAAAAACTTGGCGTATTTATCATTTTACATTACTATAAATTTGTATTTAGATTATCTTTTTATGTAGTATAAATATTAATTTACATCTTAAATAAATCAAAATTTAATTTTATATTAAAACTATACAAAACACTATTAATATATCCGAATATCGGATGAATTAATAATCCTTTTTTTGCATCATTAACAATGATGAGACAAGAGAGAATGATGGCATTGTCAGTATCAATATGTCAAATTTATTAAAGCATACAGTAGTTAACATAGTGTTTTTGCATACTATTTTTTACATAGGTATGTTAGCGTTAAAATCGCTGTTAGCTGACATGAACTTCAAACCTCAGGTAAGATTTTTTTTTTGCATAAGACTGTTTTCAATATTTTTGGTCCTTTTTCCACTATTTTCAATAATGTTAACTGCTTGTTAGTAGCAGGAATTAAGTTTCTTGAAAGGCTTCTCTTTCACAAGATTTTCCCATTTCTTCGTCATTAAATTCATCAAAAAGACGTTCTTAAGATTTTCTGCATATCTATTTACCCTGCATTTTGCTGCATATTGAAAAACATTGTATGTAGTTGTATTTTTTGGTTCTTTTAAATAATCATCTTAAGGCCAGATTTTGTAAATACAACAGCTTTTTGCGTTTTGAAATTTGTATGGAAATTTTTTTTTGAAACGTATTTGCGTTACCCGGGAATTCCCGGTACGGGAAGTTCCGTGAAAAAATCCTAGTCTCAGTGTATTATTCACTTAATAGGTAATAAAATCTAAATTTATTTATCGATTTTCGCGATATATGGCTTAAAACACTTAATCATAAGAAAATTTTTTTAAATATATGAAGTTTATGCAGTTTTAAATTATTTAAGACTATTGGGATAGTTTTTTTTTTGCTTTAAAAAGGACTTTTTGATACTAATTTGTGGAGAACTCCGCATGCGTCGGCCAAATAAAAAATAAATGCATATAGAAAGTTTGAAGGTAATTTTATCATGCATATTTTGGCGATTTATTGATCGAAAGCGGGTATAACTTTCTTGAGTTAGGGTGAAATATACTGATCTGCCTAACGGAAATATTATCATGCCCTTAAAATAAATCTGTACATCTTGAAAAAAAAACTAAAAACTGTAGCGCATTAAACTCTTTATATTCCACATATTTTTATTTAACCTTCCTATACCCGCGCTAATTTTTATAACATATATACCCGCGCACGGTATCACAGACCGAAAGTTTGAACTAGATGAAATACTAGTTTTTTGAAACAAAACTAAGAACAAAATATTCTTTTTTAATCTCAATGATAAAATAAAAAAATAAAATCACGCATTAAATTTGTTTTCATTTATTTTATTGATTTTTAGTCCTTAACAAATTTGATGGCTTATTTGTTAAGGACTAAAAATTAATAAAATAAATGAAATCGATAGTTTTTTTCTTAGATATTACATAAACAAAATAAAAACATATTTTTTTCTTCAACTACCAACGTAAAAGCACTTCTTGCACAATACATAAATCATGGGTTAACTTAGTTTTCAACGTTTTAATAAAAATCAGGGCATATCGCACTGCATGTTTTACCTTCACAAAAGGTTACACATATACCCGCGTCGGTTTCACAGATCAATTGTTATGAAATACACCAACACGCTTGTCTATTGCAAACACCAAATCAACACTAAAACGGAGCTTGTAAAAATAGCAGAAGCTAGAAAATTCAACTTTGTAGATTTTCTGGGAAAAAAATATTTACGTAAAATCGTTTTGTTGGTCTCACAGACCAACGCGTGGGTATAGGAAGCTTAAAGAACATTTTCATTGCAGACTGGTTTAAATAGAACATTAAGGGCCTGGTCCACGATGTCGAAAAGTCGATGTCGTTCTCTTATTTATATTGAAAACAATAATACAAAATTTAAATTTGTTTTTGTGTTCAATAGAAATAAGAGAACGACATCGATTTGTCGACATCGTGGGACAGGCAGTAAATATTTTTTGCCCTCAAAAAAATCGATTAGCATATTTTCTTGTTGTAACTTTTTTTCTTATATCGTTTCAAGATCATTTTTAGTCTACCCAAATTTTTTAATGATTGTACAAACGATTTCATATACAAGCCAAGGACATTAAGTTTATTTCAAAGGTTTTGTCAGAGTATAAATTTAACTTGCAGTCGATTTTGCGATTGGCACGCAATTGTCCATTTTTTTATGTGACATTATATTGCTTTATACGACAAAAACCACCGTGCTTTTGGTCATATGTCAGCAGTAATAGCTAAAGTAACAAAAAAAAAAAGGATTGACAGTTTGAAAGCACTTAAGTTGTACCAGTATTTTCTCAATTTGGATAATATATTTTCAAAACACATACCCATCAAACAAGGTCGGATGTGGTTTCAAAACCATAGAATTTTCGAATCCATATTGATTATTAGGCTAAGGTTCGTAACGTTATATTCAGAAAGAAGCAGGTATGATTAATATTCCAAGGAACAAGCGAAAATATTAGATGAACTTAATTTTTTAACGAACACAACAGAACATAGCAGCGCTATTTTCATCATTAGTGAAAATATGTATTTTTGCTATCACCACTTGTCGGGTGGCTCTGTTGGATGTGATTTCAACACTTGTATGCACAAACGAGAAATTAAAGCACGAGAATTAAATCACTTAAGTTGATGTTCACTAATCTGCTTATCACAGCAATTCCCAGTGTTAACGTTACCATATGATTTTCATTGCATACCTAGCAATACTAGTACTGAATTTAGTATTCTAAAACTGTTGTTTGTGAAAAACATTCAGCTGTTTACCACGTGTTAGACTAACTGATGAATCACCAGAAATAGAATTACTTTTAGTTCAGTTCATCAATGCTTTACTAATGATTTTTGCTGGGCATATACATATATTTTAAATTATTCTTTTCTATTCTTAGTTTTCAAATTTAAGCGCAAACACTTTTATTAAATAAATTTTCACTATTATATGTATTTTCTACGAAAGAGTTTTGTACACATTTTTGTTATAAATTGTAAATTCTTAATAATATGAGAAAAAAAAAACAATTTACTTAAAACTGTTACAACGAAAACCTTAAACAACACCATTGACAAAAAAAAACTTTTACTTATGTTAATATCTAAAAAAGAATGTAGCACAATTTTAAGAAGAGGCAAAAACAAACACGACTTTCATCAAAAGTTCGTCATGACTTGAATCTTGATTGCAACATTGTACGTTGCTTGTCACAATATGTTGCAAAAATTTGTGTCATTGTGTACTTTTAAGTTGTTATTTGAGTTTTGCAGTCATTCACTTATTACTTCAATGTTCAAGATTTTTGTTTAAATTGAGATTGAAATAGAAGTTTTCAAAGTTACAAACTAAACAAGAAAGTTAGAATTAAGCAAAAGTATAATTGTTACTTTTTGAAAATATATTTAGGCTTATATTTAAAACATTGTGGTGGAATGATTTTTTTCTCAGCTTAAAATCTATGAAAGGTTTTTATAAACTTTAAACGAAAGTTAAGTTTATAGACTACCTATTATTTAATAATTAGAAACACGTAAACATGTTAATTGTTATTAAATAAGATGGAACCTTAAGTATATAATGAAAGAGAACAAAAGTACATAGTTTTAAATGCAGTGGCTCACAGCTTATTTAATGCAGTCTATAACTTTTTTTTTAGGACTCCATTACAACGAAACTAGTGTTGCTTTAATTTGTATACAAAATATGTCACCTTTTTGAAAGGTGGATGTATAAAATGTCTTGCCAATCCTGCCATAATTCTTTTTGTTATTTGACGAGAACAAAACATAAGTTATGAAAAAATGGATTGCCCCGTTTTTAACAGCTGACAGATATGTTTTCTATTCAACTGAAGAATACGTTTAACCTTTATGTCGACAACCAAAAATTTTTCTACACACATACAATCATCGGGTAAGTAGTGCAGTTTGTTAGTGAATTTTTCCAGATAGATCTCTTGTTTTCATTTTTTTTTATAAAAAAATGTCGTTGTAATTATCATAGTGACTAAAATTAATGCCAAAAGCCAATGTGTGCAAAACACTCATATATCGTCGTTGTTCTGACGTAATCAGTTATGTGAATATTGTCGAAAAATTTTTTGTTGCACCAATCTAAACATTTATTATTCATACGTCAACCCACCAAAGAGTTTAGGGATATTTTTACCAAATCCTGCGAGAAAAAATAGTTACATGCCCAAAAATATTCTAAAATAAAAATAATTTTCCAACAAAGTAAGTTATGTGTAGTTCTTTGACCAATTTGATTATAGCACGTTAGTATCCAATTATATATCTTGTATTTTGATATATAATAACAGTGATTCGAATATTGTTTCAATAAACTATTTAACTTTAAAAAAAATATCGCATGGTTACGGCATAAAACCTAGTAGAAAACACATAACTAATTTTGTAGGAGCAACGACGATATGTTCAAACTAAGATACAGTTTCTTTTTTGCAAATAATTTAGTATAAGCAAAACCCGGTGTGCTTCGCTACCCCATTGTTGCGCAGATATAGACAAATTGATAATATCTTCGTATGATTAGTACCCTTCTTCCGACTCCTATATCGCCATGTTTTTGCTTAAAAGTGCAATTAGCTCTCAATGCAGTGTTTAAAAAACTGCAATGATTTTCATTTCATTCGATTTTACTTTTGCTTATACTCTTGAAAAATAAGCCAGTTTCAGTCAAAGCAAAATTACAAACCGATTTCAACAGTCGACGATTTGAAAAGTTAAAATTTGTTTTTCTTTTGCTTTTAGTTATTATCGTTTTGCGTGGTTTTTTTTCGTTTTGGTATTTTTTTCGTTTTTTTTAAGATATTTTTATTTACGCCGATTTATATATTTTTTTTTGTGTTAGCGATTTTTTGATTTGCATAAAAAATGTTTTTCTATTAAAAAATATTCATTCAAAGCATATAACAAACGGTTGTACAGAAAAAACACTAAAAATACAAAAAGTACCGAAGTTCGTTCGAGGGCTTCTGAGGGAGAGAAGAATACATTCTAAATTTTATTTCTATATTTAGGGGATAAACGGGTTAACAGAAAAGTACCAAAGTTATATTCTTACCACTTTTCAGCCTTAAATGTACAAATTTCAAAAAGTACCGAGCACCTGTCCGCTTACTTTTTTGGTCTTATTATGTTGCTTTTGAAATTTTGAGTCTAGCTTAGTTAGATCCGAAGGTATAAGGTTACCGAATTTACCCGTTTTTAACCCCTTAGCATTTAAATTTCCTAAAATCCATTCTTAGTAGAGAAACTTACATACAAAGTTGTTTTCTATTAAAAAAAATTTATTTAATGTACATAACAAATAGTTGTAGAAGAAAAGGTACCAAAACCAGTTCTAAAATTTACCCTTTATATATATTCGAATTTCTAAAAAGTACTGAAATACATTTCAGGGCGTATTAAGAAGAGAATAGTACATTCTAAATTTCATTTATATCTTTAGTATTTTAGGAGATAACGGGTTGGGAAAAAGGTACCAATATTATATATTTACCCTTTTTCGGCTCCTAATGTACAAAACTTAAAAAAAATATGATGGTTTTGGAATTTTATGTCTATCTTAATTAGACCCGGAGATATAAGATTACCGAATGTATCCGTTTTTATCCATTTTTATCCCCTTCGCATTTGAATTTCCCAAAACCCTGTCTTAGTGTATCTATCCATCGGGAGGGGAACCCGCATACAACATTTCAAGCTTCTAGCTTTAGTGGTTTGGGTTTGGCGGTGATGAATGGGTCAATCAGTCACTCAATAACATTACTCTTTTATATATAGATAGATAGATAGATAGATAGATAGATAGATAGATAGATAGATAGATAGATAGATAGATAGATAGATATGTACAGACATTTCTATTACGAGTTTATTTTCTTATATTTCGCTATAATATATTAGCTATGATATAAAATATATTTATTTAAAATATTCCCAAGAATCTATGTGCAAAAAAGTTAAATTGATTTGTTGTGGTTAGCTAATCTATATGGCGGAATTTCGTTGGTTTCTAATGCCAACTCATCAGTAGATCTTTGAACAAAAATCGGTCCCAAAATTCGGTTTAGCATTTGATAGATCCTCTATAGTGGACAACAGTTACAAAACTACTTATAGATTTCTTACATAAATAAAAATTATATGTATTGTTTTTCTGGATGCCGAAAAACAACATTTTAGTAGCGTATTTAAAATTGAAAATTAAAAACATAATCCGGTGGGCGCCTGTCGACATAAGGGTTAAATAAATTTAACATATATTCCTCACTAGATGACAAGGATTAATTCAATAATCTACTTATTGCTATTTCTGCACATGTAGTGGGCGCGGCGGTATCCATACTTTTAACTTTTTTCTTTAGAAAAGTTTAAACATCTCTTTAGTTTATTTTCACAAAATTGAATATAAACATGAAAATACAGCTACTAGATTGCAGATTATTGACTCTAATTTTTAACGATTTTTGATTTGAAAAGTTTTATATAAAAAGTGCATAACACCGAATTCAGTAAGGTCTTATATCACTAACAATCTACAATTAACAATGTAATGTTTTCTCACAGTTGTAGAAAAATTAGCTTTAAAAACTTGACTTTTTACTTTATAATTCGAGGAAGTTTTTCCCAACTTCGTCTGGTAGCACATGGCGGTATTGGTTGGGGAATCAATTAAAATTTTTTAGATACTATGTGCTGTCTCTCAGGTTCATTTCCATAGTGCTTGTTCAATGTCGATTAACATCATACTAACATAAATCCGAATTAAATTGACTTGTGTGTCCACAAGGAATAGAGTATCAGGAGAGTATTTTTAATTTTAAAATTAGGGAATTTATCTTAAGTTAACCTTTGTATGCTCGATGTTAACAACTTTGCTCAATTTTAATTTGTAATTTAATTTATAATGAAGAAACAGTTAAAAAAATCTCTTCCTTTTTGTTGTTTTTAAATTTCTAGATCCTATCTCTACTTAAGATGTGTTTCCAAACATAATTATTTGACTTTAACTTTAAAGATAAGTCAATAATGACAAAACTCGAGTTTATCGACCAAACCCAATTAAAAAAAACATTAACTTATCAAACGAAATAATGGCTAAACTCGAGTTAGGCTAAATTTTCACGTATAAATACAATCACGGCACGGTTTGGAATAAAATCCTAATTCTACTTAAGAGACTACTTAAGAAAACTTTTTTGAACACGCATGAGCTAGGCTGTTGTCCCAAAATCGTACAAGCAGAATATCGACTTTGTTTGTTAATTTTTTGAACTAGAATGTTAAAATTTTGAGTGAAGGTGGGCACAGATATTACAGATATGTTCAAAATTTAAGTATTAAAACTATATATCCTCTCTCCTCCATTCAGTTCTTTTAACTTTAGGTAGTATTTCCATTTTCGCAAATCATGCGATAAGTACGTTTATAATATTTCCGTCAATCTTCTCCGCAGGGAAATTGTAATGGAATCAAATGATTTAAACAGTTCCGCTAAATAAATAAATAAATAAAGAAAATGTTTTGATACCAACATAAATCTTATGTGATTTGCTAAATTATAAAAATTTAAAGTAAACATCAATTTTATTTTGTTTTCAATATGTATGTTAGAATAATCTAGATGTTAAATATTTATATTTGATAATTATATAAATAATAGTATTAATAAAATTTGCGCTAATCATTAAAAAATTTATCAAACTGCAACCAACTCTCAAACGTCAACCTTTTTTACTCTAATCTGTAATTTACATATGGATAATCCTATATATATATAT
The DNA here is from genome assembly GCA_956483635.1 of Panzeria rudis. Lineage (NCBI taxonomy): Eukaryota > Metazoa > Arthropoda > Insecta > Diptera > Tachinidae > Panzeria > Panzeria rudis. Next base: position 153,530,047 of record OY101447.1, on the reverse strand, counting down.
ATATATATATATATATATATATATATGTATATATTTTATGAACTTTTTTCACATTTCTGTAAACAACAATTATATTAAATGACAAATATTTAGTTTTAAAATTGAAAATATTTTTATACATAGTCTGTGGCTTAATAAAGAAAAGTCATATTTCGATTTTTTCGAAATTGCTTTTGAATGTTGTCTCGTAGTTAATTTAAGCGCACGGTAGTGCGCCAGGCCAACTTCCAGCCACGTAGTGTGTATATTTACACGAAACCATTTGAGCAGTTTTTATCCCCCCTCATAGCTCTGCTCCATTTAATCATAATATAAGGAAACTTAAAACATAAGGTCCCCTACAGGGGTAAGCTTACAGGTTGCCTAGAAATGAGATGGTATTGTACCTATCAAGAAATCGGTCCTTATTTTGATCTCAGTACTTTTTACGGCCGAAATTTTTTTTATAGGAACTTTGCCCTATTTTCACGTTTATGTTTTTGTGCGGATTTATAAATACCCTGTCCTTAAATGACTAAGTAACCTAAGGCTGAAATTAAGCTATATATGAGCATTTAATTGTTTTAATGTAAGTGTTTTAGTTTTTTTCCAGGTTTATTTCTTCACAAGTAACGTAATAAAATGTCGAGATAGTCATTTTCTATATTAAGCCGTCGATATGTACATATGTGCTAAAGTATGAAATTCTTGCCACAGTAATTTGAAAATGTGGCTTTATTTTTAGGTGTTGATATATATTTTAAATATTTATGAACATGTCTGCTGTAATATTAAATTATTCAAAATAGTGAACTAACTCACAACGTGTTTTTAATAAAGTGTTGCAAATTGAAATATATGCTTAAAATAATTGGTTTTACATATTTTATGTATGGCTTTGAAATTGATAAAGCATTTGCATATTAAATTTCATAATGCAAAATAAACTTATTATTATTTTAAATCAGCAAAAAAATTGCAATTGAATGCAGACAACGAAAAGTTTTAATATTTATTTTATTCTAATGAATGTTTCGGTTAATATTTTAGAGCAATCAATCAGAATTTTACTTCTCAATATATACATATTTAATGAAACACATATGCAAAACCTTTTAAGTTTTCTAATTCATTTGCTTAAAATTTATTATATATGTTTGTGGTTTACTTGAATAAGTACGTATCCGTTTTTGTCGATTTTGCGTAAGTGATGCCAAATCGCCTTATTTTATATGCTTTTTACATGGACCAAAAATTTTGCTAATAACATGAACCAAGTCTGATTTTTTTTTATAAAAACAATGTAACTTTCAGCTCTATTAAACTAAATCGACATAGACTTGCGTGCTGGCAATTTATTATCATTGAAAAAACTTGTAGCCACATACGTTGTTACTTTTGAACACATTTCAGATAAATTTTTTGTTTATAGTTCAATTAATAAAAACTTATAATTACTTGTGCGCAAACATTTTTCCGTTAAAATATACTTAAGTTTGCTTGTGCGCTTGCATTAGTTCAACATAAACAACTGCTATCTACATAAGTTATTTTTTCTGCACACACTGTTAGTGTCCTTGGCATGTTGTTTTTGTAATTATTCTCTAGGATCTTACATTTAAAGAATTTTTTAATCAAAATTTTGAAACAAACTTCTTACAACATACATTTAAGTGACTATCCAAAAAAATTTATATAATTCACATGACTAAAAGATGTATTAGTTGCTTTGATTGAAAAAGAGTCAGATAATATGGGTTTCATTTTGATGAAAGGCATACATCAAATTGCGGAATATATAATTTCAAAATTCATTAGAAAACCGAAGATGCTTACAAAAGTATTTATGGTAGTTGTAAGTCATAGAAAATGTTTGGGGTAACATACCCGACGTATATCCGTAAATGGACTTAATTACATTGACGACGATACTACCGACTCGTTCATGACAGACAACAAAGTTTTGCTAACATTATTTTGATAAAAACCATAACATTGAAATGAAGCGACGTGAAAAAACTCGGTTCGATATAATTCTTACTGGCTGAGGAAATGTATTAGTTAATTTTATAGTTGTTGTCACATTTCTTTAAATAAGTAAAAATATTTATAGAAAGTTTGCTCAGGAGTGTGGAAATGTACTTGGCTTCGCTAAGCTTTTCTAAATAAATTCTATTTCCAAAAAAGAAAAACAAAAAATTATAATACTATCAATAACTTTATTTGATAAAGAATTACACAAGTGAACTTAGGTTTATTTTCTTTCATTATGTATTCATTCAGCTGCTTTTAAGATATTTTTTCTTATACAAAAAATTAAAATTAAAATAAAATATTAAAATGTTTATGTTGACAGACTGTATTTGTAAGTGCTTCCTCCTCCTACTTTATTTGTGTACGATTTTGTCATTTTTCATACCATATTTTAAAACTCCCAAATTTTTAGTTATAAAAATGTTTTTTCCAACTACATATGTTGATATCTTTATAATGCAGTGAACAATTCAGTTAACAACACTGTACAACAAAAAAATAAATAAGATCAAACAGCTGATTCTAGCAGAGGGCACCAAAAGATATATACGTGCACCGGTGTTTTGAAAGTTTACATCTGGAACTCTTTTTAGGCGGAGTAAAAACCTTTTTATTTTGTTATACCGTGTAATTCTACCAATGCATTTTCTTTTATCTAACTACAAAACAGTATAAATAAACAACAGAATTATCACATCCATTTTTTTTCAAAATGTCTTGCTAAGTTGCTATAATGCAATGCGAATTGCAAAATTTGCATGAGTCTATTAATTCCATCAGATTATGAGAATTTTTTATGCCATTTTATTATATTATTATTTATGTTGACAATTTTACTGCCATAACAGTACACACAAGCACATATACATAATATGTATGTATAGTGGTGGAAGAAATAATAGGGACAATTTCTTTTTGCACAATAACGTCTCATAAACTTTTTTGAGCTAAAATTTTATGGAGTGACCGTCCCAATCACAACACTCGAATCTCATAGAGCGCCTCTATAAAGCTCTAAAAAATAAAAAGTTGGAACGTAAAAACTTACAAATAAACAGGTTATGTGGAACACAATTCAGTAACCTTAATACTCCAATTCTCCGGATATCTGCGCTAATCTTTTGAGTTCAATGATGTGACGCTGTCAGCAAGTATTCAAAGAGGAGCTTCTATCAAATATTGAAATAATATTAGGATTAAATAGTAAAAGCCAATTTTGTTCTGTAATATATAAAATGTCCATATTATTTTTGTCCAGGTATATAAATGTCCGAATGCAGCAGGATTGCAACTTTTTTGTATTTTTTACATAGACGAATTGAATGCCTTGAATTTAGTTTGCTTATTTCATTTTATGTATGCAAAAGCATATTTAAGAAAATGCTGAAAATATTATGTGCCCTTTTATTTCTTCCACCACTGTATATCTGAATATAGTATAGTATGTACCCAGCGGCAAACTTTTGTAGGCTTTCATATAAGGCGTCAATATAAGGCCTTCCGTAAGAACTTCCTTGACCTTTTTTTAGACCCAGTACTCATGCTCGCTTACCTTCTCAGGATGGCCTTATGGAAGGCCTACCTACTCCCTTCTACATGGGTTGTTTTTTATTATGTGTATACATGCATATGTGTGTATACATGCATACATACTATGTATGTAGTAACTAAAATGATAAACCGTTACAAAAAAATCACATTCCAAAGACAAGACAACAAATACGAAAACCTTAAATAAAAATGCAAAAAGTGAAAAGAAGAAGGACTTCTAGCAGGCCTGCTGAAGAAGGGAACATAGAAGGCCTTGGCTGGCTAGGACATCAAGTGTAAAAAATGTATGAGTATGAAGTGGGATAATAAGGCCTTGCGTCTGCCAAATAAGGGCTTCCAGAAGGCCTGCTAACTACTACTTTTCCCCGCTGCGTATACATGAATTATTTGTAAAGCTGTTTGTTGCCATTTATGGAAATCATGCCGTAATTAAATTTTAAATTTAATTATTTGGAAGCAGGGACCATAAACAATAGTTATCGATATCTAAAACCAATTTTATAACAGTTATTTTGTGAATTTAAAATAAAAAATCCATCTAAGACAGTTATTTTTCAACGTAAAAATAAAAGGTCGGATGAAACTTTTAGAAAGGGATTTTTATTTTGCCGTAATAAAATAAAACTCTTTTGAGGAGTTTTATTTTTCACGTCAAAATAAAACTCATTTTATGTAAATTTACATTAACCTCATTTATATAAATTGGGAAAAAACTGTACAGTGTATTCCTGCAGCACAGGTAAGTGTGGAAAGAGCATTATCTGCACTTAAATTGATATTGGGCGACCTGCGTTAAAATTGTTTTGTGGAAAATTAAAAAAAAAACATGTTCGTTAAATTAATAAAATAAATTACTACACATATTATATCAGATAGACTCAATAAAATAAAACAAAAATACAGTCAAAAAGAAAATAAACCAAAGGAGTTTTATTTTAGACGAAAAAAAAACAAAAGTACTCTTAAAAGGAGTTTTATTTTCGGACGGGAAAAGTAAAACTCCTAAAATGAGTTTTATTTTATGACGGCAAATTAAAACGCTGAAAAATAACTCTTAACTGTGGAGGTGATATAGTCTTTTAAGATCCTTATGAATTCTGAAAGAGCTCGTCAATACCCATCTATTGCTATATGACAGTCTGCGTTGACTCTAACATAGAGAGTTTTAAAGTTTAAAATTGTTGTATAACTCTTATTTACGGTGCCTGTTTATTAGATAATAAAAACACAAATAGCTAATTTTTTTATATATTTTTATAAAAATCTATATAATTTTGTGTATATATATATATGTATTTTATTTTTTTAATTTTACAAATTTGATTAATAGAAATATGAGAAGGTAGGATTGAAGTCATAGTTTTCGCCTCACTCAATGGATCCTACATTAAAATATAATTTTTCGCTTTTTACCATTTTTGTGTATTGAGGCCTTACATTTGCTTTCAGGGTTGTTCTGGGAATGATGTTTGCGATAGAAATACACCATAATGCGAGTATAGGGTTTGAAAGCACTATATATCTACTCTGAAGAAAATTTTTTTTTAATAATCGAAGGTCGAAATCAAAAGCTCTGACTATTTTTTAATTTCAACTTGGGTTCACATGAAAAAGTAAAAAATTTATCTTTTGAAATAATTCTTTACAAAGATTTATAGATATGGAAAAAATTAGGGTAACTCTCCTTTCAGATACGACCAGTTTTAATCAAATCTACCGACAATGTTAAAAGTTACGTCAACTTCAAATAATTATTCGTACCAAAATACGATCCACCCAAGACATTCTTCGAAAATATAATAGCCCACAGTGCGGTAAAGCAGAAATTTGTAAACAGATAATGTTCTCTTTGTTGCTGCTGTTAACTTGTTTTTACTGCCAAAAAATTTATAGATAAAGTATATTTAAAAATGTTGTTAAAAAATTTAATATTTATTTTCGGAATGCACACACTATTTTGAATTTAAGACAACTCAGATGTATGTATAAAAAATTTCAATTAATTTAAAAAACCATGCATAACACTCAAATATATTTTTTTTAATACAAACGATGATTCATTGATGAAACCTTTTGCAATATAATGCTATTTGAAAAAGTTAACAAAAGTTTCAAATATTTAGAAGTACAAGCCTATGCTGGTATTTTAGTACAATTTGTTAAAGCAATTTCAACAATGAAACTTAACAATGAAGCATACCAAAACAAAAGTGTAACGTTCAGTACATATAACTAGGGACAACAACAATGGTTCTATTGCATGTGATTTCCTTTCTTTTGTATAAAACTTTTTCGTTAAAATTGAATACCAGAATTAAATCTTTTTTAAGTTTATATTACCTGCACTTTGCCAATATTGCCATAGCTTTATTTTTCGTCATTACCATTTTTCTGATTTTTTGTTCTATTTAAGACAAACTTTTTTTGTTTGAGCACTAAAAGTGTGTGCAGAAAAAAACCTTATGTCGATAGCAGTTGTTTACATTGAACTAATTCAAGCACACAAGATTTTTTTACCTAAAAAATGCTTGCGCACAAGTCACTATAAATTTTTATTAACTGAACAACAACCAAAAAATATATCTTAAATGTGTTAAAAAGTAACAGCACATGTGGCTATATGTTTTTTCAACGGCATTAAACTGCCAGCAGGCAATATTAAGTTGATTTAGTTCTTTAGAGCTGAAAAATATTTGAATGAATTAAGAAGTTACGTTGTTCTTAGAAAAACATTTTCGGATTGGGTCCATGTTATTAGCGAAATTTTTAGTCCATGTAAAAGTGCATATAAAATTATGTAATTTGGCATCAATAACTCAAAATCGACAAAAATTAATATCGGCACTTATTTAAGAAAACCAAAGATTTATTATAATCTGCCTTGAATTACAATTTCTTGAAACTTTCTATCTATTTTTGATAACACAAGTTAATAAAAATGTAAAATTTTGCCTTTAAAATTTTTTAAAAGAATTGAATTCCCGAAAAAAATTATGTGCAAATAAAATAAAAAGTTTATTAGAAAATGCCACTTCAAATAACAAAATTGACTGCAAGAAAAACATTAAATAAGCGTTTCTTTTTATGGCACCAAAAATATGTAAATAATTTGCCATAAAATACAAAGATAAGCGAAGCACAAATAAACATACATACAACATTCTAAATATGCAAAATGGAAAAAAGTTCATAGGTTTTAAAATGGCCTGCAAGGCAAACAAATTGCATTAATGGAAATATGTATATAGACACAAACTAAAAATTTGGTAGTGCCGAAACCAGCCAGTTGTAAATTTTTGTTAAACATTGGCTCTTCTTGAAAATGAATTTTTATTTATATATCTATTACAGTCTGTAAAGTTAAAATATTTTTATATTATAGGTTTTTGTTTATGTTTTTATTGCATTCCCACTCTATAACCAAATAGTTGTAGTGATGTAGTGTTTTATTGCCACCCATGAGGTTGTCTGCATGCCACATAAACTATAGTGCATATATTGAAAAAAAGCAAAACCAACATGATTTGCATGATTTAGCGGTTTGGAAGTGAAAACTAAATTGAGTTCATGTGTGGTCTGTTTAAAACGAAATTATACTCGTACATATGAACATATACACATACATATGTATTTATATATGTAAATATTTTTAAAATTGTTAAATAAGAAGGCTTGCACATCATAGTAATACTTGTAACAAGTGGTATTTCATTTAACATGACTTTAAAATGTTGACTTTTTTCCTTTTCTACAGTTATTATTTTTTATATTATGCGAAAAATAGTTTTTTTTGTTTTCAATGAAAGTAAAAATATTAAAAATATGTTTATTTTTTATACTTCTTTAAAACCAGCAATAAACATAACAATTTTTTTTTTAACATCTTAAACCTGCAGCAACTTTTTGTAAGAATTATTTTTTTCCTGTTAGTTGTTGTCTTGTTGAAATTATGGCGTATCAAATGTTATAAGACTTTTTTATGTTTCATGTTTTTTTTTCATTTAATTTTTTATCCTCTTTATTTTATATTAACATCCTCCAATCAAATTGTGAATGCATTGTAGCGATATTCTGGAGATGCCCAATTGATTAATATGTCGATGAGTAGACGCAGATGGATCCGTCTGGATACTTTCACATACAGCATCCACATTTTGAACGTTCTTTTTCGACAACTTTGCCAATTTGATTGCAGAAAATATGTTTCCGCAATAAAAAAGATAGATGTGCAGTACATTTCATATGGTAGCGATACAAATCTTTGGTGGACCGTTCATGGAAATAATAATAATCATGGAAATGGAAATAATAATCTGAAATGCAATAAATTACCAAGGACGACGTTATTTCAAATTTTAAAGCGACATATTGTCCATGGAAGTTATTTCGTGTGGTCTCGCTAGGTACAAAATTCCTGGTGGGATATTCAGAAAAAAATTTGCTCGTAAAATTCAAATTGCGATATATCCAGAAAATGAAACCTTGAAGACCTGGGAAAAGCAGAGAGTATGGCACATATTTTACTCAGCGAAGCCACTTTTCATATATACCTACCAAGAGCTTTGGGTTACATTATTTTAGCGAAAATGATTATTGTAGGTAATACCAACTGAAAAACGTAAGTCTATACAACATCTAGTTGTACTCAATTTTATTTAAAAAAGTCTTCATAATACAGATATTATATTTTGTTTTTTCTTGCTGTTTTGTCTTTATTAATATTTGTCTGTGTGTGTTGATATGACAACAAGAACAACAAATGCAAAAAATATAAAGCTTAACACATGTCCCCCCAAGGATGTGTCAGTATTTTTATTATTATTTTTTCTTTTTTGTTATTTATCCAACTTGATGTTTTTTGTTTCTTTTTCTGTACAAAATATTTTTATATTTGCTTTTTCTTGTATAAAAACTTTTTGTTTCATTTGCGAAAAATAAATAATGATTTTTTATTAAAATAATTTTTCATGAAATTTATATTTTTTCGGAGATAGAGATTGGGCTAGCAAGGCTATGGCAATTTAATTATTTTAAATACAAATATTTTTATTTTAAAATTTAAGAAACTAACATAAGCTATTGATTGAAAAATAAATGCGTTAAGCGCGTTATGAACTCGGTGCCCTCTTATGACCTAAAATTTTTTTATACGAATCTTTTTGTATCGGTGGAAAAGCAGACGAAGAATTTTGTTAAATTGATATTTCCATCAATAGTGATAATAGGGAGAGAGAAGAGAACCTGTCACAAGACAAGTCACGTGAGTGGCATCTAAGGACCAGAAACCGGTTCGAGTTCTTAAACTTGGAACATTCAGCCACTTTTACATAGCAGAGTAAGTGGAGGAGTCAATTGGATCAATTAATATATTCAATATGAATTTCTATACCTAAACTTAACTTACTTGTCATATGGTGGTTTGTTTAATACTGGTCAAATGACTGTGCTTTCAAAAACACTACCCTGCAGAAAAAATCACCTTTAAATAAAAATATGTAGAATATATAAAGTTCAATACGCTAAACTGAAATGCGTTCTAATTTTTTATTCAATTACGTACAGATTTTTTGATGGGCATGACTAATATTTCCACTAGGTACATCAGTATATTTTACTATAACTCGAGAACAGCTTGTCCGATTTCAACAAGTACACAACTAAAAGATGCGGTCATTTACATATAATTTTTTAAATTTCTAACTATTTTCGAGTAACTCTTTTTTCATCCAATACTAAGCTTTTTTCGTTTTCAAAAATGTATCAAAACAATTAAGAGGACAACAATTTAAATTTTTGCGACTTATGAGAAAGCTAGTTATATTAGAAATAAAATAAGCCGTACATTATCAAAATCGATGGAAAAATTTCGATTTTATTCGAAATTGAGTGAACTTAATTGACTAAAATTTCGATTTTGATACATTACACATACACACACAAATTAATATTTTTCTGTTGTATATAAATTCTAGGGGCAAATTACGTCATTCCAAATCGATCGAAATTTGCATTTATATTGTATTGAAATTTCTATCGATATCGAATGCCGTAATTTGCCTCCTGATTTTTATCAATTGAATTCCTTCACTTAAATGTGAATAAATTAGTAATTATGCCTTATTTTATTCCTAATATACCTAGCTTTCAGATAAACACAAAAATTTAAAATTTTTGCCCTATTAATATTTTATGAGCTTTTGAAAAAATTTGTAAGTTTGCATGAAAGAACATTTTTTACAATATTAATTTAAATATGAAAAAAATTTTATATAATTGTCTTAAAGGTAATTTTATTCCGCATCTCTTGTTTTTTTATTTATTTAAATCGAGCAAACCGTTCTTTAATTCGATATTAGCGTGTTCGTCCAATTTGGGGTCCCATAATAGTCATGCGATAAAAAAAATCTGTGCCTGATAGAAAACGCTGAATTTTGCCTCTTATGTGGTGTTTCCACAATGCAAACAAGCATTGCTGTGCGCGATTGTATTGTGGCAGAAGTCATGACAGGCTGCGGCGGCAAATAAACTCTGCAAGATCCAGAGATTTGCCTTCTTACTACAGGCTCAAGGAGGTCATATGCAATATTGGCCATTAGGCCTTGATTGGATTAACGCCCACAAAAACCTTTATAAGATCCTCTGCGGGCACTCATCGACCCTGAGTATTATACCATGCAGAGGGCTGGTAGGAATGCCTAGTGGCAGGATAAACTGTGAACTGAGGTTCGACAGAAGACTCAAGATCACAATTTCGCTTAGGGAAACGTGGGAAAAACGGTCCTACCGCTGGTACACGGATGGATCCAAAATGGAAGATAGAGTTGGCGCTGGAGTCCGTGGACCAAACGTGAAAACCTCTATGCCCATGGGCAAATGGCCTGCGGCATTTCTGGCGGAAATACACAAAGTGTGTTCATATTAGTTTATGCAGGGGCAATAAGGGTGCGCATATAGCTATCTTTTCCGATAGTCAGGCAGCTCTTAAGTCCCTAGTGGAATTGTATTCAAAGCTTGTTTTAGAGTGCCTTTAACCACTACAGGAGCGATCGATATGGAACAAGGTTTCCATTTACTGGACACATAGCCACAGTGGTTCTCCAGGTAACGAGAAAGCCAGGACGGCCTCTGCTGCTCATCTTATGTACCAAGAGTCCTCTTGTGGCGTAATCTGGTCGACTGTCAAGTCTCTTATCAAAGGAGATTGCATATCGACTGCAAAGAAAGTGTGGCTGGCTTCTTCTGGTTTAAGGCAAGACAAAGCATTGATGCAGCATTTTCATACAGTGGCATCCTGAATTTCAATAAGAACTATTTACGGCTTTTTACTAGTTTTCTCTCTGGTCGCTTTGGACTAAACTATCCTCTGTAGAAAAGTAACCAAGTTCGTTCACCCTGGTGTCGTTTCAGCTTGGAAGAGGATGAGACAACGGCATACCATCTCGGTCTTATGTAACATTAGAAGGCGTGTTTCCCATGCTAAGTTTCTGTGTTTGAATAATATTAAGCGGGCTTCTCCAATATCTGTGCTGACTGTCATAAGGAGACTAATGCAGAGTTCGCAGTATCGGTATTTGGACCAGACCTTTCCCCTGTTCTATTCTATACTATAAAAATATTGATATAATACCTACATTTTTTTTAAAAATTCACCCCTTGTACGCTACCTCTAAATAAAGACGATTATCGGTGATATTCGGCGTGAATTAAGCTTTTCTATTAGGTTATCGATTAACAATATAGGAGATTTAATAATATTAAAGTTTTTTGCCCTTTTCACTCTGCCGTACTGTGCAGTGTGTAATTTTTTCTGTGTAATCTTTAGAGTATAATTCATACTAAAATATTTAATTTAACTAACAATGTATTTAAAAAAAACTTTTAGTTCGCGTACATTTAAAAAATTAAATTAAAAAAATGTATTTTTACTCACCAGGACGATCCAGTTCATGTATGAGTTCATCCGGTTCTAAATATGTGGCATAAACCAATATTGATGAGACAGAGGATGAAGATGACGACGATTTAATAATGAGATTTCCGATATTTAAATTACGGCCGCCATTTGTAAAGAAAATTAAGCAAATACCAAATAGCCACCATAGATAATAGGTAACAATATTGTTAGAGGACTTATGCCATATCCCGCTAGGTCGTTGATAGTGATAGTTGCTTATTTGTTGCTGTCGTTGATGCTCTTGTTTTTGTTCTCGTTGCTGGTATTGATAGCAATATTCATAATGTCGTTGTTGCTGCTCTTGTTGTTGTTGTTCTTGTTGTAGTTGTTCATGTTGGCTATGCAGGGAATTGTTTTGATATTGTTGATTCTGTTGCTGCTGGTGGTAGTGATATCGATGGTGGAGTTTGTGATGTAGGTGATGCGGTTGATGAGGCTGATGGTAGTGGTGATGATTATGTTGATGATGATGCCGTTGATGTTGACAATGTGTGGAAGAGTTTGTACATTTTGTTGTGCATGTTAAGTCTGCTGTTGCTGTTGTTGTTGCTGGTATATTTGTAGCTGCTGTTCTTGTCGTCGTTGTTGCTGTTGTTATAGTTGTATAACCGGAGGAGGAAATGAAAACCGCAGGAATCATTTTTAATTTGATTATTATTATTATTATTATTATTATTATTATTATTATTATTATTATTTGCCGCTATTGTGGTAGTTTTCCTTTTTTTATTATTACACTCATAAATAAACTCTTGTATAAACATTTAGAAATTCAGACACAGTTAACACAAATATGTTGGGTATTTTTATTTAAAAATAACAACACCCAACATAAAGATATATGTAGTTTTGTTTACGCTGATTGTTAGTTACCAGGTTTCTGTTTAGAGATATCCGTTGTATTTCTTACTCTGAACATGAGAGAAGTGTATAATTGTATACATAAATGTACCTTACTTGTTCTGCTTACATTGCTAACAATTCCCTAATGTATTTAAAGACTTTATAAAATTCATTCTTTCTCTCTAGTTTTGTTCAGAGAATTTCAAATGGAATCCCTTTTCAACACATAACATTTTTGGTATTTTTAAGCAAATACATGTATAAGTGCAAATGTATTCATATGTGTGAATATATGTGAATATAGAGAGCTACTTTTGCGTTACTATGATGTAGAGTTTTCTATAAAAAATGCTCTGTTTTTAACATGTAATATCTATTTTTCTTTAGAGGTCTTAAATTCAACACACTTTTTTGGCAAGCATATATTTTAACAGGCTGTTACTTGCAATATACGGCTTTTCATATATGTAAGTATGTATTTGTATATTTCTTGATATGTATTTCCGTTTATTTCCATGCAGAGCATATACATAAAGTTTTATTTATTTTTTATCTTTTATCTATTCATAAAGTTGTTGGTGTTTTTTTTTCACTATATTATATTTTCATTTTCTAGTACTTTTTTCCATTCGATGTTGGATATTTCTGCTCGGTTGGCTAACTGGCTGCATATCCATATTCATACATATATTTTTTAGTCTGTTGTTATATTTTGCAATTATTGTCTTGCTTGCAATCTCTCTTCCTCTCCTTGCCTTTGTTATTTTAGTGCAAAATTTTTATTATAATTCTTATTTGCTTACTGTTTGCACAGAAACAGACAATCAAATACTTTTGTAGTTGTGTTTGTGAATTTTTGTGCAATTTTAGTTTGGATTTCCGCAGCGCTATACTATATGAACTATATTTTTTATTCAATTGTGTTACTTTTATTTTTATTCCATCATCCAATCCTCATTCAATTTGCTAAAACAATTCAAAACTGCATCCTGTATTTATTTGTCAATATATTTCTATCGCTGTTGCTTGCTATTGTTGAATTTTGTAAAATTTCTGAAAAAATATAGAAATATGAAAATACAGAAATTTATTATATTCGCTATTTCGGTAGAATTTATATGGTAGATTTTCTTTATTTGCAAAATATTTGTTCAGTAAAAATGTGTTTGTAACTTGCTGGTACAATCGATATAAAAATAAACCGTGAAATACAAAAACTAAAAAAATGAACAAGGCTCTAACGACTAATTGTGGTAAAGGGGACAAAATAATAAATATATATATATATATATATATATATATATATATATATATATATATATATATATATATATATATATATATATATATATATATATATATATATATATATATATATATATATATATATATATATATATATATATATATATATATATATATATATATATATATATATATATATATATATATATATATATATATATATATATATATATATATATATATATATATATATATATAATGTATATATGAGATCAAATTTGGATTTCTCTAGTCTCATACCGCAAATCGATGGATAGTCATAAAAAACAATATTCTAAAAAATATATATATTCTAAAACATATATTTTTAGTCTGTTATTATATTTTGCAATTATTGTCTTGCTTGCACTCTCTCTTTCTCTCCTTGCCTTTGTTATTTTAGTGCAAAATTTTTATTATCAGTTGCGATTAAGGTCTGTCGCACGCCGACCAAAATTTGGGCAAATGCCCTTTTTCTAATTTCTCATAACTTAATAAAAAATTTTTTTCTTCCAAAAAGTTATTTTCTGTGAAGTTTTCAACAGTTGCTGCCTTACCGACTTTTATCTAAATCGCATATTTAACAAAATAAACAACAAAAAATCGAAGAAGCCCATACTAGGGCATGCACAGCGATTATTATCATAATCGTAATCGTGATTAGTCGCACCTTTTAATCGTAATCGTAATCCAACCCATTAATCGCGCGATTAAGATTAAAAATATTACTTCTTTTCAAGCAAAGATTAATTTAAATTGTCTCATAAACAATTAATTCATAAACAATTACAGTTTAAAACTACTATGGTTTTTAGTAATGACCCTACTGTAAATGGAACTGACACGAAACAAGTCACGTAACCGGTCCCCAGGTGGTAGGGACCAGACCGAGTTCTAACACTTCCTATGAAGCGGACCAGCCACTTTTACGTGGGGATGGCCTAGGATGGGGTTAATTGATACTTTGTATACACCTTGTAACTTGTCTCTGAACTACCTTATGGCGTCATAGTCGGTGTAGAATAATATAGATTATATATAAATAATTATTATTCCAAATTCAGCTGTAATTCGATTAATTTAATCGATTAATTTATTTTTTATTGTTACAAATCCAAGTACAAATTGTATTTTATTTTTAAGTGGTGTCTTTGACAGGATTCGAGCCGATAACCTCTATATTATATAGATCTAGTTGCATCGAATTTGTTCAGTGCCGTTTACTACAATACTAGCCGGAGTACCAACTAAATTGACTGAAAATTGTTAATATGTGACTATCTACACAATATGCCTTTTTTTCACCATTCACTACTCCTTATTTTTGGTACCAGTCTCATTTTATCAAGTCATAGGAAGAGTACTTTTGGATCATTTGTCACCAAATTTTCCGCAGGGGATGCAAATATAAAATAGATATTGGTGGTATTCAGTGTTTGGTGCAAATGGTCTTGCGAAAGAGCAAATACAAAATATCGTAGCTTTTTTGTAAAATCCAACAAGAAAAAGTACAGAGTTGCTGCTAGATTTCATAAAGAGTTACGATATTTTGCATTTACTCTTCCGCAAGAACATTCGCACCAAATACTGAATAGCACCATTGTGTAAACGTTTACAACATATTGCAATTATACTACTTATATTCTAATATCCCACCGAAGAAATGTTCATCCATCTACGAACCACGTAAGAGATCTTTCGTAAAACTCATAAAACACTCTAATAAACTTAGATCACAGAAGAAAATATAGGAAGTATACTGTCCAATAGAAATGAGTTGATTCAATAAAAAAGGATCTTAAATTTTCTGTGATAAAAATTTGTTCTATATTTGATACAATAATTGTTGAACATATTTTAATTTTTCCTTAAATTAAAAAAAAAAATATTTACCTTACTATTACAAAAAACATAAAAAATATATCGATAAAATAGAAAAGTGAATAAAAAATATATTATGAAAAACAAGAATTTGACTCTTGGACACAAAAAGGTAAATTTTTTGTTGTAGAATAAGTTTCACCCCAGGACTTGTAGTCAAATGCGCTAACTACTCAGCCAATAGGTGCAAATTTTTAGCTTTTCAATGTGAACTTAAGTTAATATTTTAGAAGTGGTCCTAACTTATAATTTCGTTTGCGATTATTATAATTTTTCATTTTTAGAGAGTAGATGAAGAGTACTTTGAATCCCTATACTCAGTTTTTGTGGTGTATTTTTATTTTACAAAAATCATTCACAGAATAACCGCGAAAGCAAATGTAAAGACCAATACACAAACACTTAAAAAATCGAAATATATAATTTTATTTCAGGAACCATTGAATGAGGCGAAAATTATCATATGAATCCTAACAAACAAAAAAACCACAAAATGTACGTTTTGATAGAGAATCACCCATATACGTAAGTGCAAAATTTCATTCAATTATCAGCAATTTTATATCGTAAGAAAATAATTCATATGCTCAAAAATTAACTATACTTAATACCAAATATTAAGTATACGCATGTTGAACATTATGATTGACAAGACAAGTAAAGCCTTTTCAGTGCGTGCTTTTACTTAGTTCAATAATTTTACACGTTTGAAAGAGAAAGGTAGACATCACATAACAACATTTAAAAAATTATGTGTTTTCCATAGTGTATTCAGATTTTAACAATTTAAAATTTTTTGAAAGACTTTTTGCAAAACAAGGAAAAATGGTTTAAAATTTTGAGTTTTTTCTTAATGCAATAAAATCGATGATTTTTCGTAAATTTGAAAACAAATACACAAACTGCTTAAGGATTTTTTATTTTCTGCAGAAACACCTAGGGTCTTGGCAGGATTCCAACCACGGAGGTAAATAGTCTAGCTCACTATGCGCCACACTACGGGAGTACCTGATTGAAATGTTTCAGTTATATGAGAATTTACGTAATAAATACCAAGCAAGCAAAAATAAACTAAGATTTCTTTCTAGGAATTTTAGAATTTCTAATAAAGTTTCAAGAAATCTCAAGAATGTAATTTTTTTAGTGGTTTCAAAAGTGGTAATTGTGTTTGTAGACATGCTATGGGAGTTTACACGATATAGACTAAAGTCAAAATGTTGATATAAAATATGTCGAATTTAACCTCTTCCAGGATTGGAAAGGAAAAAGAAATCTGCCCATTATATAGAAGAAATTTAATACTTTTGAATTAGGTGTATGATAGCCGTGGATTAAAAAGCTGTACCACATCCATCAAGCATCCAGTTTTAAGTCGTTCCATTTTTGCCTTAAATCACTAAAATTAAGAGTCTTGTTTTGTATTTGTTTTTTTTTTCATGTAATTTAAATTTGTTTACACACAAAAATTTATGAACGCTAAGCATTGCGTTTTACAAAATAAGGCCCCAACAATTTAAGACAGGACAAAAAGCCATTCTTTAAATAGGCATTCTCTATCTAGTTGGCCCAAAAGTAGCACTGCCACAAAGCAAGCACTAAATTCAACAACGTTTGGTAAAAGCGGACGGATTTATTTTATTTTAAATTAAACATTAACGCATTAAGTTTCATAAATTCATTAGCATTTCACTTTTAAATCTTAAAAAATTTAATTTTGCGGTATAGTTTTCTTAAATTTCAAGTATGAAGAAAGTAGTAGAACAGCTTTCATTCTTACTTTGTAGCGGCTTTCAGATGTCACTAATTTGCAATAAAGCGAATATAAACCCAACAAAAATTCAGTTACCCAATCACCAAAAAAATAATTAGAAAAAATATCAGTACTTATTTTTGTTCTTGATGTCCCAAAACGAAGCCTTTACATTTTGGATGTTTACATGAAAAAATTAAGTACTCTTATTTTTAATTAAAAATTCCTTAAAATATTTATATTTTTGTATTGTCTATCTGAAATATAGCTGATATATACATACACATATCGTATTAAATAGGATTGAGTCCTTCTGAAGTTTTTTGTCCAATTTTAAGTGCTTATACATACATAAATACAAATATGTATACATTTGAATGTATGCATAAACTTCCATGCATAGACAATAGGAAAATATTGTTTTTAGTACCGCAATAGATAAATTTAACAAATTTAATTTTAAAAAAATTTCTTAAAAATAAATTATGTTTTAATTTATTTTTATCAGGCTTGAAGTTTTATATTTTAAATTTTGAAGTAGAATATAAATGTAATTAACGGCCCTTTTCACAATGTATGATTAAACGTTAACGTGTACTTTAACGGCAAGTTTGTCATACAAAACTTGATGTTAAAGTCCACGTTAACGCTTAATTATACATTATAAAAATATCCGTAGGCCTACAATATAATGAGTGAAGGAACTTGTTCAAATTCAAATTATGTGCTAAGTTTTTGCTGGTAAATATTCATTCAAAGTTTTCTTCCAAAAAACTTTCACTCCAAAAAAAAAATTTTATATGTTTTTGAATATGACAAGCAATTAAATAAATTATACCCCTTGAGAAATGAAAATAGATATAAAAACAATATTTACACTTAATCTCATAAATCAAATAGTTTAGGTATAAATGTAAGTCCCTTGTAACTCCAACTCCCAAAAACATATGTTGAACATAATTTAATTGTTTGATTACAAATCTATACCCCAAGACATTCTAAATATTAACATACAAAACACTTGCAAACACACTCCTTTACATATACACAAGCAAAACTATGAAATAGTGAATACAAATGTTTGTATTTGTCTGGTTGTGTCGTATGTAAAAATTGTTTACTAAAGAGCTGCACAAATCATGTTATAAGACGCTCTTCACTTCTATACTATGAAGTACTTCCAAACTCTACATTTTTCTATATAACACATGGCAACACTCAACAATTTCTCAGATTCATAGTTTTTAGTTAAATTAGGAGGGCCATCGTACATTATTAGTTTTTTGCTCACAGCTCTAATTTTGAAGATATAGTAACATTTTAAAATGTAATGTGGTAAGTCAGTTTTGTTTTGCTTGTGCAGGGCTTTAGTATTGAATAAACACCCATACTAATTATATAAACTACAATTATAATGTTGAACATTTATGAATTCTCTTGGATTTTTTTTTAGGAATTACTACTAAATGATATTTAGGCACATTCATACAAACATAGTTATTAAATTGTGTATTTAAGTGTTCATTGTCGAAACTGTATTTAAGATATGAAATAAAAATTAGGTAAAAGAAGAATTAAAGAAGGGCGGAATAAAATAGAGCCAGAATAATTTTTTGCTGTGTTCATGGGAATTTTTATACTAATGATGTTACTGATTGCTGGCCTTCCAGTTGCTTTTAGAAATTTATTGTCTTCAAAGACTTATAATAAAATTTTACGAGGAACTTTTTTGAGGGATATCTAATTCAAAAAAAATTTTTTTTTTCAAAAACGGCAACATTTTCATACCTAATAAAAAAGTTGTGCATACACAATTATACCTACTACAACTATAGTTATGTCAAATATTAAGGATATTCGGAAAAAACAAATAATGCCCCATATGAGTAATTCCATTTAACCGGGTGTGACCATTTGCACACATTTTTTGCTATAAATCAAGAATATAAAATTTTTTACTTAAAAAATGTTGAGGCTCGCAAGGACATTAAGCTTAAAACAGTTGCATAACGGTTCGACACTGGTAGAACACGATTTCTGCTCAGAATGGTCATCAGAAAGCTTCGACGAGTGTGACGTTACAAATCTTAGTTTTAAAGAATTATGACTTTCAGTATAAATTCTGTAAAATGTTTACTATAAGGTACACAATAATTTTGGTATAGATATCTGTTCAAAGCACTTTTAATTGTATTATGTATTTACTGTTTGACAAAAATTATTTTTCTTATAAAAAAACTATATTTAAAATGCGATGGGTGTGACCGACAAGTGTAACCTAGTAAGAAAATTTAAAAAATTCGAAAAAATAAAACTTTCTATTAATATAAATAATATAGAGATAAGCTCATAAGAGAATAATAAGACATTAAATTATTTACTATCCGTTCTATTATAAACAGCAGCATACTCTAGCTGAATATTATTTTTAAATTCAATAAAAAACAAAAAAGCTTATTCTCTTCAGAGATAACGTTTTTTATTTATAATGAGAAAGAGAATAAAAGAAAATCTCAAATAAATATTAAACACACACAGAGGGAGAGCAAAATGTTTCTTGTGTGATCATATAAACGTGCCTCAAATTGATTAAAAAATGTTAAATAGTGTAGTTTTTTTATTAGTTTTATAATTGTCATTCTCTAAAAAAATCAATTGAGAGACTTTTATTAAGAATGAGAAAATTATTTTTTCATTGCCGTTTTATGTGGAATCACTCATATGCCAAAAAAGAAATAATAATAATAAAATAAAACATATGTAGGTGATAGGAAGAAACTGAGCAAACAAATACCATATTTACACTATGCAACTTTGTTGCATGCAATTTTCATTTTAATTAGAGTGTTGAAATAGAAATGCACACATTTTGTATTTCTTCTCTGTCTTTCTCACTGAAAAAAGAGAGTTGCATGCAACAAAATTGCATAGTGTAAATATGGTAAAAGTCTTAGCGCTTCAAACTGATTAGAAAGGTTTTAGTATTGCTAAAAATAGGAGTTTAACTGTAAGCCAGTGTTATATGTTTACTCTTTATTTATTTCTTTTTCATAAATGGAACCACTGGTCCATGGATATTAATTGACAATCCAAAGGTTAGTAATGACTTTCAGTTTCAAACTAAAATGGATAATCATTCTGTAAAACTAGCATGAGCTTATTATTGTTTACTGTCATAAATTTACTTATGCAAGTCATATTCTATTTGTGAACTACATTGTGAATCGAATTTATTGAAATGAAATTGAGGATTACAAAGATACATTTTAGAAACACTTGTATACACAATAACAACAAATAAAATCTGTTAAGATTATTAAAGGATAAATAATTAAATACAAATAATCTAAATAAGTCGGTAACGCATGCAGGTTCACCCTTTTCGAACTGAAGAAATTTAAAACGTTAAAGGACAGTGCATATTGGCTCAAATTGGGTAAAAAATGGTTATTAATCTGTAACTTTGTAACTTAAAATCCGATTAAAAACGATGTATGCTAAGATCATAAAGGACGACCTAAGCTTTAAGCGTGTGGAAATCGAAGTCACACTGTTAAAACACACATTGTGCTACAGAGTGTAAAAGTTGACTACCTCTGACATAAAAAATGTTGTCGGCTTCATAGCTTTTACAAATATTATCTGATTTTTGTGAATTTTAGCTTGGTGTAAAATTTATAAATAGATAAAAAAAAATCAAAGAAATAAACAACAAATATATTTTACCTTAAATGTTAAAACTTTAAAAATTTACGCTGTTATAAGTCAATTTATAGAGAATATGCATTACTATTGCGTGTAATGAGTGATTTTTTTGCTATTATCTTTTTGGCAACACTAGTTTTGACAGCTCACGCACGTTTTGTATCTTGTGTCACTGTCAAACATCTTCAGTTTGGTCTATAATTTAATCATGAATCGTCTTACAAACGAACAACGCTTGCAAATTATTGAATTTTATTACCAAAATGCGTGCTCTGTTAAGAAAGTTCATCGTGCGCTTCTTCCATTTTATGGTCAGTTTAATCGACCAACTGAGGCTTCTATTCGGGCTATTGTAAAAAAATTTCGCACCAAATTTACATTGTTGGACATTAAACCACCAACACGTTTACGTAGAGTGCGAACTGAAGAAAATATCGCAGCCGTATCGGCCAGTGTTGGTGATGACCGTGAATTATCGATTCGGCGCCGTTCGCAGCAATTGGGCCTCTGTTACTCCACTACGTGCGCTACCGTGCGATGATAACAAACTTTTTTCTGCCCAAAATGGAAGAGCTTGACTTGCATGACATGTGGTTTCAACAAGACGGTGCCACATGCCACACAGCACGCGAAACAATGGACCAATTGAGAGGCGAGTTCGGTGAACAGTTTATTTCACGCTTGGGACCAGTCAATTGGCCGCCCAGATCGTGCGATTTAACGCCTCTAGACTATTTTTTGTGGGGCTATGTTAAGGCTAATGTCTATAGCGACAAGCCCGCTTCGATTGACGCACTGGAAGCCAACATTGCCAACATTATTCGTGAGATACCGGCCGAAATGTTGGAAAGAGTATGCCAAAATTGGACTAAGCGGATGGACCATTTGAGGCGCAGCCGCGGCCAACATTTGCATGAAATAATCTTCAAACATTAAATTATATCGACCCAACTATCGATCCAAATAAATATTTCATGCATTTTTCTGAATTTTATGTGTTTTTTTTTACTTTCCGATAGTTCTTATAAAATCACCCATTATAAACGCTGAAAGTAAATTAAGTTCTACAGAAAATTTTTTTTATTTATGCAATACGGTACTAAAAATGTACGCTGCTAGAAGCTTGAACATTGAATATAATAGTTTATGAAAATTTATACTTATTTTTTATTTTTTTTGGTTTTTGTTTTACTTTTACTTCATGAAAAGTCTGTGAAGGTACCACCTATACAGTCTATATACAGTAAAATAGTTGAGGCCCTATTTCATGGGGATCGCGTTGAGTTTTTGTTTTAAAACTTAAAAAAATAGTTATAATTAAAAACTAAAATGTTCCAGAAAATCTCAGGTCTGTTATTGAAATTTTTAAATGAAAAAGGTACAATTGAAACTTATCAGTTCGATAAGGGTTAATATATTACACTGTGCACGAATTAGACACTATTTTTTGCAACAAAAGTGGTCAGCCGACTGGTGAACTTAATTCGAGTACGCTGATTTCAATAGAGTTCGCCGTTATTCAGTGTTAGCTCTTACAAAAGAGATATTTAAGATTTAAAATTTCAGTTTTTGGACAATTTTCATTGGATTAAAGGTGCAGTTCTTAATATAATTGAATGAAATTCGATTCGTAAGATAGTCATGCACTACAAATATACCTAACCAAAATTTTAAGAAATCGGTCCATGTTTACACCTAGTCTTCATACAAGAATCCGCCAAATTTTACCTAAATGTCGATAGAACTCATGAATTGTTTTAGATTTAGCTCAAGTTTAATATGTAGTTAACTCATCTTTGTGGAACTGATATTGTGAAGTTTAAAAGTGATCGGTTCATTAAATAGTTTCTACACATCGAACAGTATCTTATATATCTCTTTTTAAGAGCTAACATTAAAAACCGGCGAACACAACTGAAATTAGCGTACTCGAATTAAGTTTATCCGTGGGGTGCACCTTCTGTCGGTTTATTCGACTAGCATATGGTTATTAATGATGCTTTAATATATACATATACACTCTATTTATGCATTGTGTCCTTTACTATGTAGTTATTGTATAATAATTAAATACCGAGTACACATTACAAATTACAAAAATTATTAATTTATCAATTTGTTTATTTATTCTGTAAATTTTTATGAGCAATTTTATATCGAATATAAAACATATGTTAATGTACTTGTTATTATGGATTAATTGATGTTTTAATAATTATGCTTGTTTAATTTTTTGCAACTTTACAAAGTCTATATGGTTTTTTTATGAAATTTTATGCACATTAAAAATTATTAAAAGCAATATAAAATAATATAATAACAGCATGTTTGTTTTCAAAAGCAATAAGTGAATGCAATGCTTTCTTAATAGGTATTATTTTGAAAATTAATTAATATTTTGAAATTGCAGTTTAATTAAAATAACGGTATATAAAGTGTTTGTTTTATCAATGTAACTAATAGAAATATGAGAAAGTAGGATTGATATTATAAATTTAGCCTCATTCAATCGATCGTAAAATAAATTATATTTTTCAATTTTACAAATTGTTGTTCATAACGGGTTATATTTGTTTTCATGGTTCTTCTGAGAATTAATTTTGCGAAAACAATGCACCACAAAAAATAGGTAGAGGATTTGCAAGCGCTATACATATACTCTCTCAAAAGAAAAATATATAATAATTAAAAGTTATGACCAGTTTTTAAATTTTGACTTGGGTTCACATGGAAAAATAAAAAATTTCTATCTTATCAAATAAGTCTTCTTACAAATAAGACTAATTTTAATAAAATCGACCAACAATGTTAAAAATTATGTACATTTCAAACAACTATTTGTAGCAAAATACGACCTATAATACATTCTTCGAAAATATAACAACCCACAGTGTGGTAGAAGCAAAACTTTTTCAAAGCAAATCAGCAGTTTCTTAAAGGATAATGTTTTGTATATAGTTTCTACCCTTCCGCAACTGTCTACTTTTTTTTCGTCCTAAAGTTTATAGAAAAACTTATATTGTTAACGTAACACTCTATACATTTTTATAAAAATTCAATCCATATTTATTTCAAAACACACTCTATATTCTAAATTTCAAACAATTCAGATGTATAACCTTCGATGAATTTTAACATAAAATCCTTATCTATTGACTAAAAAATTTCCATTAATTAAAAAAAATATGGATAATAATCAACACATTTTTTATACAAAACATGATTGATTACTGAAACGTTTTACAATATAATAACATTTAGGAAAGTTCAAAAAAACTTTAAAAGATTTAGTAGTATGTACTTGCGCTGCTATTTTGGTGTATGATGTTAATGCAACTTTAATAATTAAACTGAGTAATGAAGCGATTAAAAAAAAGTAACAAGTAATTTTTTAAGAAAACCCTCTAATATTTATTATTTTTGAAAAATTTTATGTGTGAAGTAAGAGAAGAAAATGCAAATACATTTTCCAAAACCGTTATAAATTTATATCGTTTTTGGCAAAGTTTTATGTGGAAAATCAACAGCATACATTACGGACACGCCATTTTGTATTAAGAGAGTATAAACGGTATTTTAGTTGTTCGCAAAATTAATAGAAGAGCTCGTACTGTAAGTGCTTTGCATTGTATTTTTTTCTCCTAGTAAAAAAGATTAATAAGGGATTTAGACAAAGACATTTTAGCTTGATTTTTTTAGAGGTGATGGTCGGACGTGGGTGATTTTCACTGCAAGTAGTTTTATTTTTGCAGTCGCCACCTGATATTCGATTGGATATGTCGACAAAAAATTACTATGAAAGTAACAGCCCTCAATATTAACTTTAATTGTCATCCCAAGGCGTGGAAAAAATTTCTATACAAAATACACATAAAAATAATGGATTTTCATTCTATAACTCAACCACATTTTATGATATTACGTTATACTTGGTGACGATTTATGTGGAATAAAATTTTTTTTTAAAAGTACGACGAAGTGTAACTTGTACTGGTGTGTTGGTACGGGTCACTGAATGTCATTTTGCCTAAAATTCCCGCTTTTTTGTTGTTATCTCCGAAATAATCAGCTGTGCCGACAAAATATAAACATTTGTTGTGAACGTATTTTCCTACTAAAATGGTATATAGGTCAAATTGCCCGGATTAATAGGTTGAGTTCCAAAACATCAAAATACATTGTAGTGATGCAAATTCTTAGTTGCTTCGTTTTTGTAAACAAAGTAAAAGCGCATTACTACAATGCATTTTGATGTTTTGGAACTCGCCCATACTTCTTGAAATATTAGACTTTAAATTTATTTTTTATATTTTTTATTCGATGAACCGTAACAACTTTATAATATGTACTTATAAGTTAAAGCATGATATCTCAACAAATCTTAATCTAAGCAATTTGGTTTCTATAACATTTTTGTAGGAAATTACATTTCCAACAAATCTTTCATGTCAATTTTCTATGGCACAGTTGATTATTTCAGCAAACAAAGAACAAGAGTTTAGGTAAAAATCGAATTTATTGACCCGTACCAATTTACTAGTAAAAGTTACAATTTCGTCGCTAGTAGCACTTTTAAGGATTTGTTTATTCTCATTAAATCGAGACCAAGTACTATAATAACATAAAATGTGGCCAAGCTATAGGATTTTTAAGAAAAACACACTATTCTTACGTTACTTGGTATAGAAAATCTTTCAAGGCTTTGGGAAAGCACTTAAAATTAATAATAAAATAATTTAAAAAAGTTGTTATTGTTAGTAGACTTCATTATCACAATTCCACTGACATGTTAGTACACTAGACAATATTTCGACTGCTTATATTTTCCAAGTTCTGTTTGTAAACCCACTGAAACTATTTTGGATTTTAGTTTAATGTAGTAGTTTCTTATTCATTGCAATATTTTGTTGAAAACAAAACGACAAAGCTTATTAAAATCAAAATTATTGGCATGACATAAATTACCCTTAAAAAACTTACATCCAATAAAAAAAAAAATAAAAAACATTAATTTTAGCTTATATTTAAGCTAATCAATCCAGAAAGAGAAGAGATAGAAAAATGAGCGGACCGATGTTTGGTAATTTTAAAAATTTGTACATTAATGGGCCGAAAAAGGGTAAAAATATAGTTTTGGTACTTTTTCTGTTAACCTTTTATCTTCTAAAGCAATCAAGATATATATTAAATTTTAAATGCATTCTTCTCTCCTTACGAAGCCCCCAAACACATTTGATACTTTTTTGAAATTCGAATATATAACGGGTAAAATTGGTAGCCCTTTTTTGTATATTTTTCCATACAAGTATTTTCTATTCACATTGCTATACATACTGAATGAATATATTTGTATATATGCACTAAGAAGAGATTTTTGAAAACTTAAATTCTAAGGGGATTAAAAGGGGTACAAACGGGTGAAATCGGTAATCGTATATCTCCGAATCTAAGTAAGGTAGGCAGAAAATGTTAAAAGCATCATAATAAGATAGGAAAATGAGCGGACAGGTCTTTGGTACTTTCTTGAAATTTGTACACATATAGAGGCCGAAAAAGTGTAAAAATATAATTTTGGTACTTTTTTTGTTATCTCCTAATATAACAAAGATGGAAATGAAATTTAAAATGTTTTATTCTCTCCTTTAGAAGCCATCAAATGCACTTGGCAGTTTATTGATGCTTGGATATATAAAGCGTAAAATTAGGAGCTCTTTTTGGTACTTTTTTTCCTGCAGAACTATTTGTTATTTACTTTACTCCCAACAACAATAATTTGCAAAACACAAAAATATACTCGAGTGTTTTTGTTTCGATCACAATTAAATCATGCCAAAAACAGCCGAGCTGCAAGTGAACGATTGTTCGTAAGCAAGCCGCATAGGTTGTATACTAATCAAAGCAAGTACAATGTTGCGAATAAGACATTTTTGTTGTTGATTTTATTTTTTGTTTCATGTATTACTCTCGATTGTGAACAGAACTGCCAAAGGCTTGATTGGCTTGTACTTGTTATTTAGCGCTAGTAAATAAGACGGCTTGATCATACTTGTTGCTGCTCTCTGATATGCACATTTTTAAAAAGAGCATATTCATTCTCATATGTTTAAGTAATAACTTTCAAAGAAAATGTGAGAATTACAAAAATTTTAACATAGTTAGTTAAAGAAATTATACACAACACAAACACAAGAAAAACTTATATTCAATATGAGTCTATTTATTCTATTTACAACCTTTATAGAACTCTTAAATTTTATAAACAATTTTGCTGTACTGCTCGCATACAATAAATTCATATATAATTAATTTCTCATACTTTTTAAATTTTTAAAATAATATTTGATTTTTGTCATAATATAGGCTTATTGTATTATTTATATTTGCGCTTCTATATTAATGTGTTATCTGTGGTTAATTACAATGGTTGAAAATTATATTATTTATTTATTTTTCCTCTATTTGAAATAAAAATAAATAATTATATATTATTTATTTTAATTACATAAAATACTCTCTTTGATTATTCAAATTATATTCGTAAATACGTTAAGTTTGTGTTTATCTTTTTTGCCACAAAAGTTTTAATGATTATGTCAACAAAAATTTTACAAAAGTCAATTGGAAAAATGTAAATCAAATAAATGAAAGCTAAGAAAAAAAATATTATAATTAAAAAAGTTTAAAATATAAAATGAGTTTTTTGCCTTATTGCTTAATTCAAAGATTTTGTAAATAATGACAAGTAAAGTAATTAAAATCAGAAAAGGTGTATAATATGTACAGTATAATTGCAAGTTTTTTTTCACTTTATTTATGTACAATAGAATTAAGTAGTATTTGCTGGTATAATATATGAATAGGCTTATTATTAAATAGTAAAATATATACGCATTAAATATGTTGTATGTAAAGGTCAAACAATGAAGATAATTAGAATTTAAGAATTTTTAAATTTATGTATCTGGCTATGTCACCAAACAAATTTTAAATGAACTATAATCAGGGACTTTCTTGATGCAAAATATTAAGTGATAATATATAATAATAAATTAAAAGTAAAACCCCTTTTTAAAAAACAAGCCTTTATGTAAATGAGCTAAAAAGAAAAAAATAAGCGTTTACTTTAAAACTTTTGCTATCAACTTGTAACGTCATTACACAATTTAAAGGATATAAAAGCTTGTCCGAGATTTAAGTACTCGTATATACCTGGTTGAAAATTTTTAATGTTTAAAATCAATCACATCAAGTTATTTAATTTACTTTTTTATCTACAAAAGTAAATGTCGCGACAAGCTTTTATATTATATAAATTGAGTAATGACGTTACAAATTGATAGTAAAAGTTTTAAGGTAAAAATTCTTTTTTTTTTTCTTTTTAGTTCATTTAAATAAAAGCTTGTATTTTTAAAAGGATTTTTACTTTTAATTTTTTTTCTTTTCAGTTTTCGCTGGACACGTTTCTCAGTCTATTCATCTCATTCATCATTGTTGTAAGCTTGTTGGCCGGTTAATTTTGAACATTAAAAATAACTGGTCCACCATCTTAGGAGTGCCACCATGTTGTATTTAGAGTAACGTAACGCAGCTAACCATATAGTGTCGTCCAAAGTGAATGTGGATACAAAATTTCAGCTTAATCAGATCTATCGGTTGAAGATTCAAAATTGAGTTGCAAGATTTCACCCGAACAAACATACCATACCCAAAGAAAAAACATGCTTGAAGCAACCATAACCTAAGAGCAACATACTATGATTGATTCACCCGAACAAACATACCATACCCAAAGAAAAAACATGCTTGAAGCAACCATAACCTAAGAGCAACATACTATGATTGAATATTTTTTGAGTGAAATCATATTATTAAGAAAATAAATCTGTTTTAAATATAATATTGTTGTCTTATATAACACTAATGGGTAATTCCATTTCAAATCAACTAAGACATTTTGATGACATTTGGTAAGATGTTGTCATTCAACCTATAACCAATTTATGTTACAGGGAAAAAATTAAAAATGTTTATTTCAAAAGTTATGACATATTGAAAATGTCATTATTTCGCCAAATTTACAGAATGTGTTGAGCTTAGTTTTTAATTATCTCTAAAACTATTTTATGTACAATGATGTTTTGTATGCCACAAAAAATACATAGAGCAAAAATTTGTTTTGGAAAAATGACTTATCTACAAAGTTTTGAAAATTTCAAAACTTACTAAATCAAAAACCTATACTTTTTTCGGCTGAATTTTTTTATATAATACCTCTAAATGTCCTTAATAAATCGTGTAAATTTGGAGGAGGTGTTGTTTTTTCTTTTTTGAGATATGATTTTTTTCTTTCGCAAACTTCAAATATATGGTATCAAAAATAATTTTAAGTTTACTTTTGAAAAATATGCATTAAATGCAATTTAAATTAAAGTTTTTGAAGGGGACAAGTAATAACATTAAAAATTTGGGTGTTTCTTTTTTTCGGTGAAATTTTATGTTGGAAATTTTGTGTTAAAAAGGTACATTTTTTGTCATATCTCATAAAAGAAAAAAAACACCTCCTTAAAAATTTCAGGATTTTTTAAAGACGTTTAGAGAAATTATATAAAAATAAATTCTATAAATTTTTTGTAGCTCCCAAATGACATACAAACCAATCTTGTGTTCAAAATAGTTTGCGAGATATTTAAAAACTAAGCTCAACACTTTCGACAAATTTGGCGAAATAATGGTATTTTGGATATGTCATAACTTCTGAAATAAACATTTTTAATTTTTTCCCTTTGAAATAAGTTCGTTGTAAGCTTAAAGAAAAGATCTGAACAAATTTCATCAAAATCGAAAGGGGTCGTATCTAACTATTAGTTGAGTTGACATGGAATTACCCTAATATGATTTATACTACCTAATGTTTAATTGAATGTAAATATACCATGATTTAAATTAATCATATTATATTTGTCTATGAAAATGGCTGCCAGTCCATATATATATATATATATATATATATATATATATATATATATATATATATATATATATATATATATATATATATATATATATATATATATATATATATATATATATATATATATATATATATATATATATATATATATATATATATATATATATATATATATATATATATATATATATATATATATATATATATATATATATATATATATATATATATATATATATATATGTATATATATATATATATACATATATATATATATACATATTTTGCAAAATTGTTGATCCTTCGAAAGAAGTGCTCTTTACGGCAAAAACAAAAGGTACCAAGTGAAACATCGTGAACAAAAATCATGCCATTTCGTAGCAGGAGAGACAACAACAACCAGCAGTAGTTTTTGATGTGTATGGTCAATAATTACGAATTGATGCAAAGTCATTTTGTTGTTGTTTATTTTTATGCTCGTATTGTGTCAGTGTAAATAGCCGACAACAAGACTGAAAAACTTCGCATTATATTCAAAAATTGTCTGCTGCTTTAGAGTAGTGCTGGCCAGCGAGAGAAATGAGTTCTTAATATAGTATTAGTGCTTATGAGTATGTGTTAGTAGTATTCCACTGTGCGCATATCAAAAAGAAAAGCAACAACGTAAAAAACAACAAGCTTTTATACAACTGTATGAAGTTGTTATTTATTTTTTACTCTAACATTAGTTTTCATTCGGCTGTATACATGTACTAGCCGAAAAATGTTCGGAACTCTGAGCGATACTGCTTTAGAGGGATATGTTTTTATTATTTATTGCAGGTACTATAATAGTGAAGATTGCAGCCTTTGAATCTATACTCCTTCAACCATATTCATAAAATTTAAAATGAGTTTGAAATTCATTTTATTTCAAATTTTTAATACAAAATTTTCTTAAAATAGATTTCAAATACATTTTATTTATTTGTGAATATGAGGGCTTATATCTAAGAGCTACTGCCCATAACAAATGTTATCCTGCTACAGCTGTTGAAAAGTCTGTAAAAAATTTGGAGTTGTATCTACTTTTGCGAAATGCGAAATTATAAAATCTTTAATATTAATTTGATGAATCCTAACTAGTGTAATATCCTTTGCTTTTAATTTTGTTAACTTTTTTAAAGTGAAATACATATAAATGAAAATTTAGTGAAAAATTCACCTATCAGAAATTTTTCACTAAATTTACAAAACAAGTAGAGTGGAAAATTGAACTATGTCTTCTTGAAATCTCAACATAATTTTCAACATATATTTAAAACTTCGCGAACGAATTTTAGCTTTAAAATATTTTAAAACTATATTACTTACTTAAGCCATGACGATGGATTGCACACTTTGAAGAAATTTTTGCATAACAAAACAACAGACAACACAATATTACGAGTATTTCATTCATTATAATTAAAATGGAAAATACAAACTTCATTATTTGCTTATTATTAAAGGGCCATTAAGTAATTAAATGATTGGAAAAATTCAAGGCTCTTAAAAGCACTTCAAAAGAACGAGAGAGGAAAAAATGAGAAATGGACTGTTGTTCAGAAAAGCTCTTTATAATTTACAACAAACAATATTATTAAAAGTTCATTAAGTAGAATAACAACTAAGTGCAATAAATTGCTAAAAAGTTAACAGGATAGCAGTTTTTTTTGAAACATTAAGGATACTCGTAGGAAATCGAGCAGATTTAATTTAAATCTACAAAACTTTATTTTTTTACAACAGCAAACTTTTATTTTTATATTAGTTCATTTCACACCTCGTTCGATAACCGTCGTTAATTTCGCAATACTTCCCATATATTTTGTAGTTGCAAAATTAAGTTCTTTAATTTTATAGCAACAAAATAGTTATATGAGAAATTTTACGAATCTATGCAATAAACACTTTTCGTATGAGCTGTGGACTGAGCTACTGCATATTTTGAATTGTTAAAGAAGTTCTAATAAAGATATAAAAATAATTATCAGATTGCTTTTATTTTTTAGCCCTAATTTAGTAGCTCCATTATTTAAAATTTTTTGGTTTATATTTTTCAAGCACAAAATACAGCGGGAAATAATTTACAAAAATAATATTGCTTCTGTATACCTGTATATGTACATATTTACTAAATACATATGTACGAGTAAATATGTATATGTGCGCATTTTAGCTGGAATTTTCAATAAATCGAAATACATGCAAAACAAATTTTACAATAACATGTTACCCACATGTTTACGCATTTTTGGCTTGAAGCCAAATTGAAAATTTTCCAACTGCATACAAGCTTACGAGTATAACAAGAACAGCAATTGTCTATAATAACAAAAGCACTAGCAATGTGTATTGTTTAAATGAGCTGAAGATATTAAAACAAAAAAGAACAACGACTATAACACCAAACTTTTCGTTTGGAAAATAAAAATAGCAGCATTGGTGATTTTTTTTAAACAGTTTTAGACTTAAATGCCGCAATACAACTACCACATTGAACTCTATTCTCTTATTTAAATTTTTTTTTTAACAGCAGAACAATAAAGTGAACATGCTACATAACATGATTTCAGCAGAAACACCTTATAGATATGCTACAATCAAAAGTATAGATTAAAGTACACACAAACTTATGTAAGTTCTTGTGCATACTATTTAAACGGGAGTATTTCTAGTGTGTATGTGTGGTTGGCAAAAAAGGATAAACTAAATACATACAATCGAATATACATAGACAATTCTTTTGTTTGTATAATAAACATTCACATACATATACTCACATATTGAAGTGTTAAGAGCTTTCATGTAGTGAATATATATGCCAGAAAATGTTCGTTTATAAACTGACAATCACTTGTACAGAAAATGGCAAAAAAATGGTAAATTGTCTGCCACTTTTATGCCTTTCATTTTGGTATTTAAGCATGAGTCGTTTGTGCATACATCTAAAAAACTTTTCGCAAGCATTCTAATGTATTTTTGTATGTAAGTATCTTCTTTTACTGCATTTTTGTTTTATTTAAATATAAATTCCTTTTTGCTGAAGATATTCCATGTATTTCTCATAGGCAGGCTCTTTTCTTATAATCTATTAGCGAGAAAGTACCATCACTGCCTTTAAATTAATTTGAATGGTCCAAAAATGCATTTTGAATAGAAGATTTACTATGAAGATGTAATTAAAAAAAATTTTTGAATGTTATAAAATATTAAGTGTGGCATTCTGATTAATTTTCATTACGTGGTTGAGTATTAATGAAGCCAAACAAAGTTTGACTTAAGTAAGGAATATTGTTAAAACTTATGATGTATCTTACGGCCAGCGGAAGCAGCATTATTATGTTTTGCCGTGTAGTAAACAATACATCGACTTTAACACGAATTATCGATTATTACCATGTAGCAGCTAGAATGTAGAAATTGCTACCAGGTACTAGTAAGTAGAACCCGCTGTAGCGATCTACGCTAAGAATTAGAAATACTGAACCTTTTTTTAAGTACATATTGACAAAATTCTATGCCTTAGTAGTGACATAAAATAAAATGAGAAATACGAAAATAGTAAAAGCACTGTGATAACAATATGCAGCGCTTCTGGTCTATAAAGCTCAAAGCAAAACGTGATGATTACGAACATTTCATGGGCATTAAATTCACTGCTAGGACTATGTTGATGGAAAAATTATCTAAATGTGGAAAGCCAAAAGAATCCAAGTTCATGGCCCTACCGTCATGAGTTTTGTTAACTTCCAGCAGTAATGAAGAAAACAATGCCAAAATATGCTGGGACAAAGGAGACCGATAGTGTCCCCTTAAGCAAGGGATGCAATATGATTCTCTTGTATGATGAATTATAGTGAAATTTACCATTGCATAGCTCGGAAATGATCATAAACACCGTTGTGCTAAGAATAAAAACTTTAATTACATCAAAGATAACTCCGATACGCCCAGAGCGAAGTCTTGATTAATAAAAATCCAGTCATATCTAGAGAGGAAGGAAGCATGCAGTAAATGTAGTAGTAACAAAACTGCAGATACTGATTCGATAAGCGAAAGCACGAGAACTTCATGTGCCAATGTATTAAAGCGTGAAAAAGGTTTGCACCAGCTTTTATCCCTTCGTTAAAAGCATGAATGATAAATCTAGTGCCTCAATTCCGTTTCTTTTAAAGGGTGACCAAATTTTAACTGACCAAGTTGATAAATCCAAGCTTCTGACTGAATTACTTCCAAGTAACTCCTGCTGGCCCATGCTTCATAGAGTATTTATAAATATGACAAAAATATTTTTGAAGAACATGCAGCTAAAAATAGTCTAGCGGAGCTCAGCAGAAATAAGTATCCTGGGCCGGATGGTATCTCAGCACTGGTTTTTGAAGCAGTGATCTTCGACGCTTGCACGTCCGTTGGCAACCCTCTTCAGAGCTTTGTATATTGCTGGTAAATTCCCATCGTGTTAAAAGGCTGCCAAAAAATTGCCATTTCCAAAAATTAAAAATGCTAGTAACCATAAAAATTACCACTTAATCGCACTTTCTTAATTAATGAAAATTATGGTAAATTTCCATTCAGTGGGGTATTTGGAGTCCATCAGTTTACTCAGCGACCACCAGTTTGGCCTTCATAGAGGACGTTCTGCGGGTGACTTACTGGATTCTCGTTTGGAAAAATGGTATCGCTCTAGACACTATTTCGGTGAAAGTAAAGTGGTGGCTCTTGATACTTCTAAGATCTTTGATAGAGTGTGGCATGGTGAAGTTTTGTCAAAACTTGTTGCTTTTGGTGTCAGTGATAGTGATCGCTCTCAGGGATCGCATTATATGATTTGTTATAGATTTGTAGCTTAAGATTAATTTACAGAGGTACCGCAATTTGTATAAAAGTAAAAATACACATTTGGGTAAAACTATATCAATCCACGGAAGGGGCTTAAATTTGGGGCGTGGCATAAAATGAGTATATTAAAAGCTAGCCATGCAAAGTTTTAGAAGAGCTTTCTTGCCCCGTTCAAAAAATTGGACATTAGGAGAGAAGGATCCGAGACGACATATGTAGGGTCTAGAATTTGATGTCGTATTCAAAAGCCAGCATAACCAAAAATTAAGCCACAGTCATGCCATAAGCAACCATGAGATGATGAGATTGGACTTCAAGTGGAGGCGCAATATTTTAAGGAGCGGCAAAACATATTTTCTTTTTTTTTTAGAAAAGTTAGAGATATATCGTTCTAGGAGGTGACTGCTGCAACTTATTTCGACCCACCCACGCTATAATACTATGAATAGTTGACAAAATATAAAAAGTATGAAGTGCAAAATTGAAATAAAATTACATGTAGCAAAAAGTTAAACCAAGACAGTACAATTTGATTAATATAAAAATGGGAAATGTGACGCCAATACTAAGCAAATAATCTTTTTCAACTACTTGTACTTAACCAATTCCTGTAAAATTTGGCACACACATTGAGTTGGCCTGTCAATAATATTTTATTGTAAAACAAAATTTGGCTGTGCCACGCCCATACAATCTAAATGTCTTTTTTAACTACTTCTACTTAACTGATTCTTCTGAAATAGTTAATGATAAGAAAATTGGACAGGTCCTAACCCATAAAAAGAAAATATTTGTTTTTAACAACTTCTACTAGCCGATGCTTATGAGACTTTGCGCGCACATTGAGTTCCCCTGACAATACGAGTTCATGATAAAAAAGTGGGCAGTGCCACGCCCATATAATATTTTTTTATTTGCTTAATGAAATTTCTTGTCAAACTTCCAGCCCTATGAACACCTTTGCAGATTATAGAAGCATTTGCCTTTCATATTTAAGCTGTAATGGGCCAAGCCTGTCGGAGATTTGGGGCATGAGTCAAAATGTGAATGATAGACTGAATCACGATCTTATAACGATCTCTGCATGGGATCCTACAAATGGGGCTGATTCCAATTCTCGCAAGATCCACTGATGTATGCACATGTACAGCCGTATGCCCGAATTTGCTCCTACATCTGTAATTATGGTATAAACATTGAGGAATCAGAAGCTTTAGATATTCTGGGCGAAGAATCATGCAAGTGATCCGGTTTCTTAAGACGATGCAGGAAATACTTCGCTCCATCTGATCTCCTTATTATTTAATAAATATATCTCAAACATAACAAATTAAACATTTCTGTTTATATTTTTCCACCACGTTGCTTTACCGTTACGTTATACTATGTTTTCCAGGCGTTTCTAAATTAGATAACAAGTAGCGACTGTATGCAGTGAATAAAGTGTAAATTTCAGATGAAGATTTCAGCAATAACAATTAATAAATTCTGGAATTTAATAAACGAAAGACAATGTCTAAGTTTGGTGATTTCGGTAGAATAAATCGAAATATTTGAAGTGACCATAAGTTAAACTAATACAACTAGAAAGACTTTTTTCATTCGGATTTCCAAACTATCAAACTATCACATTTCTTTATGACAATCAATTATCTTTCGAATTTTTACTATTTTTACTGCAAATATTTGCAATTTCGTTTAAAAACCTGGGTAAAAAATCAAAACTCAAAATTTTTTAAAAATTAAATTCTGTATAAAACAAAAATTTCTTTAATGTACGGTTAAACACATTAAAAAAGAGTCTAAAAATGGAGTGCTTCAAACTTTTACGCGTGAGCAGGAGTGAGCGTGAGTCGTAAAAAAAGTTTTCTTCGTGATATTAAGTGATAAAAAATATTAAGGACCTTAAGAGGGAGGCTTCCAAAGGTCAAACCAAAAAAAATTTTAATCGATCCTGCTGTAATTAATAATTGCCACAAAAAAAGGTAAAATTTCCTACACTGCTTTGGTGTCTTCGAAGACTTATTGTAGAATGCCAAATATTTGCGTGATCTATTTCATCGCTCTAGATCGCCGTTGAAAGTAACCCTTTTGTCACTATCTTAAGGACAAACCGGCCCGTAGAGCGGTGCATTAGAGGGTGTTATAATGTTCCACAAAAAATGCTCCACGTGGCATTTTACGTAAAGCTTCACAAGATTTTCTATGGAAATTCACTGTAACATGGGAGAAGGGGGACTTAGCTCCTCCTTAAATTACTCACATACGTAAACTTTCAAAATCCTGACACATTTATATTTTTTGTGCCCTCTACCAGTAGCAATAGTTAGATCCTCGTCAACTTTCTTTGTATTATACAGTGCATTCAAACGTATGTTTTCAATATCCTATGGCACAAACTTTGAACTTCAAGGTAATAGAATAATAATATTTTATTAAGCAGACTGCTCTAATTTTTTTCTATATAAATAAAAGATAGTTTACAATAAATTCAAACATATTGTGTTACCAGTTTATTTTATAAATAGTCGTAACAATGCAACAAATATAAAACTAAAACTTGCCGCCCCATATAAACATTGCCTAACTGCAAACTATATAATGAAAATAATTTTGTAGAGAAATCTACATTTTTGTATTTTTTTTTTCAATTTAAGCAAAATGAAATTTTATTAAATAGACTGTAAACTTGAAACAAAAACAATTAAAGTTTTTTCACTACAACATTTTATTGCGCAAATATTTTTGTAGCAAATTCTTTAGTAAATTTTTTCATTTATTTATATTGCGTACACATAACTTACTAACCATAAAGAGTAAATTAAATTTCCTGTGTTTTTTTACTTTGGACGATTGTTTGTTTTAGAAATGAAAAAATAAAAATTAATGAAAAACTGTTGCGCATATATTAAAGTAAATCAGACTATGCTATATTATTGAAATTGTTAAAAGATGTATGAATATTTAAGTTGCTGTTTAACATATGGGGCATTTTTTTACCAAAATTTTTTTTTAACAATTACACAAGGATATGCCTTTACATATGCAAGCCTTTGAGCCAATCTTTCAAAAATTGACTGTTTTAGTCTTAACAAATTTTCTTTTCCATTTATTGAAAAATAAGAAAAATAAATAACTAAATAAATTATTATAATACATCTTCTTGCCACCTTCT
Organism: Panzeria rudis; assembly: GCA_956483635.1. Lineage (NCBI taxonomy): Eukaryota > Metazoa > Arthropoda > Insecta > Diptera > Tachinidae > Panzeria > Panzeria rudis. The sequence continues at coordinate 153,492,057 of OY101447.1, read as the reverse complement.
TTATTTGCTATTTTCATGCTTTTTTTATGATAAATATGTTAAACACATTGTTCTGTTACATTTGTGGTAGAATGTTTTGTCGCCAATTGAATGTAAAAGCAATGATTTATTACCTACTTGACTTTAGGAGTGAGTAAAGTTTTTCTATCTGTTATTTTACAAAATGTTCCTTGAATATGTACCCCAAAGCTTTTTGTAGTACTTACAGCTAGCAATTTTGATTTATAGTATATACTACAGACCGGTCGAGTTGTATGGGACAAAAAAAAACGACAAAATTGTGTAGCAGAAGGGTAATTCTAAGAAATTTTCGCGAAGAAACCATAGGTCGGAAATGAATTCCTAGCCTGCGAAAATCAGTTTATAATTTTATCCCAGTAAAGAAATAGCTTCAAGAAAGCAGGAGTTTACTATTATAGCATAAAAGTAGTGCTTACAAACCTCTTCATATCGTTGCTGGTTTTTGTATGGCGAGTTCCTGATTTAAAGTAGTACATTTTTGATACAAAAAGCGCTTAAATCATCACCATTTTCAGCACTAAAACTGAAAATATATGGAACTTTCTCGCTGAGAAACCTGTATTGTGTCATTACTGAGAAATCAGCTTATTTTGTAGTTTCTTTTGTACTTAATCTTTCAATTTAACTATTTGTATTTTAGAAAGAATTTCTAAAGCATGTAATAATTGAAAAGACACAAAAAGTTTTTAGCTAAACATAAGTTGGACTAACATATTTCGAGAAAATCCTGTCTGCTCATTAGAGCTCTTTACCGCTTAAGCCCCACGGCAGTAACAATCAAGTAGTGAAGAATCCTTTAACTTTAATTAATTCCGGCTGAGAAGACCAGCTTGTGGGATTTTTTTCCCTCAGCTATAATTTGATGGCTAGGAACTTCACTATTTATTATCTTTGTTTCGTTCCCCTTAGCTTTTTATTTCTATAATTAATTACCAGCTTGAAAAATAATTGGTTCTTACAATTACTGTTGCGTTTGAATGTTTGTTTCTATCGCTTTTATTGAAACTGTCTTTAGCTATGTGCATTTGAAAATTTTAACAACTAAATTATGAATTTTAGCGGAACTGTATGGTTTTATCCAAACAGTTCTGTGTTCGCAACCCTTAACCGCTTAGGTCCAATTAAGCCAAAATTTAATTGCTGATGCGATCGAGTCCATTCGTCTCCAAATCAACTCGTTACAAATTCTTTAAGTTTGTAAAATTTTTAAGACGACAATTATTTATAAATAACCCTGCGGGAAATGTTGAACCAATTGTCTGGAACGTACTTGTCCTATGAATGGTGAAAATGGGAATGGTACGAAATATGTCTGAGTGGTGACCGGTGAAAAGAATCATATCACAACATATGACAAAACTAGAAAAAAAAATTAGAAAAACGTTCATTGCACAAGCAGATTTTTTCCAAATTAAAAATATTTGTTTAAAGTAAAGTAATTCAGCTAGTATTAAAACCCCATCACAGGACAAGTAGCCTTAGTTTGGGTCTAGAACCTATCAATGCGTAACTTAATTATGTCATATAAAGTTCCGGAACTCGAACTGGTTGCTAGTCCTTGGAAACCAGTCACGTCACCTGTCTTGTAACTGGTTTTTCCCCTCTAGGGAACTTAAAGAAAAACAAACTGACGACTGTTGAAAGCGAGTTTTTGTTAATTAAAAAAGGCCTCCCAAAAATGTTTTAACATGATTTATGCAGTTAAGGCTTGTGACCACACAGTTATTTAATTAGTTCGCTAAATCAAAATCCGTTGTCAGTTTTTTCTATCAGCTACCGATTATTTTTTAGCGAGCATGATTTTGTATGGAATATGAGTATATGATTTTGTATGGAATATGAGTATAAGAAAAATTCCAGTGGAACAGAATTAAATATTTTGGAAATATATCAACCATTTCTTACTCTATAGTCCGGTCAGTAGAAAATTTACATGGAGATATCAGACGATTGTTCTTATATAATTTAGGAAGATGAGCTTCCCATATTTGTCAGGAGCAGCGGTGTGAAGCGCAAGGTAGTGGAATTGTCTTTTCTCCGTGTGTTATTCGATTCCAAAAATGTCTTGTGTCCTTATAAAGTTCTAAAAAAAATGCCTGATTTATGTTCCAAATATTTTAATTCTGCCTCACTGTTCGTATTCGAGTGGAAGTAGTGTAATATCCGCTAAAAAACCACTACATGATAAAAAAAACTGAAGGCGTATTTTAATTTAGATCCTTAAATTCTTCATATTCCACATCTTATTATATAAAGGAATTTTTCTTTAAAGACCAGTGTAATATGGTTTATGATTTACTTTTAATTTCTTTCATCTTATGAAATAGCGAATTTATTTATTGTTACTGTATTGGAATTTTATAATTAAACAATGTACAAATGCAAATATTTTCGATTTTAATTAGTCGACGTTAGAGCAATTATTGTGTCATATACATGTTTAATTAGAGAAATTAATATGGGCACAATGTTGGAAACATAAAAATGTCAACAATTACGCATAAATAATGAATATGTGTATGGAAAAATGAATGAATTTTAAAACATATGTTGCAGTAGTTTTTTAGGGAAAATATTAAAAAAAAATTATATAATGATAATTATAATTCAATCAGCATCCTCATCTGCCTAAGTGACAACATGTGGGAGCTGTTGACTAATTTATAGAAGATGTTCATTCTCCCAGTAGACATAAATTACTTAATTAAGATAAGAACATCTTGCATTCGTAATAGAAAACTGAAAATAATTAGTTGAATCTGACTAAAATTGTAATTAATTATAAAATTATAATTAAAATAAACTAAATTTAAAACGTTCGAATTTAACACAAAAAAAGCAGAAACGTGCGTTTTAAAAACGACAGTAGGCCAGGCTCTACTAAAAAACGAAGTAAAGAATTAAAAAAATATAATTTTATTTATTAGAAACTTTTTTTTACAATTATGTATGTATAGATTTTTTAAGAAAATTATTTTGACTTAAACTTTTTAATAAACGTCAAATACAAATAACTTCTTAAACATACAGCCGCAAGCACATATAATAATAGTGCATGTCATGTCCCAATATTCTACTCTATTCACAACATCACATTATGTGCGAATGTTGGTGTGAAGTAAGTGAAGTAAGGCAATGTATTTATACAAATTAGATATTGCAGCTTAATATATTACTAACAATATTACAGCAATATTGTTTTGTTATTTTCTCTTCCCATATTTCTATTTGTAAGAATATAGCAAAATAAAAAATGCTCAAGATTAATATTGTCTCAAGGGCGTTGTAAGGACACAAATAGGAACAGAATTTAAACGTATCATAACAAAATAATTCGAATCATTCTATCGTTATACCCATCAAATGTTTTCACAAAATGGGGCTATATATTTTTCTTAAGTTATGGAACATTTAAAAATTTGTGACACTTAGCTGACACCTAATAAATATAATGATTGTAATAAATATTAGCCCCAAGAGAATTTTCTGAAAATATTTTAAATAAAATTTCAGTATTATTAGGCAATTATTTTATTCGATTCATATAGAAAATAATGTCATAAACTCGTTTTTTTAACAATAAATTGTAATAATTTTAGAATAGATGTTTGAGATGCAGGGCTAAAAATTGTTTTAACGGTGATTTAAGGTTAGATTAATAATTTTCCGTTTGAAATTAATATGAAACAATGGTAATTTTAAACCAGCAGCAGTAAATTTTCGCTGGTAATTCGTTTTTTGTCGTCTAGATTAGCGTTGCTCATACTGGCATCAGTGTTCCGAACATTAATCGGCTCGTATATGTATACAGCCGAATGAAAACAAAAGTACTCACTAAAGAGTAAAAAATAAGCACCAACTTCATTCAGTTGTATGAAAGCTTTTTGTTTTTTACATTATTATTTTTCTTTTTGATAGGCACACAGTGGAATAATACTAACACGTGCTCATAAGAACTAATACTAAATTAAAAACTCATTTCTCTCGATGGCCAGCACTGGTCCAAAGCGAATTAATATCAAGTGGCCTTATCATTAAAATAACACACATACAAAGTAGGTGTAGGACTATTTTTATTTGTGCTTTGACAGTACGGGTTAAAGTTTTTCTCTTTTCTTATATAGAGTTTGACTGATTGGGTGTAATCAGCTGATGAACATATGTGATGATAAGGTTACCTGGTACTGAATTCGCCTTGCACTGGTCTAGATAGACGACACATGTAAGAATAAAGAACAACAACTCACACAACTAATCAGAACAGTGGATTGTATCAATGAACAAAGCAAATAAACACTAACACACTCAAACGACAAATTATTTCTTGTAAATTTAATATGATTTCCAATCAAAATTGCGGCATGTGGATTTTACATTCTTTTTTTTTCTGTGTCTATAAACACAGAAATATTGCATGTTAAAATCGTCGAAAACGAGGTTAATTTAAAAATTTTCCGTAGTGATTTTGCTTGATTGGTGTTTCATATTAATTCAATATGATTTCACAATAACTTTTAAAAAAGTTTTTTCTTTTTGAAATAACTATATTTCATGTTGATTTAATATTCCAGTACAGTGAAATCAAAACGAAGTTGATATTGAAACAACACGAAGAATCATATTCAAGCAAAGTTATTTCAAGTTAAAATAACGTTACCTTAATATGGAAACAACACGAAGAATCATATTGAATTAAAGTTATATCAAGTTCAAAGAACATGGGTTTAATGTAGAAATTTTACTAATTACACTGTGCATGAATTTGACACAATTTTTCCGACAAAATAGGCACTCGAAGGGTAAACGTAATTCGAGTACGCTGATTTCAGTGGCGGTCGCCGTTTTTCAACATTAGCTCTTAATAAAGACGAAATTCTTAAGACAACTTGAAGAAATTCGGTTTATAAATTATTTCTGTAATAGAAATATATCTAAATGAAATTTGATTAAATCGTTTCATGTTTACACCTAGTCTTCATATAAGCATCCGCCAAAATTTCACTTAAATGTCGATAAAACCTATGAATTGTTTTCTATTTAGCTAAATTTAATATGTAGATAGCTTATCTTCCTAGAAATCATATTGCCCAATCAACAGTTCAATAATTAAAAAAATTATATGTTTTGAAATATTAATTTTAAGTAATATTAAACGTAGTTTGTATAAGCTATTTAACGTGCAGCAGCCATATCAATGATTTGATCATATTCATGAACATTGAAATTAGCATACTCGAATTAAGTTTACCAGTTGTGTGCCCCTTCTGTCGGTTTTTTTCGACTAGCATAATGTTATTTTACTTACTTAATGTAAGTTAGCATACGGATCAGAAAAAAATGTGTTGTAGTTTGCTGCCCCAGCCAAGATTTGATATCGAGCCACTTGGTTGGTAGTTAAGGTACTACTGATTGCAGCCAAAACAGCTTCAAAATTTACTTTGGATATACACTAGGAAATGTTTGCTGGTAATGCGATATTTGTCGGCAACAACAAAACAACAACAAGTCACACAACTGCGCACAACAGTGAAATGTTGCAATAAACAAAGCAAATAACAACAAATTGTTTCTCGTAAATTTAATATGATTTTCATTCAAAATTGCGCCATGTTGATTTTACATTCCTTTTTTGTCTGTGTGTAAGAAACGTGAAAATTATAATTCGAATTTAAGACAAATATGATAACTTTTTATTTTTCTGAAATCTAATACTGGATGGGCGTATAGATTTATTTAAAAGAAAAACTATATTTATACTCAACAACAGAAATATTTAAGATCGTTGATTAGTAAAATAACTTGAAACTTATAAAACAAATCAGTTCATTGCGTTCAACAATATTACTTTAAAAACCTGCGGGAAATTTTATATTGAAGAAACCATCACAGGACAAGTGTTTTAAATTTGGATTAAGAACACATAACTGAGTGTCTTAATAAGATAAATTGCCACCGTCCAATGATAACGCCATATAATATTGATAGGTCTCTTTTAGAGTATTTCTTTTCCCGGACTTTTTTCATTTCCCGGGAAATCGGGAATAATTTTGAAATCACCCGGGATCGCGGGAATTCCCGCTCAGAACAAATTACTACAAAATAATTGCAATTAATGGTGATATATTATTTTGTACTTTACTAGATCGATTTTTTATTTCAGCAAAAATGTTTACGAAAGGTTTTTGTTACTTTCGTAAATTCAAAAAAAATAGTGACTAAAGTTTTTTTTTATAATATGTACGAAAATTTCGTATATTCTGCGATAAAATAACAACGAAAATTTTTTGTCGTAAAATGTAGCATAGATTATTTTCAGAGTAGTCTTCCTGAAATACCATTTCCGACTACTTTACAAAAATAATTCAAAGTAGCAGACAACGACTACAATTATCCTGGTTAATTTATTCAATAACAAATGTAATTGGATCTTATTAACAATTTTATTATTGAATTGCTTAATCCAATTATTATAATAATTAATATTCGTATTATTTTTAATTAAGTAAGGTATTTGAATTAGTTAATATGTTAAAATTTAGTTGATTAATTTTTTGATTAAAATGCTAAACTTATTCTAAGCTATTTAACTAGTAAAACAATGCAGATAACAACGCGCGACAAAATTGATTTTTTTTGCAGAAACGCCACTATATCTTCGTAAGCTAGAGAGAAAACATAGTCAAACTGCGTACTTGTTTTTCATTTCCACATCTTTTGTCCTTTTTTTAAAAACGCTTATTAAAAATTAATTTTTCTTCGTAGTAGTATGTAATATTATTTTACAGATTCGGTACCAAAAAAAAAAGGGTTGGCTCTGTAGAATTTTATAAAAATATTTTCTTCAATTCCATAGAACGAAATGATGCAAGTATTTTAATGAAAAATTATACACCTAAGAAAATCACTTGCTTTATCTCTAAAAAGATTACACTCCTTTTATATTTAGTTATGAAAATTAGTTTCAGCATTCTTTCCATAGAAAAAAAATTAAAAAAATTATGAAAAACACTATAACAAAATTTACATGTAATTAGATAAAAAAAATTCATGCAATTGCAATTACTTCAAAAAGCAATAAATTAAAGCAAACGTTACCTGAAAGCGTTATCAAATTGAATTAGTAATTACAACTGACAAGCCTTTAACAATATAGAAATTATAAAAATATTTTTTATTAAGCTTATTGACAAACAGCGGAATTATATACAATTATATTGATCATACCAATTTTAAATAATGTGTGTCTTTATCAGGCCCATTTAAAAAGTTTAGATAGCGAATGTATTAATTACGGCATAAAAATTACCTTTTTTTTGCTTAGGTCTTGTTTATTTCAATGTAATATATGGGCGAAAATATGCCATTAAAATGAAAAATACGAACAGAGAAAAAAACCGAATAATGATTTTTATGTCTAAATTCATTTGTATGTGGTTATTTGATTTTTCGGTTTGCTTATATATGTACATATACATATATGAAAGTATGTACAATATACATATAAATGTATTTGTGCATAAATATTCTTGTGTAATTGTTTATATTTTATGTTATTGTCATAATGTTTCAACATTAGTTGGCATATCCTCTAAAAACGGAAACGGAAGTGATTTAAATGTTTGCAATTTACAATTGTTTTTATCAAGGCAAAACAACAAAACAATAGAGTACGAGAAAAAACAAACAAAAATAAAAGCAAACAAGCAATCATTTTACGTATGAGCGAATATAGCTAAATGTGCTTTTGTAGATTACGGGCATATATTAACGTTTTATACAAATTATTAGAATTATGATTACCAACAATGCCAATGATTTATTCTGACATATTTGTCACAAATTTACAGCACATGACATTAATATTTTCTATGTATGAATTTAAATAAATATACACATATGCAAGAGAATAGAAAAAAGCCTACCTACTTACATAAATTGCTTTGTACATATGTACACCAGGATCGCTCGATTTTTTTAACAAAAAATCTTAGGATGGGACATAATTCTACGAAGAACTCTAAGCAACTTTGCCCTAGAAACCATGGGTTTAAAATGGATATCGGGCTTGCGGAAATTCCAAAAGATATTTGAAGTGACTTAGTATAAGCAAAGCATTGATTGGTATGCTAGTTCAGGCTTTCTTAACTTACGTTTGCCGAGCCCTAGTGATTCCCCAATTATAAAGCCTTTATTATATGAAAAATTACAAAAAGTGCTTAAATCAGTTCATAACTACCACGGCGTATACTTAATATTTTACCAATACATTACATAGTGATACGCATACGCCATCGTATATTGATACAATCATATACTGGAATTTTCGCCATCACGAAATCTATTTTAGACCCCATGGTTTCTAAGGCAAAATTGTTTAGAATTCTTCGTAGACTCATTTCTCCTCCGGCCGTACGATTTTTTATAATTTTTACCACCCATACAAATTTATCACCCCTAATGTATATATAGGACCTTCATTTAAGTACATATTTTCTATTTAATACTTACAGCAACAAAAAAAAACATTTTTTTTTTATACATAATTGAAATTTATTACTGACAGCAAGATATTAGAGCCAACAGAAATGTTTAAAAAAATTGTTTTATATTAATTTTTTTACACCACCACTTTTAATGTATTAAGTAATATCTACACATGTAAAATAGCAGTCCTACTGTGTTGGTTTCTGTAAGTTACACAAAGATATGTATGTTCCCTGGAGTGTAATCTTTTTGCAATTTCTAGAGTTTCTTGCTTTACTTGTTTTTCCAGTCAAAACAGATTTCAGTACACACTTTAAAATTCAATACTACTGACACTTAACTGACACATGTTAACATTTGCCATTAGATTTTTGATAACATTTGTATTTAAGAAATTAAAATTTAATTTTATTTAAAAGCAAATGTGTAAGTTAAGTTTTTTTAGTACATGATTTTTTCATTAAATTTACAAATAAAAATAAACTTTTTTTTACTAAAGTAGAATAATAAATTTTGCGGTGAGAAGTATTTTATTAAAGAAAATGAGAAATTGATTGTAATAAATATCTTGTTGAAAAAAAAAGAATAAAAATAAAATTAGTCTTCAGGGATTTATTTTGTGATAATTCTATTTAATGATACCAAATGAACTAGAGTGAGAGAGATTTAAGCAAAAGTTACAGTTGATGCGTTGAATTTCAAAGCTAAAGGAGTTTAGTTCAATACCCAGTTGAAATTAAAATAACAAAGACTGAGTAAAAATATGAAATTATTAATTACAATTTTTTTATTTCTTGCGGATTAAGCATTTCTATATGCATTTCTATAATGCATTTCAGTGGTGCTTTACTAAATCATCGGTAGACTTGAAACGTAGTTTTGAAAAGTTGCAAACCTCTTATCTTATGCACTGACTTTCAAAAATCATTTTAATTATTTTCTAAGCCTATTGCTCTTATTCTATTGCGATTTTTAAAATCATTTGTAAATTAGACTTATTCGTTACGTGAAGGAAATCAGAGTCCTACTGTGTAATTTAATAGAATTAATTGAATGTGATATCTTGTTTCCTGACACTTCGTTATAGAAAACATAAAAACTTAACTCCGGACACTAATATTCCGCTGCTTAAAAGTAAATAATTATTGAATGTATAAGAAGTAATTCTGATTAATAATTTATATGTAGATTTTATTAATTAGATAATAAAACAAAACTTATTTTATTTTATTGTAGTTTATGCTAATGAAATACCATTCACTAAAAAAGTAGCATAAACAAATAATCTAATTATATAATATAAATTATAATACTTTTAAATTTACTGGTATACATAATCAAATATAAACATTTATAGCATTTTGAAGTAAAGCAATTTTTTACGCATGTTAGTTATTGTTAACCATATTTACATTTACCTTATTAGCATTAATAAATAAATAGTGAGCATACACGTTTTTCTTTGTTTTCAGAAAACTTAAATAATCTTGAAAAAAAAGCACAAACAATAAGCATTTCTAGCGACTTTGAAATTATTTATTTCTTACTTGCGGCTAGATGTTGGCAACTAATTAATTAAATTGCTCAAAACGATCAGGGATTGTCAAAATTTTTTTTAGTTATTATTGTTTTAAAGTTTGAAAAAGAGATGACCAGTTAATGTTAATGAAACTTAGATGTTAAACAGGTTTATTTTTGAAACAAATTTATTTAAAAAACGGCTATCAACTTGGAGATTCTCAGTATAATACTTTTTAGTGTGAGTTTCATAGTATTAAAGACTGCTTATCTGTATACTGTCGAAAATGCGGACTGTACCTCCTCGTGGTAGGTACTGGAAACAAGTTCGTGTATGATTTATGTTCAATATTCTGTTCAATATGTTGTTCAATAGTACAGTGAAACATTAGCTGCCGAAAAAATATCGGCTCCCGGTTGGGAAAGAAAATAGAAATGATGATGAAGCTTGATTTGTAGATTAGTGCACTTCAAACAGCCAAAAATATTATAAAAAGAAGTGAAACTTTATGCTTTAATGTACAAATCATTCGGAATTTTCTTCATATCAACCAATATGAAGCATTTGTTCCATCTAAGAAGCCATTGATCTTAAAAAAAATTATGTAAATAAGTCCGAAGGCTCCGGACCAAGTTACATCTGCAGCTTTCTTTTGTATGCACGCAGAGAAAAGATATGGTTGTGGCATGGCTGCGTCAACAATGTCATGTTGTCCGATATAGCTTATGGTTGTGACAAAGAAGTTATTGTTGTTTTAAATAATTGTGAACCAAACTTGTGAACAAAAAACTTATGCTTACGTTGAATCACGACATTATTTTCATCCACATTGATTGCAACATGGTTGATTTTATTGTTAAAAATGTCTAGTTACAATCATGGTATATTTGAAAATCAATAACAGTATGGTTATAAAACAATAAAATATGGTTCTTGTCCATACTATTAAAAGCAGATTGTTTGCAATCAAGCTTTGGTTACAAAAGAGATATGGCTCTGTTTTCAAAAAAGTTTTTTTTTCTATCCTTTGGTTGAATGCTTTTTTATTAGTCTTTTGTTTTACTTGGGAGCTGTTGGTTTGTTTTTGTGTGTCACTAGAAAAAATAAATTAAAAATAACAAAAACGGATTAAAGCTAACAAATAATATTTGGCTATGTTCTGAAAACCATTTATTTTTGAAATTGCATAGGGCGCCATAGGGGTGATTAAGTACGAAATAATGATTTTGCTTCATGGGTATTTCATGTTGCTTGGTAGTCAACGCACTAGACACTGCTACCACAATAGCTTTAAATATATTTTAGATATATACTTATATAAATAACATCATAAGTAACGCGAACTGCATTTTGGTTCAACATGATATAATTCATGCTTTAACATAAAATTTGTTTGAAATTAAAGTTATAATAATGCTGATTTAAAATGAAGTGTAACGTTGATAATAATGTCGTTTTAACAGTGAAAAATGTTTAGCCAATGATTTTTAAGGTTATATTATTAATTTTTCGTTCAAAATTAATTTTCGCTGATATTGCGAAGTTTAATAAGCAGGAACAAAACATTAACAAGTCACACAACTCACCACAAGCGCATAGTGCATTGTAGCTATGAAGAGGGCAAGTTAACATATTGGTGTTTAAGCCAGTCAGGCGCAAAATTTAAACTGTGGTGTAGTGCTGCATATTCGTAATAGTGAAGTAAGTGAAGTAAGCACAAAGTCAAGCGTTTGAAATATGATGCTGCATTACATTTCTGTTTGGAATATAAATTCCTTAACGAAAAATTTTATTTTATTTTCAAAACAAGCAGTAGTTTTTAATTTTTTTGCATCTAATAATACGGCTTTAAACAAATGGCACCAAGAACTTTTGTTGTTTTCAATTAAAAAATGTTGAGGGAATATTTCATTCCTAACAAAAAAATGAAAAATGCCCCCACATTTTCCATTAAAAACAACAACAAATATTTGAGGCCATTTTTCCTATTTCGGGTCTATTTTTAATTTCTCGCAATTTTCCCTGTTTTGGTGCTATTTTTCATTTTATATATTTTTATTTGGTGAATTTTTTTTTCATTTTAAATTTTTTGTTTGGGGCCATTTTTCTATTTTTAGGCGCTTTTTAATTTTATCCCTTTTTTATAAGAAGGATAAATGGCTCCAAAATATGTATAGGAGAAATAGCCCCGAATTCAAAAATAAAAACTGGCGCCGAATATATAAAAAAAGTCATATAATTCATTTTCTTGTTTTCAGTTCAAAATTTTTTCGTCATTGTCTTGCATAATATCTTTTAATGATATAAGATATTCACTTGAATGTTTGATGAAATAAAAGACATAGTGTGTTACCAAATGCATTGTTTATAATAAAATATTTTCCGCATATCATGAATTTGAAATGAAACACGAGTGTTTGCTGTATAGCTGTTAATGAAAAAATGTATTAAAAAACTATAAAAAATGTATAAGCATAAGCAGCGTGGGCATAGGAATTTGTGTAAAGAATGTCTGAGGGATAATTTCCACAATTGTGGTATGGGCTGCGCATCACAGGTTTAAACAATAAATTATTTATCATGCATTTAATCTGATTTCCTCTCAACATTGCGACAGGCTGATTTTACATTGGTATTTTTTCTCTGTGTACTGGAATATTAAACGAACATGAAATATAGTTCTTTTAAAAAGTAAAATGTTGCTTGTTGTAAAACAATGTTGAATTAACATTAACCCTAGTCCTTATACCCAACTTTTACTACGAGAACATATACCCAAGTATAGGTGTGGCCAGTATCAATTGTATCCGTTTTCCTTTATATTCTTAAAGAAAAATAAAGTTTGTTTAATGCGATTTTGTAGCTGAATGTGTTTACGAACATATTAAGTGGTTATACGAATACAATGTGATCGGGATAACGTCTACACCCTATTTTGTCAACATCCTATATAGCCAATATGTTTGCAGCATTTAAGCAATTCGTTTGTGTGTGAAATTTGCAATATAAAAAGCACAAAATTGTAATCATTTAAGTTATAATAAATAATTATTATAATATTAATGTTATTATTATCACTACAAAAAAAATAAAAACATAAATTTACATTACCAACACAAAAACTTTCTTTGGTTATGTAGTCAAATCATAAATTTGCATTAAAATTACACCAAGTAGGTACACTTGTTCTTGGGTATATGTTCTTGAGGGTCTCGTCTTTGTAAGCTCATAGCTCATCAATGCCTTGACCTAGGACAGTAGTTGAGATGTAAATCGCCGCAGATTTGCACCATCCTCCTAGATCCGGAGTTTTAGCAAAAAACTGAAGGGGCTTAGAAGTTACATTACTAGGAAATACATACTGGCCACACCTGTATCCGGGTATAAGGACTAGGGTTAAGGCGCGAATAAAACGGGTGCAATGGAACATTCAAAACACCCGCCAAAATAAATAAAACATACCCACCTTCTATTGAGTTCCTAAAAGAAATTTTATGAATCCTAAAACTGGATCCGCGCCTGTAACATCAAGTACCTATAAAGCAAATCATTAAAATGAATCACAAAAGTAAACTTTCATACCCCGATACATATTCTTATTTGGTGCCCTATACCAGAATCAGTCTTTAGTATTTTGCCAATCTTTTTTTGCGTTGATCTGTGGTATTAGTAAAAATTGCACTGTGCTTGAATTAGCAACTTTTTTTGTGGAGGTAACAAGCTGATCATCGTACTGGTAAAGATAACTCGAGTACGCTGATTTCAATGGTGCTAGTCGTTTTTCAAAGTTAGTTCTCATATTCGCGATTTAAAATTAATATGCTAAAGTACCAAACAGAATATATTTTTCTCCTTTTGTGGCAATTTTCGAATTTAGAACGACATAAAGCGACACTCCGTTAAAATTTTAGTAAAATGTGAACTTTAAAAAATGTTTAATTTTTATCATCTAAATTGTCATGAATTTACAAAAAACAAATTGGTGCTGCAATTATTATTCGCGCAAAATCGATTTCGCAAAAAAAATTTTGAAAAAAAATTTTTTTGCAGCAAATACAAATTAAATTTGGAAAAAAACACAGAAAATGGCGTTTATATTTAATCAAATTAACACAATTAAAAAAAACTTTTTTATGATAATTTAAAATATGAACATTTTAACCTTTATATCAAGAGCAGCATACCTGGATATGTTTTCAGTTTTGAAAGCATTATATTTTAGAAAGTACCAATTATATCGATGTGAAATTTTATGATATCCTTAACAAAAGTGTACTTCGCCATATTTCAATATTAGTGTGAATTTTGGTATAGAAATATGCCCAATTTTCGATTTCTTCCCTTTATGGAAATATATCCAAACTAAGCAACAGTACACCAAAAATTAATAAAAGAATATAATACCCGCACAAAATTAATATAAAAAAAATTTACCATAGCTCTGACATAAGCTGTGAAATTCCGCTCAAACTTCGGAATAAAGCCAGGAATAATTTTGTTAAGGATATTATGCAATTTCAAATCGATATGGTTTCTACTTTCTAAGATATATCCCTCAGATATGCTATTGTTGACGTACGTATAAATTTTCTGCTGTTGATATAAATTTTAAATAGTAAATATCGCGAAAACGTGAGCTAACTTTGAAAAAATATCGCTAACACCATTGAATACAGCGTACTCGAATTAGCTTTATCAGTAAGGTACCCAACTTTTAGCAATTTGCAACTGAACGAAAAGCAGTTATTAAATTTATAACCGCACTATTTTCCTAAAATTAATATTTTACTCATTCAGTAAAATATTAATTATTTATAAAAATATGGTAAAGTAAGAAAATAAAAAAAACAACATTGATTACTGTGCTCATGCTTAAGTTTTGATATTGTTTAAGCTTCTTATTTGTTTAAATAAAAGTTTGTTAAAATACTTTTAGCTTTTCTATAAGATTTTTGGGTAAAGGCTCGCTGATGATCTGGACTTAGCCCCACTGAAATGCGCATAGGAACTATCTTATACCCCTTGGTAATCAGTGTAATGTGTTTTTATAAAAAATTAATATTCTACTGAATAAGTAAAATATTAATTTTGGGAAATAGTGCGATTACAAATTTAAGACCATAAATTTTAGTAATTCCAAAAAAATCACTAATTGAAAGTAGATTTATTTTTTGTTATTCGTCAATGAATTTAACAGGTCTATAGCACATGTTGCTGACAAACAATAGCTTAGAATATTAAATTTAGTATACGTACCGCTTGTAATACAACTAATATTCTATGCCTTTGGAACAACTTCCAACTTTCTTTCTCTGTATTTAAATTAAATATATATTATTACTTATTTCAATTGATCACACTATTAGAACCTTATGTTGTGATAAGACTGGTTTCAAAAATTTTTTGAATTATTTATGACATCCAGAACTAGAAAACTTTCCGCTGAGATTGTGAAACGAAACATATATAAAACGTGCAAATTTTGAACTTTTAGCATGTGAATTTCAACGAGATACCAAAAATGAAAAGCTAGCAGTTATGCCCACTTAGTTACGTACGTTAAAGTGTAATTTCAACAAAGCAAAATGAAATAATAAAGAGCCAAAGACAGCGCATCAAAGTGGTGACTTGGTGACTTCACAGCAACAGAGCACAAGTCGAGAATGTAAATATTTGCCTTTCAATCTTCCAGATAATCAAATATTCTATATTTAAAAATTTGCATTTGCAACGTAAACAAAATGATGATCGAAATTTTTATTGCAAAAATATTTCGTTTTAAATGGTTTTTTATGCTTTTATACATTTATTTAACTCTTCTTGAATATAATTTAAATATATTTTGTGAGTTTTTTGATAACTAATTAATTTAAACTCGCTCTACCTGTTTATCTATCTTAGACTTGTGGACGCTTCTAAAATTTTAAAAGCTATTAAATTAACAAACCAGAAACCAAATCATTAAAATAAAGTCTCTTCTCTTAAAATGAACAAAAGAATTAAATTCAATTTCGTTAGGTTCATTTTGATTTGTATTTTATTGTATGATTTGAAAAATTATTAACCACGTACATGACTATGAATGCCTTTAAATTTTCTATTGTTATGCTAAATTCAATTAAGAGTTAATTTTAAAGCTGGTATCCTAAACAATAGAATTTTGTGAGATAATATAGATTAATATAAGATTAACTCAAGTGCCTATTTCATCAGTTTGATTTACGAGTGTTAATTCATGAAAGAATAATAAACGGAATGTGTGAAAACAAAATAAATGTTCTTAAAAATTTCATGTAATACATAATTTATGATGTGTTTTAAATAAATAATTTTAAAAGAACTATCTCTCTATTTTTTTTTTATTTTTAGGCGGAAGTATTGATTGTTTAATTCTGGTTTAATTAAAATTTAATAAAACTTAAATATTCTTTATGCGATTATAAGAAAATTTTATTGGAATTTTAATGGCAATTTCTTTATTGAACTATGTACATGAAAGCGACTCACAAACAAAAATTATATCTGCTTTTACACCTCGGAACAGTTCGTAAGTTTTCACTATTGAACGCAATTTGAAAAAACCTTTTAAGTGATGTACTTTTTGGTATATTTATTTTTATGTTGGGAGAAAATACAAAAATATTCAAAAAACTTAAAAATAAAAATTTTTTAGTGGTGGTCCAGCTCAAGAGCGATTATCGCTAGACCTCTAAAAGATTTTGGGAGCCTCCTTAAAAAACTGATCTTTAATTTCAGAGGACTAACAAAAACACGTTTTTCATCTTCATACAAAGCGAGTCGTCCTAATGTACATACGTATACATAAATTTGTTACATTACATATTTTTTTGGATTGGGTTTTAAAATTAAACTATTTTTCAAAATTCCAATTTTTTTATTAAGCATAAATTTATATCACTATTACACTTTATTAAAGAAGAATTCTTAATAATCTTATTAATTAAATACCGCATTTTGAAGCTTCTTGTCTTATTATTAAGAAGTTTTGTATTCTGTCTTTACCATTCACTTACCCTACTCATTTCCCTTATAACATTAAAACTTTTAAAATTCAATTCGTATTTACCTTTCAAACTTTTATATTAACCCTCTGACGAGCACATGTAAATATGATTGGCTAGAGGTTCTGGCTCCGATGACACTGTAGAACACAAAAGAAATTAAATATCAGGACTCTAACGACTTATTCTGGTAAAAGGCTATCTCATACAAGCCAATCGCCAATCAAAAATACCTATAAAGATCTTATGACCTACTTGGGTATACATCTGATCCATGCCACAGAAATAGAAAAAAATCCCCAAAATACCTACCAAAATGGTTTAATTTCTGAAAGAAGTTATTTTATAATTTGATTCCTAAGGGGTTTTTAGTACTTTCTAAGTTTACATCTAGAAGTTACACTAATCCTTGTGGTAAGTTATCATTGATGTTTAAGTTTGGCTAAAATCTTAAATTTTAACACTGATGTGAAGCTTGACATCACAATGGTGTAAAGTGGCATTGGGTCAAAAACGAAGACACTTGACATAGCATTGATGGCAAATGACATCAGCATTATGATGGTTTTTCAATCTGCAACATCATATTAATGACATTTTGTCATTAAATTGATGTCAATTAGTCATTTCACATTTTTTATGTGTCATTGCATTGATGGCAGATTTTTCATCATTGACATCACTGTGATGAAAAGAGATGTGATGGTTTTCCCAGCAGCCTAGGCGATGGGAAACTATATTATATGGATATTTGCCGTGCAGCATACAAGTATAAAATAAAAATACATTATTTCAATCGTAATTTTACAGTCAACAAAGGGTTAAAGTGGCTATAATTCAAAAAAATGTCGTACACATTTTTACACTACTGTTTTTCTAATTAAAGACCTCCTGTTGGCAAGTCAACATTAAATCTTTTCCTGTAAGCAAAATAACACAAAAATTAAATTATGAGAAAATATGAAAAAAGCAGAGAAATTTTTATGTTTGCAAAAAGAAAACCTAACGAAATCTACAATAAAAATGACATTTATATAAAAAATGATGAAAATTTATACCATTTTATGCATGGAAAATTGTATATACTGGAGTTCGTGCTTCTTTATGCATACATTTTTTCTAAGTCTACAATGGTTTTATTATACCAAAAAAGCAGAGAATATAAATATGTTAAGAAAAAACAACAAAATATATCAGGAAAAAGGACAATTCCGTTCAAATGGAAACCCCTTAAACTCAGCATGAAATAAAGCAATTTTGTTTGAAATAAACAAAAAGATTTTTAGTACAATGAATGAGCAAAAAAATTTAAATTAAATTTGGTTGAAAATAATGTTCGGAATCCTTTTTTGACATATTGCATACATATTTGAAATAAACGAAGCATTGAATTTAAATAAATGGTTTGCTGGGTGGAAGTAAAATTTTAGCAGTTATCATTTAAAAACATTTTTTAGAGTTTTTTTTAACAATATCTTTTGCCACATCTTTAAAATAAATATTTTTTAAAAACTTTCTTTTAAAAAAATACTTATTTATTTATAATGTAGTCTTTTAAAAAACTACTTTCTTAACAGGCTCCCACTCATAAGCTATCTGGCTTATTTTATAATATGACTGTATATTTTTTTTCGCTTTGCTCGAACATCACTAATACCACTAATAGCATAGGCATAAAATAAATATAAACGATTTTCCTAGATTTTCTATTTAATTCAATTCAATTTAATGAGATTTAACTAACGAGCACTATCGCTTAAACATTTATACAAATAAGTTTAATAGAGAAATAAATATAAATAAATTCCTAATGAACATCAGGTAAAAGTAAAACCAACAAAATTAATTTGAATTCTAAGCACTTGAGATTTAAGACTGTGGAAATAATTTGGAAAAAGCTTTACTCCCCATAGACAGAATGATTTGCTAGTATTGAAATATTTACATACTCGTATTCGTATTCTATGATAATATCAACGACTCCTTGATATTAAGTATGGTTAGTGCATAGTATAGACACTAGTATACAACTACTCGTACTGAAATTAGTATAAACTTGTAGTTGTTATTTAACAAACAGAAGTAGATACGAGCTAACAAGCTTAAAAGTTGTTGTACAAGCATGAGAATGAGTAACTGAGTGGGTGCGGAATAAAATCGTTGATACATATTTAAGCTAATAGTAAAAGCTATTTTTATTATATTCTATATTATTATTTTGTATTTTAGTATTCTATCTGTCAGCAAACGACATTGAAAAAATCTTTCATTGTTAATACAATTCTTTAATCTTTATCCTGTAGATTTTTTTTCAAGTATTGCTAATTGCATAACAATGAGCATTTTCCTTGCATTTATTAGAAAACAGAGAGTTAAATTATTTTACTCATTAGTGGAGTGATTTGTAATAATTTCATTGCTTATTTAAATGCTAATATAGTTTTTGATACTTAAATTTGTTCAGGATAACGAAGTAAAATTAGTCCAAATTATATATACGAGGGCGGATCAATAAGTCCGTGACTTTTCGAACTTCCCTCGTAGTTATATGAAATGCAACACTGTTCCCATCGAGTACAACCTGTTAATAGACTACTGCCAAATTTTGAGCAAGTGTCGTCATTTACTTTGCGTTTAACAGCTGTTCAAAACATACAACCTCTTGTATTTTTCTAAAAATGGAAAAAAGTAAATTTCGAGTGCTCATTAAACATTATTTTTTGCGAAAAAAAACCGTCAATTAAACTAAGGAAAAACTCGATATATACCATCGATGTCAATGGTAAAAAAGTGCTTTACTGACTTTCATTGTGGTCGCAAAAGTACAAATGACGCTGAACGTTCTGGACTGCCAATTGAGGTCAGTACACCTGAAAATGTCGAAAAAATCCACAATATGGTGTTGGTCGATCGAAGAGTAAAAGTGTGTGAGATTGTTCATGCCATAGCCATTTTATATTCTCCGAATTTAGCCTCTAGTGACTACTTCCTATTTCCAAACCTAAATAAATTGGCTCGGTGAAAAGAGATGTAGCTCCAACGATGAAATTATTGACCAAACAAATGCCTATTTTAAGGACCTCAAAAATCCTATTTTTTGGAAGGGATACAAAAACTGGAGAAACGTTGGACTAAGTGTATTGAATTAAGAGGAGATTATGTTCAAAAATAAATTCTTGTTTTGCAAAAATCTCGGACTTATTGATTCGCTCTCGTATAGGCTGAAGTTCGTAACGTGATACTCAGTAGGAATTAGACAAGACCAGAACTTCCAAGGAACAAAGGAAAAATCAACATCAATTTAATTTTTAACGCACACAGCAGAACATAAGAACGCTGTTTTTGGAGCCGCTAAATTTTCATCATCAGTCCTCACGTGTATCTTTGCTTATTACCACCTGTGAGGTGGTTGTTTTTAAGAGTTATCGATAGCTCTAATTTTTTGTTGCAATCACACTCGTTGGCTTACCCTTGTTTTGAACTATCACCTTGCTGCAGTAAGTATTGTTGTTTTTGAAGTTTTTGAGCTCACGTTAGTCAAACTGACAAACGATTCTGCTTTTTATGTACACTTTACAGCACGAAAAAAAAAATACGGGATTCTGTAAACCGATTCTGGTAGAGGAGATAAAAAAAATATACGTCTGTCGGTTGAATTTTCCCACTATTGGCCTGATCGTGCAATATATCAGTACATGAAACGATGTGTTCTTTGCACCTGAGGTGTAGGGTATGACTAGCAACTTTCTGTAAAATATTGTACAATGATAAAATGTTGTACAAAAATTTTTGCCATTAAATTTTATTATAGATCTTCAAAGACTACCAAGTTCCATACTCAACTTGTACATCATAAATCATTGAAAACTTAAACTATGTTTAAGGGTTAAATTCCTACTTATTCACCATTAGTACTCGGCATAGGAAATTTTGTAAGTTTTAAGTTTAAGGTATAAGATATATTCGGCTATTTTATGTAAAAAACCACGCGAAAAATTTTGCTGAAACATTTTAACCCCCTAACTCTTTGTTTTATGGATCTTTTTGTACGTTTTTGAAAAAATGGGGAAAAACGCCCCTTTAGTGGCGATATAGGGGGCTGAAATGGTCTACAAAAATATTCGTTATAAAATTCTACCACAGATCTTTAAAGAAACTTAAGTAACAGATTTAACTGGGACGATAAAAATCATTCAACACTTAAAATGTGTTTAAGGGATAATTTCGTACTTATGTAAAATTCGAACTCGGCATAGAAAATAGTGTAAGCCTTAAGTTTAAGGTACAAGATGTGTTCTGCTTTTTTATGTACAAGACCATGAGGACGATTTTTGTGGAAAACATTTTCCCGCTATATCGCCGCTGAAGGGGAGTTTTTGCCCCTTTTTTAACAAATATACAAAAAGACCTATAAAACGAAGGCTTATAGGGCTAAAATATTCCAGAAAAATTTTACCCTAGTACTTTCTACATAGTTACTTACACCTCAGATGTAAAGATCACATAGCTTCATGTGCTGATATGCTGCACGATCAGTCCAAGGGGGAAACTTTCACCCCTCCTCCCCCCTGCATTCGACTAAGAATTATTAGAATATTCGAACAACTGTTTTTCATTTTTGTTCGAACGAACAAAATTTTTAAATTTAGAATAAAGAATTAGTCGAACAGCTTTTGTGGAATATTCAAATAGTTTTTTAAAACTACTTTTTATAAAAACTGGTGTACATTTACCAACGTAAAGTACCATTTTGAATGAATTGAGGAGTGATTTTTCAAAAGAGCTAATATACGGCCATATTCTGTATTTCATGTGGAATTATCAAAGCATTGTTGTTGTCAATTAATATTTATAACAACAATCCTTTGATAATTCTAAACATTTTAATTCCACATGAAATACAGAATATACCCGATAGACTTCTGAACTTGAGCAAACCTAAGAATGCCATCTCATTTGTCATGGTCAACTGTATTCTCTAGACCCATTACAAAGATGGTATATTTCCGAGGATAAAAAGCAAAGTTTAATACAAACGGGCTCATTTCCACCCAATTGTTGGAATTTGATAGTAAAAAACGAATTTTCTATAGTCGCTATAAGTATTTACATTAAATACAAATAAATACTAATAAGTTAGAATAGATTCTTTAAGTGAGTCCTAAACATTTTTTTTTCATTACTGAAATTTGGATTAAAATGGAAATAACCCTTTTTGAGTAACCACTCCTCAATTCCTTTTTTATGTTGTTAACAATCGGATGTGTTAAGTAAGCAAATCGCACCGTATTATAAATATTTGTGTAAGTGCACAGAAAAAACTATAATTCGTATTCTATTACTAAATTAATAAATTCAAATATGTATTTTACGGAAATGGGACCTATCACAAAATTCGTAAAATTAAACACTAAAATTCGTAAATATTTAATAAGAAAAAAGTCGCATTTTTTTATCAAAATTTTTTATTGGAATATTTAAAAACCAAAGAAAAAAAATAATAAAATTTAAAAGCAAATTCAAACACATGTGTGTTAAAATAAAATCCTATGATCAGTTTTTCTGTGGTTATTGACATATTATGTAACGCCGTTAAAGATTTCGTTTTAAATTGCAGCATGAGCTTAGTTAGCTTGAGCTCCTGCCATTATAATCTGCCTTCGGGCATACTTGAGGCGGCTTCGTTGAGTAAAGATTTCTGTTTTTTTCCTCTCGGTATAACGAAAATTGGCTTCGCCGAGTATATTTTTCTACATAGCCGGCCTTCGGCTGGACTTAACGGTTTTTTCTCTCAGTATATTGACAAGGGGCTTCGCTGAGCCCCGTTTTCTGTATAGTCGGACTTTGACCGGGGTTATGAGTTTTTCTTTTCGTTATATCGAAAAGTGGCTTCGCTGACTAAAGTTTTTCGCATAACCGGCCTTAGGCCGGCCTTGAAAATGTTTTCCTATCAGTATATCGAAAAGCCGCTTCGCTGAAGACGTTTTCAATTTTTAGTCAGCGAAATCCATTTTTGATATACCGATAGGAAAAAACTCTTAAAACCCTTATGCAGAAAACAGCACTCAACGAAGTCGATTTTCGATATACCGAGAGGAAAAAACCCGTAAGTCCGGCCAAACGCTGGCTATGAAGAAAACTTTAGTCAGCGAAGCCGTTTTTTGATAGACTACTCAGCAAATAGAAAACCTTTAAGCCCGGCTAGAGGCCCTCAATGCAAAAATCTTTGCTTACCGAAGCAACTTTTCGATATACTGATAGGAGAAGCCTTAAGCCCGGCCTGAGGCCGGCAGTGCAAACACGTTTACCTAGCGAAGCCGCTTTTCGAAATACACATTACGTAAGTAAAATAATTAATAAACATACTACATCAAATTTATATTATTTCAACTTGAAATACGTTTGATTTAACATGATTCTTCATGTTAATTTAGTATCAAATTCACGTTGTCTCAACTTGAAATAATTTTTATGTAACATGATTCTTCGTATTATTTCAGCATCAAGATCGCGTTGCTTCAATTTGATGTAATTTGGATTTAACATGATTTTTCAGATTATATCAGTATTAAGAAAAATTTTCATTGAAGGTTATTGTAAAATTATGTTGAAATAACATGAAACACCTACGAAGCAAAATCACTACCGAAAATGTTAAATTAACCGTTTTTTTTCAAAGATTTTAATAAGAAATTTTTCTGTGTGTCCTTAAAGCCGGGGTTGTCAGATATGGTGATTTCTCATCAAGCGTAGCAATTTTTGAACTTGTTTGACATTTTAACGTTGGCTTTTATTTGTTCTAGAAATTCTGCCATAGAAAAATCATTTTTTTAAAACATCCTTGCATTTTTATTTTTATAAATGTTATTTAAAACGATGCCAGCTAGTTAGGGAAACACCCCCGTACAGCTGCAAAAGAATTGATACAAAAAAAATTATCTGGGAATAAAATATTCTAGCATATGCAATATATGTGAGCTAAAATCGATAATAAACTTAAAAGATCACATTCTATATTATCTCTGAACAAATTCTTTTAAATAGTAACCAAATTGAATATAACTGCCAGCTTTGTTGTGCTCTGTCAGTGGCCAATAATTTTGCCTTTGTACTTGCTGACAGGTATTTGTTATTCCATTTTTATTGCCCAGGCATATTGCTGTTTGTAAGATATTAGCTTTCTCTTTCTTAGCTTTTATTATTTTCCCTATTAAATTGCCCTTTTTTAATGTTATTGAAATGTTCTATTAGTTGTATCTGTCGTTATGTGATTTTTGCGTATCTAAAGTTTTTTATGGTTTTGATTTTATTTGCTTAAGTATGACTGAGTATAGCTCTCTACCATCATCATCACCATGAAGTTTTATTAATAAAAATAAAAAGCAACAACTACCACTACTACACAGTGATTTTATGCAAATTTTATGCATTTTTTTTGTTGTTCTTATGGCTGTTATAGTCTGTTGTTATTGTTGAAGTTTTTTTTTAATATTTTCTTATTTAAGAATAATTTATATTTGTTTTTGTACACTTTTTATTTTCTTAATTATTTCTTTGGTTGTTATTGTACTTTTGCTTATTTATTCATTCATTTATTTAAATGTGAAAACAAAAAGACTCAAAAAATACTCTGATAAAGAACAATACGAATTTATTTCGTAAAATGGTGTGTAAATAATTGTGTCCGTAATATTTATTTTATAAAAATTGTTTTTCTTTTTACCTTTTTATTGATTTTATTCATGCTGTATATACAACAATTATTTGTTGGGACATGTTGTGCATATTTATGAGTGTTTAAATTAATTCAGATTTTTCTGAATAGATTATTTTGAAGTATTAATGGGAATGAACAAAATGATGCAAAAAAGTCAATTTAATTTAATATAAGAATAGAACAATTACGGTGGAGAATTCTGTTTTACAGTCTAAATTGTTAAACTGAAGTTTGTGGCAGGATTTTTTTTTTATTTTGTCAAAATATGTTTTTTGTTTAGTCAAATATTTTTGGGTTTTAAATGAAATATTGTGTAAGTTTATTCATTAAAAGCAATGGTGGTGGTCGAAACAAAAAAATATTATACCTATTTCATAAATCATTTTATGTAAGCTGGTGTAGTTTTGTTTTAAATTTTTTTAATGTGTAAAGTTTTTTTTCTATATAGGCAATATATTTTCTGATCTTATAACATCTAACAAGTTGTGATAAGCAAGATACACATAAGAACTGACGAGTGCTACATGGCGGCTTCTGTAAACAACGTTTTTCTGTTCTGCTGTGCACGTTTAGCATTAAATTGATGTTAAGTTCGCCTTGTTCTTTGGATTATTGATCATTTAAAATTCTATCTGAGAATAACATTACCAAACTTAGCCTATAAAATAACTTTGGATTAAAAAAGCAAATTTATTTGAAGTAATCACATTTATATAACGAAAAACGTCATTGATGACATGCAACGTTACACTACAGTGATAAAAATTGCGCAAATTTTATAAAACTTTTCTAAAGCATATTTTTTTTAAAGAGAAGTAACACAATCAGACAATTAATGCCTACCTCTGAGTTAAATAATGTGTTACCTTCTTTGGGAAACTGATAGGATACAGAGAACAGGTGGTAAAGTGGGAGAGAGATAGAAAGCTTAATTCATTTACAACCCCGCTATTGCGCGTTTTTTGTTGCAAGCCCCTCTGGTGTCAAGTAGAAGCATTGAGTAGTTTAAGCTGTAAAGCCATTTCATTAGTTTTTTTACTTCGCCGACGATTCTGCTACAATACCGACGAAGCAGTGTGCTGTGAAGTGCATTAGGTTATATAAGTATTAATCGCTGCTGGTACTGCCAAGGTGATTAGTGCTATACCTTCATCACTTCAACAACAACCAATACAATAACACACCAATGCAGATGAGAAATATGTATGATGTTGTTGGCTTGCCTGACACAAGAACTCAGGGTTTGTAATCAAACCCGCTAACTACTCAGCCAACAGCCCTCTCTGTATTGGTATGAAACACCTTTTATTCGGACAATGAAGAAGTAAGAAGGAATATATGAGTTCACACTCAAACGGAGACAGAAGAATTTATTTATTATATAATTCTCCTTTTCTAGCTTCTTTAATCATAACCAGCAAAAACTTTTGTCATTTTTGTAATTGGTAGTACTTTTTTTAATTTTTTACAACGTAATGAGTGGTACTTATTTATCTTATTACTATGATTCAAATTAAATCTACTACCTAGTTTTTAATAACATTAGTACGCATTTTTCTCATTATCTGAAAATAGTTACAATTTGTTGATATGTATTAATAAAATAAGTAGATAACCACTTTTTAAGTCAACATGTGTTTGTATATGAAAAATAATTTTTGTCGCTTAACCTTATAAGTCAACAATAGCTCAATGGGTAAAGCACTCGTCGTCATAAACATAAAGAAATTAAAAATATAAATAAAATAATAAAAATAAAATAATGTGTATAAAATCTTTTTTATTTTAATATATTTATTTGACAACTTATTTTTTTGGCTTCAAGTAAGCCAAATAGTAGCTAGTTAATTGCTGTGAAAATGTAATAACATATGTGAGGGGTACCCCTTATTTTATTTTTTTTTTACTTCTCAAACAAAAATAAGTAGTTATATAGTTAAATTTTAAGTAGTTACGACTTAAATCCTCATATAATTTTTTGCCTACCAGTAAGCAAAGTTTTGGCTGGGTAATAACATTAAAAAACTATTAAAAATGCTTTGATTCCCCGGTGCAGTCTGGATTAAGGGAATATTTTTTATGAATAAACCTCAGCAGGAACTTTCCCTACTAGTAGGCAAAAAAGTATACGAAGATTTAAATGGTAACTTCCTATAATTTTATATATTTTTGTTTTCGAAGTTCAAAAAGTAGAGGGCACCCCTTACAAATGTCTTTACATTCTCACAGCGATTAAGTAATTATTATTTGACTTACTTAAAGCTACAAAATAAGTAGTCAAATACACAAAATAAAATTTTTATATGCTCTATATTTTATTTATATATTTCATACTTTGTTTTTTTACACAGCTGGGATACGAACCCGTCCTCGTTCAGATTTAAAGACAAGTACTTTACTCACTCAGTTATTGTTCATAAGTTCATAAGTTTTAGCGACAAAAATTAGTTTTTATATACAAACTAGAGTATGCAAAAAATGAGCCGAAAACCGCTTAAACGTTTTTTTCCAGTTTTTATGTGGCGAGTAACCGGGATTTTTACAGAAAATAATTTTCTAGCTTATAATGAAAAGCTACATAGTTATATCTCCTTTTTTTATTTTTATTTTTTATGATGCGGAATAAAATTATTTTTAAGTAACCCATATACATAAAATTTTTTCATTTTAAACTGTTTCGGAGATATTCAGAAGTTCGCGGGGAAAATGTATTTTTTTAATTAAAAATTTACAATTTAAAAAAATTTACAAAAACTCATAAAAAGAGGGCAAAAATTTCACATTTCATTTATTTATGAGAAAGCTAGGTATATTAGGAAAAATATAAGCCATAAAGGCATTCCAGGAAAAAAAACGGAAATCTGAACAATTTTATTAACCTTAATCTTTTATATACTTTTGCAATTATATAGTGAAATTATGCTCTCATCTAAAATATAATAGATCACATTTGTTTTAATTACCGTTAATTATTTAAGAGTAACAGCAAGTAGTATCAATTAGTAACAAAAACCAGTATGATCTATATGCCATCCTTTCCACTTTACTAAAACTAAAGAAGATGTCTCGGAGTGCAGAAAACAATGCTTATCAATAGACAAAATTATATTAAGTTATTGATTCTTCTTTATTTTAAAAATTCAACCTCAAGTATGTCATGTACGTGACGCTTTGTATGTACGTGACAAAATATAAAAACGTAATTTTAATTATAAATATGAGTTTTAATTAATTCTTTTTCGCTAGCCGCAAGCTTGATTCTTTCTTATAATTTGCTTCTTAAGCACTTTTCCCCATGTGTATTAATTCGCTGGAACTTTCATTCAAATCAAGAATTTCCAATGTTGGTTGACTGGAACTGTCCCACACATGACGGACTATGTCAACTCTTTTTCGTCAATGTTTGATGAGCTATGAGTTTCTATCTAGGGTTAGAGGCTAGTATGTAGTCTATTAAATAATAGAAAAGAGATTAGTTATCTGTTTTATCAATTAAGATTTATATCTAAGATTTTCGATAGAAAAGTTGAATTTGTCTGCATGTGACCGTTAGACAATGTCAATTTTGTTCGAAATTAAGTGACCGAACTTAATTGACAAAAACTATGCTTTCATATAACACACAATAAAGAAGAAATATAGTTAAATGGTGAAGTTTTTGCAGTAATAAATTTTTTACAAAGAAACATTTTTTTAACTTTGCATGAATAAATACTTTTTCCAGTACTAATTTGTGAATAACTCCGAAAGAGTTAATCAAATCAAAAAACTACATTAAGACAGTTTGAATGTAATTTCGTCATACATATTTTGGCGTTTTGTTGATTGAAATCGGGCATGCCATTCCCAAATGAAATACACTGATGTACGTAGTTGAAATATTTGGGAACCCCACAAAATAATCCGTAGTTGATATGATAAACTGACGACACAACACTCTTAGCGCATTAGACTGCTTAGCAAAGTTGTAGTTTTGTTTATCTGTCGGCCTACGTAACCAAATTATTTTGAAACAACCTATTTCACGGAAATGTTCGCAGCTAGATTTTTGTGGTGAAAGAGTGTCCAGAACAAAGAAAAACTTTTACAGTTGGTAGATATGTATGTATAGTATTACATAGATTTTTCGCAAATAGTGAAATAATGAAATTAGCATATGCATTTTATAAAAACCAGTTTACCGGCTAATTTTTTATAACCCGTATACGATACCAGGTTTTTTCAAAAAGCTATTTTTCGAATATTTCCAAAACCGATTTTTTAATAATTCCAGTTTTTGCTTACTCTAATACAAATACATGTTGACTTAAAAAGTACTTGTCTATTTATCTAGACGCACGGGAGTGCACTAGGACAAGTTCCGGCCACACAGTATGTATTATTACACGAAACCATTCGAACTGTTTTTACCCCCTCTTAACTTTGCTTCAATTAATCATAAAATAATAAAACTTGAAACATAGTCTCCCTACAGAGGTAACGTCATACGTAAAGTTTTAAAATTCTACCATAAAAGCTTCCCGAGATATGAAGGTGTAAAGAGTGCATATTTTAGTACCTATTCGCTGACTTAGTCACTCACTGACTCATCAATATTATTTTTCACTTCCACTATAGCTAGAAAGCTGAAATTTGGTATACAGGTAGATGCTGGTGAGCAACCGAGAAAAGTCTGAAAACGGGCACCTTTCACCTGGGCGGTACTAGGATGGTCCTTCTTTATATGAGGCAGTTGCAGTATAGAAAGAAAGCTCAAATATAATACACAGGTAGGCCCTGATGAGCGACTAACGAAAAAAATTAAAAAGGCGTACCTTTTAACTAGGGGGGGGGGGACTAAGTTGCCCCTTCTTTGAATGGGGCACTTCCAGTATAGTTAGAAAGCTGAAATTCGGTACGCAGATAGGCCCTGATGAGCAATTAACGAAAAGAGCATTGAAAAGGGGTGTTTTTTATCTGGCGGGTGCCCCTTCTTTATAAAGGGGGTTTCCAATATAGGTGGAAAGCTGAAATTGTGTCCACAGGTAGTCCTCAATGAGAAAATAGTCAGACAAATCTGAAAACGGGTACTTATCATCTGGGTGGATTATGGTGCCTCTTCTTTGTATGGGGCACTTCCAGTACAACTAAAAAGTTTAAATTTGGTACACAGGTAGTTATTGTTGAGCAAACAATCAGAAAAATGTGAAAAATGGCACTTTTTATACGGGGGAGAGGTGGACTAGGGCACCCCTTATTTATATTGGACACTTATTTATATTGGAAAGCTAAAATTTGGCATACAGGTAAGTCATGATGGAAAAGTACTAAAGAAATGGGAAAACGAAAATTTTTCATCTGGGGCTTATTGTAGGAGGCATTTATTGTATCAAATAAAAGCTTAGAAAAAAGGACAGAGATACGCACAAAACATAAATGTAAAAATAAAAACGAGTTCGTATCCAAAAATTTCGCCCTTACAAAATACTGAGATCAAAATAAGGACCAAGTTCTTGATAGGTACAACACCATCTCATTTCTAGGCAACCTGTAATCTTGACAATATCGTTTTGCCTTTCTAATATAAGAAATAATTTTGCGGAAAACGTTGCCAAGCTTACAGGTTGCCTAGAAATGAGATGGTACTGTACCTATCAAGAACTTGGTACTTTTTTTGATCTCAGTACTTCTTACGGCCGAAATTTTTGGATAGGACCTTGGTCTTATTTGCACATTTATGTTTTTGTGCGGATTGTATTAACACGTAACAACAAATTATAACTCCTTTCAGATAATGCGATAAAGACATACCAATTTTATCCATACTAAGTAGCTGTTCTAATTTGGAACATTGCAAGTAGTTAGATAAATAAGTACCACTCATTAATTAGTATTCCATTAAAATAGTACTACCGATTACAGAAATGCCAAAAGTTTTTGCTGGGTATAGTATAATTTGTTCTAATTTTTCTGAATCCAGAATATTAGCTGGGAGTTATATAATGAATAAATATTATGCATATGTAAGTGTTAAAAGTGTTAATCTAATTCGTTTTGCTCATATTTTACTTCAATCAATTGCCATTTTCGTTGCCAAAAACTATCTTAATACTTATTTCATCTACTGCTGAGCTAGCTTAAAAGATTTGAAACTTTTCACATGAAATAATAATACATATATTTATTTTCATACAAAGTTTGCTTTTTGTTTTACTACTTACGTAAAAGGCATTTCCGAACACAACGAATTTTCATTTCAATTACCTAAAAATAGAAAAACAAAATATATTCAAAATTGTATAATAACTATGCATGTATAAAAACTTATATTTACTAATATTTTCATGTGATTTTTTTTAAACTTAATTTCGAAATAAACAAAATATATATTTTATAACAAAATTTGTAGAAAATTTTACTAAAATATGTGTTTTAGAAAGTATTAGGAAAACTACACAAAAACTTCAGAAACAATTGGCCAATTCACAACCTGTTGTACGTGTTGTATATCGTATAAATGTTGTTGGTAATTTCCAAGTAAACATTTATTTAGATACATGTTTATGAGGAAATTACCAACAACATTTTTATGATCTACAACAGTTACAACAGGTTGTGAATTGAGCAAATATCACAAAAAATAAAATCAAAAATTATAGCAAAGCAATAGTTTTAATATAAAGAAAAAAATTTAAAAAGAGA
This sequence comes from Panzeria rudis, assembly GCA_956483635.1. Lineage (NCBI taxonomy): Eukaryota > Metazoa > Arthropoda > Insecta > Diptera > Tachinidae > Panzeria > Panzeria rudis. Next base: position 153,460,613 of record OY101447.1, on the reverse strand, counting down.
AGTAAAATTTTATACCAGAAAACACTAATGCATGAAATTCCTAAGAAGAGAAGGTAAAGTTAGGATTTAAGCTGAACAAAACCGTACAGGATGTAAAAATATCATAATTTCAAGAGAAGTAATCTCTTAATAAAAATGAAAATATTTGCTGACATGGAGATTACAAATTAGAAGAAATTTATTGCAGTTTGAAAAAGTCTAATAAAACATATAGAAAAAACATTTTAATAACATATAGAAAAAAATACATTTGCCCACATGTATATATTAGAGTGGGCCAAAAAAATCTACTTTTGGGTTTTCTTAAAAGTATATCGAAAGCATTATTTGGGATGACAAAAAAAATTACTGTCAGACCTAGACCCATTAATATTAATATTTAAAGGTCTATCATCGCAATTTTTTATTTTTTTGTCTATCCAGGTTTTTGCTTTTTAACTCCCAAACTGTCGATCCAAACGGAATTGACCTAAACATACCTTGAATTAAATGCTCTACGGAAAATATTCTAGTGAAGTTTTTCGTCAGATGAACCATTTTCTTATAACCTTGGTGTCATTCTGCAATTTAATTTTTAAATTTTGGAATGTTGTAGTACATATAAAAATTAGTTTCCGAAAAAACCAATGTATTCTTAAAGGAAATTAAAATCTGTACAAAAAAGTTTAGTAACTTTTTTTTAGCTAAATTCACTAGTTCAAAAGTTATTCGTAGTTATAGTTTTGTTTTTATTTTAATTTTAACTATGAATACCTTTAGAACTAGTGCATTTAGCTAAAAAAAATGTTACTAAACTTATTTGTAGATAATTCAATTTCCTTTCAGAATATTTAATGGTTTTTTTCAGAAAAGAGTTTTTATATGAATTACAAAACTCCAAAAATTTAAAAATCAGTAGGGTGGATGGTTTTAAAATCCAAAAAACCTGCATAGGCAAAAAAAATAAATAAAAATAAAGGGATCAAATTCTGACAATAACTTTTTTTGTGATCCCAAATAATATTTTCGAAAAACCAAAAGTCGATATTTTTGACGCACTGTAATATATATGCTATATACATATGAGTCATAATTTTAGCAAGTATTCAACTTTTTTGGAAATAGATTTTAGAGCACCATGAAATTGGAGAAAGCAACGGATATTAAGAGAAAAAAATAAAAGCTCAAAAATTTCATTTTTATCGTTTTAGTTGGTCTATGCACAGCAGAAAATATACAGGGATACAGATAAAAATCAGCGATTTTTAGAATATATAGCTTATAATTTGCTCGTAATGTCAATTTAGTACCTATTTAAAATTAGTAATCGCAATAGGAAATCTTGTAAGCCTTACGTTTAAGATATAAGATAAGCTTAGCACTTTTATGTAAAACATGACTAGACATATTTTTGTGGAATATTTTCACCCTCTACCTCTTCGTTTTTGTGCATTTTTGTCCCTTTATTGCAAAGGAGCAAGAAATTCTATTTCAGTGGCGGTATAGCAGGCTGAAATGTTCTACAAAAACATTTGTCATAAACTTCTACTCTCAGTTTTCACAGACAGATCCAGATTAAACTTAAACTCCCGAAATCGCTAAAAACGTAAAATTTGTTTAAGAGTTAACTTCGCACTTATCACAATTAGTACTCGGCATAGGAAATCATGTCAGCCGTACGTTTGAGTACAAGATGTACCTCAAACCTTTTAGTAAAATTTTACGTGAAACGGGAAAAAAGGCCGCAATATCGCCAATGAAGAAAAGTTGCTTGCGCTTTTTTAAGAAAAGGACAAAAAGACCCATAGGACAAAGGTTAAAATGTTCCACAGAAATACTTCTTGTGATTCTTTACATAAAAGTGCCGAACATATCTTATACCTTAAACGTATTACAATAACTACAAGATTTCCTATTACGAGTGACTACGCCAGATGACAATTTGTTGCTTGAGCCTTATTAGCCAAGACTCCTGTTAAAGTCTTGTTTATGTTTATAAAAAGTCCACGTGTTGTGTTCTTTATTGATATTTTAATTAGTTTATTTTACTAAAGTTTTTAATAATTTTAATTAATATACAATAAGAAATAACTGTAACGGTAAACGCGCATGTGTATGTGTGTTTTTAATTCAAAAATTTATTTAATTCATCACTTGCAGCGCGTCTTTTTGATTTTGGTTTACAATAATTTTTGACATATACGACGACATTAAACAAACAAAAACTGTTTTTTTTTGTAATGTTGTATTTGTTGCCCTAGTAATGTCACCTATATCATTTCATCAGGACTATAACTATCTGCAAAAGGAGGGGAAATCTAACTGCCCATACAACTAATCTCGGATATAAATTTTTAAGAACGCCGATATACGTGTATATGATTTTAGTGCCCTCTGCCGAAATCAATTGTTAGAACCATGTTTTTTTTCTTGTACAGTATTAATCAAGTTTATTGTAGAATAACATCCAACACATATTTATAGATATCCTTGAAAATTTTAGTAAATTTTTGCATATTTCGTACCCAATGATTTATCCAAAAGGAGTGGCTTACTATTTTAATTAATATATCTACTAATGATTTTGTTGAAAAAACCAGTCCACATTTTGAATAAATCATTGGGTATGAAAAATGTAACATCACTGACTAACTGAGCTGAAACTGAACCATCAGTGACAGGACAAAAGTGATCCAAAGAGCTGAATGGTATGCGATTAAAAGGATGCCTAGAATGAGTATTGCTGCTAAGCAACTGTTTTAAAATATTAAATTTAGTACTTGAACTTCTTGGTGTGTAATGAAAATGCTGTGAATCTGAAACAACTTCCACATTTTTTGCTGGGATATAACATGTGAATAAGTTCGTCATGTATGCATCCAACAAAAAACTGTTGTAAAGAAATTTGGCGTAGGATATTAAATTTTAAATAGACATGTTTTTGGTCTATGAAATTTTTCTGTAGCTATGCCAGCCCTTCCTTCACTTATATCTCACGTTTTCCCATATTATTTAAACTAATAATATTTTAGGAATTGTTTCACCAGATTTCTGGTGAGAAAGAAACTAAAACAATTTTCGAATTAAATTTTATATTGTGAGCTGAACGTTATTATTCAGTCTAGGCAATTTTATTCTTTTAATTTGTTTTCTTTATCATTCCCTAAAATTAATCATGTTTAGAAGAAAATATATAAAACATATAGTACAAATTATGTAATAATATATTTTTCTTATGTTCATTTATGTGATTCAACATACTCTACTACCTCAGAATTGTCACCCCACTTATTTGACAAGGAGTACCCTGAGGGCGTCAGTAGCTAACATGCTATTCATTTTACTTATTTTTCACTAACAAAAGGTAGTAGAACACAATGTAATGAACAGGTATTTGGAGAGATTATTTTTCTAGTAGCAGTAGTGGTAAAACATTTTCTAAAAGTTATAATAAAACATGAATGAAAATTTCTAAATACAGTTGGGCTATTGTCACGAAATATGCTCATATTATAAGTAGGTATATGTGTGCGCATATAACAATGCCCTTAACTCATGTATTCTTATGTCTGAGAGTTTGTTGATGTTGTGTGTTTTTTTAGATTTTAATTTTTATTTGTATCGTTCATAGTTGTTCAAACACGTAGACCCAAAGTGATACTTAAACATGAAAATAACATTTTATGTTATTAACCAGAAAAAATTACGTTTTTATAAATATCAAAAATACTATAACAAGGTATAGAGAGAATCCTTTAGTTAATTTCTATACATACCAAATACACAGACGACACGAGTTTAACCTACATAGACACAATATCTATATATAAAGTTATATGTATGTATGCCAGTATGGTTATAAGCATGGAACTCAAAAGGTCTAATATTGGTAACACTTTATATGAGTTTTCTTTTTGTAATTTCTTTCTCTTTTTCTTTTTCTTTAACGTAATTGTATGAATATAAAGTACGGTATTTGTTTTTATAGAGGTTTGAATTGGTATTTAACAATGACTCTTACTAAATTCTTTGTATTGAAACCAATTTTAAAATATATAAAATATTGTTTAAGTTTTAACTATAAGGAAAGGTTTTAAAAAAACATTTTATTAACCTTATTTAGATGATTATAAATAACGCTTCAATCCCTAAAAATATCCTATTTCAATTTCTTGCAATTTCTTCTTTGCTCCGGTTTATGAAGAAAATTACTTTCAGATTTTTCAAACATAACCACTTGGAAAACGATTATTGCAAATTCGATATTTTGTCAACATTTTAAGAACCTGCTCTTGAAGAGAAAAATAATAAAATTTTTATTTTATTACTGACAAAATTGAAACGTTTCCCAATAAATTTGGATCTGTATTTTAGTTTTATTTTTGGTTATTTGCACAAAAGACTTTCAGCTACTTTTTAATTTTGGTTTATTTTCGCAGAAAGAAAAAACTTAGTATTCAACGTGATCAAAAATTTAAGTGTGGCAAAATTACAAAATCAAGCATTGACGATTTTTATATAAAGCTGAATTGGAATGGGTGCAGAGTAGATGTATATATGAAATGAGCCACGTATTTTAAGCTCCCAGACTTATTTATGCCTTTAACCCTGCTGTTAGGTTAAAAAACTTACGAATCTAAGGTAAAGGACAATTTTTGTCCACATGGCTTTTTTAAACAATAAGTGCACTAAAATGTGTTTTCGACTTTTTATGCAGCAAATTCATATGCAAATTACAATGAAAAATAATTTGCTCATCATGTGCTGAAAAAATAAAAATTTTTGAATTTTTTTTTTGTAAATTTTGTTTATATCAATAAACATGAACGGACCAAAATGGTCCTAACCTAAGATTTGTATTTTGTTATTTTTTTATCTTGCTTTACATCATAAATAATTTAAAATTTCGTAGAAGTAATAAAATATAAAACACATTAACTAACATTTTAAGTTGGCATGTTGAACCGTTCCGTAGCCAAAGCGAAAAGAAAAAAAAATTACCAAAATGGTCCACACCTAACAGTAGGGTTAAACAAAACAAACTATTTATGCTGGCTTAAGATCACGGCCGACAAAGTTTATTAATGGCTTAAACTAAGATCTTTTTTATTATCTAGTAACTTAATTTACAATATTCCAAAAAAAAAAAATAAGGCAAAGTAAAATGCTACTCCGTAAAGGAGCTTCTAGCAACACAAAGATTGTTAACAAATTAAAGATAGCTCCGACTGTTCTGTGCTAAACATTTTACTTCCCAGCAACAACTTTTGTGATTTTTGTAATGGGTAGTACTTTATTAATGGTTTACAAAGTAATGAGTGGTACTTATTTATCTTATTACTATGCTGCAAATAAAAACTACTGCTTAGCCGAAAGTGGTTACAATTTGCTGATGTGTATTAATAAAATATGTAGACAACCACTTTTAAAAGTCAACATGTGTTTGTATATGAAAACTAATTTTTGTCGCTTAAACTTACAAGTCAACAATAGCTGAGTGAGCAAAGTTCTTGTCTACCAATCGGAACGAGCACAGGTTCGTATCCCAGCTGGGTCAAACAAATAAATTATAAAGAAATAAAATAAAATTGAAAAAATATAAATAAAACATAGTGTTTAAAATTTGTTTTTTTTTTTATTTTAATTTGTTTATTTGACTATTTATTTTCTAGCTTCAAGTAAGCCAAATAATAACTACACCATTTTTCATGTAAATTGGGAAAATTCCAAATTAAATTGAGAGTTTCAATTTGAAATTGAGAAAATTCCAAATGAAGTTGAGAAATTCAATTTCAAATTGAGAAAATTCTAAATGAAATCGAAAATTCAATTTGAAATTGAGAAAATTCCAAATAAAATTCAGAATTTCAATTTGAAATTGAGAAAATTTCATATGAAATTGGGAATTTTTTGTTTTAAATTGAGAAAATTCCAAAAGAAATTGAGAAAATTCCAAATGAAATTAAGAAATTAATTTTTAAATTGGAAACTTTTTAATTGAGAAAATTTAGTAATATAATTTTTATTTATTTAATAAGGACCAAAGAAAAGAAAATATAAAACCAAATTCAAGTCGTAGTATAATTGAGCAAGAGGCAAATCCTCCAGATCCAGCGCAGATCGTTAAAAAGTTCCTGCAACTTTGGGCAGAAAATGAAATAAAATTTTTGTCATCTTGGACGATTTTCGGGTAAGTCTGTGTAACTTTGTCTGTGCGATCTCGTTATCCATCTCGAACACACCTACATATTTATTATATCACACTTAACACTTACCTTCTATTTCACATTTTTCGTGCAATAAGTGACGACACGGAATGAATCGTTTTATTTCACCACGCATCGTGCTTATTAAACTTATTTCATATTTATCGTTAAGCTCCATGTTGTTCAAATGAAATATTCATTTTAAATTTCTTGCTGCTTTTAAATTTTCTTTATTTCATTTGGAATTTTCTCAATTTAAAATTAAAATTTCTCAATTTCATATGGAACTTTCTCAATTTCAAATTGAAATTCTCAATTTCATTTGGAATTTGTTCAATTTGAAATTGAATTTCTCAATTTCATTTGGAATTTTCTGAATTTCAATGTAATTCAATGTAAATACATTTGTAAAGGGTACCCCTAATTTTTTTTGGACTTATCAAACAAAAAATAAATTGTAGTTATCGCGTCAAATTTTAAGTAGTTACGACTTGAATCCTCATATACTTTCTTGCCTACCAGTAAGCAAAGATTTTGCTGGGTATTGTGGACTCAGATGCTCTTGAAATCCTTGGCATGAAGATACAATGCACGTTCGATGGACTGATCACATTTTCAAGTTTCAAAAGAAGCATTCAAGTGCCTCGGTTTCTTACGACGGTGTAATATATATTTCATTCCCGTTGATCTCCTCTATATTTATATCTCCTACATTCCGTTGTTAAAATGGAATCTTATTGATTCTACTTGAATGTTTGTGCGTGGTAAGCAGCCACGTAAACCAACAAATATCCGTCCGAAAATTCAATATAACTCTTGTATAGGCCGTTGCTTCAAAGTCTATTTTGAAGTTACTCGACCTCGTACAGGAAAGGACAAATAAGCTCATCGGCGACAGTAGGGTAGCGAACTCTATTGACTAGCTGGAGCATCGACGCAATGTGGGGTGAATTTCGTTGTTTTATCGTTACTTCAATGGAATGTCCTCTGACGAAATCGTACGTACCGTTCTTGTTTAGCTACATACATTTTTGCGATTTAACAACGAATTGGTGAATAAAGTATGTATATGTGCAAAATATTTTTAAATAACGAAAAAATATTGCTAGCTTTCTGCGACTGACGTTGAAGTCTGGCAGACACCAGTAAACAGAAAACATTGTTTTACGCCATAATTATACAAATATCCATTCTGGTGTTTTCAGTAACTTCTTATTACGTACTCATGTGTACGTTAGTGCAGAGAAAGCAATTGAAACGAGCGCACGCGTCGATGTGAGCACACAAGTTTCTAGAAGTCTAACACGTCAGTATTGAGTTAGACCTGACAAAATACGTTATAACTTTTTATTAAACCATTGATATTATCCCTTTTTTTCTATATTGATTAGCTTAGGTATAAGCTAAAATTAATGTTAAACTTTTTACCAAAAAAATAATATATGAAGTTCTTTTGTTTTTGTATGGATGTAAGTTTTTTAAGGCTAATTTATGCCATGCCAATAATTTTGTTTTTAATACGATTTGTCGTTTTGTTTTCAACAAAAAATTACAATAAATAACAAACTACTACATTAAACTAAAATCAAAAATATTTTCAGTGGATTTACAAACGGAATTTGGAAAATATAAGCAGTCGAAATAGTGTCTAGTGTAGCACCACGTCAGTGGAATTGTGATAATGAAGTCACGTCAGTCGCAGAGGGTTAAACTCATGATGTTAAACATCTCCATATAAGTCGACAAAAAAATTTCAAGCAAAAATTGTGCCGCAATTGAAGCTTAATCTTCAAATATTTAATTTAATGTTCTGCGGTAGTCCACCTAAATGTCTCATATTTATCAATTATTTTGATATATACAAAATAGATAAAAAAAAACTAATATTTTTTCACTTTACAAAACAATATTCTCCACTTAATGTCGCAACACATATAAGTTTTATTTTACTTTAAAACATCTTCTTATTTATCCGACAAAAATTTCTTTTCTTTACAGCAGTTTAATAGTTTAAAATTAAAAAAAACAAATACGTAGTTTTATTAACAATATCAATACAAGAATTTGCTTTTTACAGGCAAGCAAACAAAGTCTTATGGACCATAGAGATATTAAAGTGTACGAAAAATAAAAACAATGTTTTCAATAGCTGCAACTTGGGTAGTTTAAACTTGTTTTTGTTTTGTTACTATTCGTATTTGCCCAAAAATGTGCTAGATTTTCTTGAATAATAGGGAATATCTAAAACAAACAAAAAATGAAAGGACAAAAAGCACTGAAAAAGATTGTGTTGCTGTAGATAATAACAATTTTGGAATTTTACACAATTCCATAAAGGGCAATAAAAACAGTTAAAGGCCAGTTTTTTAATTAACCTATTTTAAGAAGATTTTTATCTGACAATCTTCACTCACTTACAGGTACACAATATTGTCAGTTTTGAATCATATAACTAAAGGTTTGTATGTGTCTATCAGTTATGCATGTATAGTGGCCTCTCATAAGCAAAGGTTTGAAAATTGTATGGAAAAAGTCACCTTAATTGCTTTATCTTTACTAAAACAAAATAAAAATTGTTTTAGTTTTATAAAAAGATAAATTTGAATTATTGTTCAGGTATACCAACAAGGGAAATATTTCTGTTGACATCCTTTTACCCCAAGGCATTTAATGATTTTTTTTTGTAGATTGCAAATGGTACATAAGCTAATATATTGAAAAGTAAAATTAGGGGATAAAGTTATAGTCTATAAAAAAAAGATTTAAAATACCTTTTAATGCTTAAGATTTTAATTTCATAGTGTCAGCAAAATAAAATTAAGATAGCGATGTTTTATAAATCAATGTTTTATGCTTTCTTCTTCAATATACATATTTTAATTTAAGGAAAAGTATTAATTGTTTTTAATTTTTGATAAATAAAACGTGTTTCTGAAAGTTCTAAAGACAATCGCTTTTAAATTAAAATATGTGGAATATAAAAAGTTTAATGCGCTTATTCAAATCTGTAATCAGATTTTTTCTGTCACGTTCAGATGTTTTTTAATTGGCTTGAGTAATATATCCACTACGTATATCAGTATATTTCATCCTAACTTGAGAGCGGTTTGCCTGATTTGAATAACTAAACCACCAACTTGTTTTTATAACAAACACAAACCGCGAAACGATTTAGCTTGTATGCGGCAAACACCGAGGGTCAATGGCGGAAATCGATCTTACGACCACTGGACTGACAGAATAGCATCGCTATGAGTCAGCCACAGTAGCACAGTGTTTTGGAGTTATTCAGAAATGAGCTGCGATTTTTTGCAACGTTAATATTTTTTTTTTTGCTTGTAAGATTCATCAAATAAATTAAAACTGAAAAATTTTACATTTTCATCATTAATCTGAAAACTTGATATACTTGAAATACAATTAGCCAAATATCATGAAAATCGATGGACAAATATTAAACATTAGAAATTTTTAATTTTATCTAGAAACATGTATTTTTGTAAAAAAAAGTACCTGCATTATTTTCAGTTTTGTAAAAAACTTTCTTAACACATTCATTATTTCATTACATATCGCGAAAGGCAATCTACCTGCAATTACTTTGTAGCAGCAGTGTCCGAAAATAGTAAATTTAAAAACAAATTGTCTTTAAGGCAAAAATTTAATATAGTCCATATACCAATAATTTTATTTCCTCTAATTGATATTTTTACCTTCCAGCAAAAATTTTTGTCATTTTTGTAATCGATAGTAATTTATTAATGGGTTACAAAGTAATAAGTGGTACTTATTTACGTTATTACTATTCTCCTAAGTATAACTACTATCTAGTTTTTAAAAAAATTAGAAAATTTTTTTCTCTTTATCTGTAATTAGTTACAATTTGTTAATAAAATAAGTAGACAATCATTTTTAAGTCAACATTTGTTTGTATATGAAAACTAGTTTTTGTCGCTTAAATACATTTGTAAGGGTTACCCCTGCTTTTTTTTCTTCTCAAACAAAAATAAGTAGTTATCGAGGTAAATTGTAAGTAGTTACGATTTAAATCCTCATATACTTTTATGCGTACCAGTAAGCAAAATTTTTGCTAAGTCTATATGAATCTATTTACCACGTCTAAAAAATTATTTGAAAAAGTTTTTTTCGTCTCCTGAACAATTGTGTGATTTTATCATAGCAGGTATTGAATATACACCGTCGATATATCATTTTGTAAATAGATCGCAAGTTTCAAAAATGCAGATTTGTTATCCCTTTTTTTCAATTAGAGCCACTGTGCAACGGTAAAAATTTAATTTATGTGTGTGATGTATAAAAATAGAAATTTTTGCAACAAGGCTGTTTGAAAATAGAAAAGTGAAAAACATAAAAGTAAAGTAAAAAAAAACATGTTTCTAAGCAAATATTTATATGGAAATTTTCAACCGCATTTATACGGTATACAGCACGGACAAGAGCTTATGCATTGGTCTATGAAAATATGGTCCCTATGTCTCTGAATATTTCTAAAAAATGGAGTTAAATATAATTCTGTTGAAAATTAAATAACTTTCAAACACACACCTCTTTTAAAATCCTAGAATATTTTCTTAAATTTTCAATAAATTCCAGCATTATTTAGTGCTCTGCAATATGTAGTACATAAAACAGTTTGCATAATAAATGTGGCTACCACAACTACAAGCACAATTTGTTTAAGAAAAGGTTTTGCAAACATATATACATATGTATGTACATATATTAGGATGTCCGACATATTTTAAAGTGGAAATAATTTTGGTCTCACCCCCAAAATGTTGAGGATTGATTCAAAAATGGCTCTCCAACAATTTCACGCCCTTGGCACTACGCCGACTTATGGTTGCAATTTTATCAAATTACAATTATATGGCACGATGACCCACAAGTCAAAAAATATGACAACATCATGAACATTTTTCATTTACAAAGTTGTTGTCTGTGAAGTTTTCCACAGCTTTTTCCGTAGCGACTTTTATCTACACTCTATAACACTTTTGTTGAAAATTAGGTCGATAGTAGTCGGCAACACTTTACAGATTATTATCGACCTAAACTTACACACGTATTATTTTTGAACAAAATGTTTTTACTAAAAAAAAACGATTGGCTGCGTGCAGGTTTGAACCGCGAACTCCTGACTGATAGTCTGACGTATTTACCATCCAGCCATAACCGTATTATACTTTATGTTACATTTTTTTCACTTGGACTAAATATGTTTAATTTGAAAGGTTTTTTCTTTAATAAAATAACTACAAAATCGATGTAATTTTAGACAAGTAGAAATTTTCAACAGGAATTTAGACAATATATGATCCTAAATTTGAAGTAATGTTTTAGAGTGTAAGTCGTGTATTTAACAAAAGAAACAGCAAATATCGATAAATGTAATCTAGTAAAATTGAAACCGTAAGTCGGTACAGGAAAGCGTATTCCGAAGGGCGTAGAGAGTAATTTTTGCATCAAGCCTCAACTTTTTGAGTTGTAAGGCTTGAACATATTCATAAAAAATATCCCATATACATAATGATACCCCTAATGTACAGAATACTAAAAGAAGGTGTGTATAAAAAAACACTTAAGTTTCTCATAGATTAAGTTTTATTTATTTTATTTTTATTTTTTTTTTTAATTTGCAATTCTTTGCTACAAGTGTTTGTTTTAATATTTGTGGGCAATCTGAATATTCATGCAGATGTTTGTGTTCATTTGGATTGATTCCACTTACCACTCTGTATACTCACACATACTCAGTCGCAATAACTCATTCAGTCATTCATTGAAATAAAAGTTGTTGAGAGTAGTACATAAGTGATTTAATTGCAAAGAGCAGGTAAATAGCGTGATTACAAAAATGTTGCTTTTATAAACGTCTGCTTAAGTGTATGGACAGAGAAAAAGTTTTAGTTGAAAATATTATTTATTCAATCACAAAACAAACAAACTATTTTATTATACTTTAGTGACTTAAAGGAACAAATGTTTCTATATCTATACAAATAGAAATTTACTAATTTTTTCCCTGCTTGCTTTAGTTCTTTTGTTTTCTTCTAACATTTTTTTTATAAATATTTACTTGACAGACAAATTAGTTATTACATGCAGTAGCTTGTAACTAAAATTTAAGTATAAATACCGAATCAAATAGTTATTTTACAGCCTATAGGCAGGCTGTATGTTTATTATAAAAAAGTAAGAAAATCAAGAGATAGTAATTACATTCCCAAAAAGCGTTGTTGTGGTTTACCAACAATGTTTTATTAGCATTTGTTTATTTAAGTAATCCATTGATATATTAACATAGAAATAAAAAAATTGTAATAACACGAGGACTTTTAAATCACATGCTTAACATTTTATTATTTTGTAGTATGTCTAAATCACGTTTATATCTCATATAGAATGTCACATTTACTGTCCATGCACAGAAAAAAATAAGTTTCGTTGTTGATAGCAAAAATCCCGGTATTCAATATTTTTTTTTTTTGAAATTTCCTGTGATAAAGAATTCCGCTATATTGATAACAAATTTATTTCAAAAGAAAAATATATAAATAAAAACCATGTGTATTGATATGACTGGAATACGAGCCCGGGCTTCCCCGACGTAAAGCATGCTCTCTACAGCCGAGCCATGTCCCAGTTTTTTTTTTACGAGACAAAACTTATTTGAAGTAGTTATGTATGAAGATAAAATAAATAAACGGCATAGGAAAGAAATATATACAACAAAATATTGTATTAAGTCAAGGACTAATGCCATTGAAATTCTTACTTTCTTCAATAACATTGTTTTATTGAATATAATTCTTTTCTATTTTTTTTTCTGTGTATGTAATTATATGAATATGTATGTACATACTAGTGATGTTACGAATATCAATTTTTAATATTCGCGAATACGAATTCGAATACGAATACGAATATTCAATCTAAATAGTTAGTATCACTTAAAATTTAATTGAAAAAGAAATAACAATAAATTGAGAAAAACTATCACAGAACTATAGGTATTTAACATCATTATGATATTCCGATGACAGAATTTGGTATTATTAATTTAGCACCTGAATGCCACTTTTTTACATTTTTGGTGAAGGGAAAATACGAACTTATTTTACCTATACGCAGGCAATATTAAATAACACCAGCGACGAGTGTTCCGAGCAAGGGAATGTTTAGTGGTGCGGAGCTTATTAACACACCGCGCAGTAGGCTTGATGGAGAAAAGGCTTCAAAACTTTTCTTTAAGTTCAACATTACTCTACTGAGCTTTGAGTATTACTTTAATAAGATTAATAAATTAATTTAAGAGGACTTTACTTTTTAAATACCATGTCGTTGAGAAATATATTTTGTTTCTTCTTTCTTTACTAAAAGAAGATTATTGTTTTGCGTTATAGACAAATTTGTTTTAGTAAAAAATTAATATTTTTTGTTTAATTTTCAGTATTTATGTATTAATTTTTGGAATGTATTCACAAAATATTTGTGAAATAGTCGCATGAATTTGCAGAATACGAATACGAATATCATGAAAGAGGCGAATATTCGGCGAATCGAATACGAATACGAATATTCGTAACATCACTAGTACATATGTATGAGCTTATGATATAATTGTAAAACATTATGTTATACAGTGAGTATGATTGATATTTTAAAACGTATACGCTAAATACGTTAGGAAATAGCTACTGTGCTTGAATATTAATTGTCTGGCCATTTATGTGTTTGGCAATGCCAAAAATTCGTGAAAAATTAAAAATTAGGATCTAACCAAACACTAAAGTTGGGTTTGTAGCTATGGCATCTTTGAAGAATTATAGTAGGTCTTTGTGACAAATATTTTTATAGGACATTCTAGCGCGTTGCATAGCCACTAAAGGGAAGTTTTATGGCCCTTTTTTAAATAAGGCAAAAAAGACTCATATAGCGAAGAACTAGAGTATTAAACTGTTACACAAACATTTTCTTCGTAGTGTTTTACAGACAAGTGCTGAACACATATTATACCATTAACGTATGTCTTAGAAGATTCCATATGACGAGTCACTTTAATTATGTGCCAAAGGCGAGGAACTTTAATTCCACCTAAAATTAGTCGCAGATGTAAACTTTCAAAACGCTAATAGATGTACACATTTTTGTGTCCTTTACCAGAATTAGTCGTTAGTTATAGCGATGCATCGGATACTGTTATATCGGCGATATATCGCTATCGCCGATATTGTTACTGTCGATTCGACGATACGTTTGCAAGTTTTTTAATGAACAAATGTTAACCGTTTTCAACTTTTTAAACTGCTTAATAATTTTTAAGATTTAGTTTTCTCCTTAACTCGGCGCGTTGTAGTTAAAAAATAGAGTACGATATTGTGGCCGGGTATATTATAATCATGTACATGTTCACACATATAATCAATTTCATGATTGATTTATTGGTAAATATTATTGAGTTTGAAATTATGGACATTATTTATATAATACAAAACATCTTTTTCTATTCAAAGACCTAGTAATATTTAAAAAACAAAACAATGTTATTCTTCTTAGATAAATTAACGTAAGAAAGTTTCATTTGATTTAAGTAAAATAAAAACATTGAACAAATATTCCTCATTTACTTTTTTAATATTAAATTAATCAGTTTTGAGTTATACTGGTCTGCGCTTAGAGAAATAACTGCCTCTAAGGCCCATCTGCTCGAAACGTGCCTTAGTGGACTGACCTTCTTGATGACATGCTCAGCAAAGTTAGAAACTTTTTAATCGCTCAAAGCGATCATGTAACTGGGAAGAGTACAGAAGGTACCTAACCGTTTACAATAAAGAAATAATGAGATCCAATAGGGAGACCTGGAGAAAATTCTACGCAGATATCGCAAATATTACAACGGCAGCGAGATTGCATAAGGCTGTCTTCCTCTCTCACGTTAGTGAAATAGGACGACTAAAGAAGGCTGATAGTACGCGCACCAACAACCGAAGAGAAACACTGGAACTGTTACTTACTTTTCATTTCCCTGACTTTATTCTCAAGATTCAAAGTGATGATGACTGAAAGAATGGCACCCCTGTTTTCTACAGAGGAGCTTTCAAATAGTCATTTTCAATCCAGATAGGATAAAATAGGCTATTGCCTCTTTTCAGCCTTGCATGTAAATTAATATGCATATGCTAAACACGAATCGACTGATCATGGCTTACATCATCTTGTTACAAAGATTGAGAGGGCTAATAGGTAGGGGTAAGTCGCATTGTGTGCTTTTATAGACATCGATGGCACATTTGATAATGCAAAATGTGATTCAATAGACTGCTCTCCTAGGCATAAAGTATTTACCACTGTTCTGTGAGATGGATACCTGGCCACAGTGGTCATAACGACGAAGGTGGTAAATTGGTCAAGAGGGCCTCTGCTGCTCCACTTATTGGCCTAGAGCCCTTTTGTGGCGTAAACTGGTCGGCTATCAACTCCTTAATCAACTGAAATGACATATCCACCGCAAAGAAAATGTGGCTAGCTTATTCTGGTTTAAGTCAAGCCAAGGCACTAACGCAGCCATTTTCATATAGAGGCATCCTGAATTTTAACAGGAATATTTGATTTTCTATCTGGTCATTTTTGACTAAACTATCCTCTCTGGAAAAGTAACCAAGTTCGTTCACTCCTGTCTAGTTTATTCTTGGAAGATGATGAGACAACGGCAAACATTTTCTGTGAGTTTATTGTCTAATGTAATAGTAGAGTTTCTGCGTTCGAATGATATTAAGCGGGCTTCTCCAACCTCTTTGCTGACTTCGATAAGGAGAGTCATGCAGAGCTTGATTTAATTTTTAGATCTATGGCACAAAGGATCCACTAGGTGCCGGTGTTGGTTTTTGGACCAGATCTTTATCCTATTCTCTATTTTCTACACACGTGGATAATGTGTTCCATACAAATAGCCTTATTATAATTGTATGCATTAATTATTACGCGACCAATCCGGCAGGGTAAATATGCTCCGCTGCAGGCTGATCCATAGAACTCTCAGCAACATTAACAACTCCAACTACTGTGAGGTGCCAGCAGCGCTTCTGAACAGAAAAATAGATAATAATGGAAGAACTGGTGAAAGTTTTGGTTTACTTCACAGAGGATACAAAGTCAATAAGAAAAGACACTGCAGTCTTCAAACACTATTGGAAAGCATGATAAATCCATTAACAGAATAAGAGAAGAAACTGGGTACGAAAAAATTAGTGGCTTAGTTGATATGGGTTCTGAATGAACAGTTTTGATGGTTTGGAAAATACTGAAAAATATTGTTTATCCACAATGCGTGGTCGTCGATGCAAAGTACGAATATTTCAACTGCTGTGACTTCTATATATCGGAAAATCCACCTATTTTATGGAGAAAACATTGCTAAAGTAGTACTTTAGTTCTCAAATGAGTTCAGCCACATTTGAAAAATTATTTTCTACTGCAGTTCTCGTTCAAACATACATGCGAAATCGTCTTCCTCCGCAAATTTTGAATATAGTTTATTGTTTAGCAACTAAGTTATGAGTTTTAGAAGAACTGTATGGGTTTACATCCAAAGAAATTGAATTATTTTGGCTTAGGTTCGGTTTTCAATTAAATTATATTTTTATTTAGAGTCACGGAGGGTTGAACTGACATGTTTCGATAGCTCCCGCTAATCTCTTCAGAGTTCTCATCCGCTTAGACCACTCGACCAAAGTCGGAGGTTTGCAGACAAGAGTTGAATATCATCTACTTTTAACCAATTCATACTGTTAATCTTAGAGCTGTATTTCATATGATAATTATTGATATTCACATTTTTAGGGCTCCGTACACCAAAAGTGTAAAGGAACCCTATTGTTTTCGCTACGCTGCCCGTCTGCCTGCCTGTCTGTCTGTCTGTCAGTCCGTCTGTATGTAACAGGCTGTTTTTGTGTTCTAGAGCGAGCAACGAAAATTGTTGAAATACTTATGTAATATACAGACACTTATATATAGACACTTTAAATTTTCAAAGTTCTTGTTAATTGGTGTAGTTTCTAGAATAGACTATACCAAGTAACACCGATATTTGAAACAATAAAAATTAAAGGGTGTTCCATCAGTTAATGTAATTTTGACTATGTGATTTAGACAATTTCCTGTATCTTAGAAACCGTAAGAGGTAAAATCATGAAATTTTAAAAAACGCTAAAACAAAAAAATATTTATATAAAAAAAATATCAAAACGAAAAGTCAAAATGAAAAAAAACGCAAAAAACCAAAGTGAAAAAAAGCACCATAACTAAAAAAATCGCTAAAACGCAAAAAGTCATCAAAACTAAAAAGGTCGGCATAAAACGCAAGAAACGAAAAAAGTGGTCAAAACGAAAAAAGCACTAAAACTAAAAAAATGCTAAAACTAAAAATATCATCAGAAACGGAGAAAATCGAAAATAATTTAAGAAATCACCAAAACGAAAAGAAAATCGCCAAAACTAGATAAAATCGCCAAAAAGCGAAAAAATCGCCCGAACGAAAAAATGTGACAAAACCAAAAAACAAAGTCGCTAAAACTAAAAGATCACTGAAAAAAACGCCAAAAGTAAAACAAATCGCTAAAACTAAAAATATGATCAAAAAGCGAAAAAAACGTTAAAAAAGTGCCAAAACCAAATAATAGCCATAACTAAAAATCGGCCAAAAAAATGAAAAAAAAAGAAAAATCGCAAAAAAAATACAACGAAAATTAAAAAACCCCGAAACCAAAAAATAGTCAAACAAAAAGTAACTTGGAAAATAAAAAAACAAAATTAAACAAAAAGCAAAACGAAAAAACTACCAATATGGAAAAAGGAGCAAAAACGGAAAATAATATACATATGTGTATTCGTACGGAACCCGGTGTGTGCGAGCCAAAGTCGCTCTTTACTTAATTTTTCTTGTTTAGTCTTTTTCTTTTTTCTATATTAGTCGAACTGTATAGGTTTATATCCAAAGAAATTTAATTCGGGTTTTAATTTAATTTTTCAATTAAATTAAATTTTTATTTAGAAATAAATATCCATCATGAAGACAAAGACAAAAAAGGGAATGTGTATCTATATGTGTTTGGTACTGATAGAAATCGAAAAAACAACGTACACAATGACAGGCTAGCTCGCTAAATACTAGCCTACAGAGGCACTTAGTAATTTAAAAATATGTTAAAACGCAAACCTTTAAACATCTTGAAATATCATATTATTCTTATTTGCTTCAAACTTTATTCAAGCAATAGTAAAAACTAATTAAATGTTATACACTTTCAAAAGTGAATGTATCTTAGTAATGCCATTGTATCTTTGTCAAGAAAGAAAAAAAATTAAAAACCATAAAAATCAAAAGCAAAACTTGAAGGAAGTGTTTCCCAGTGCACGAACCGACGAAGGAAACCAGGACTGGAATTCTTAAAAGAAACATGTTTACAAAACTATACAACACTAATACAATTATACACTAGTGTTCATGCATTTCTAAATACTCTTATTTTTTACTAACCGATGTTTAGCTTTTTTTTATCTAACAAAACAAGTAATAAATTTCACGCTTATTTGTTTGTATTGCATACAACAACGTAAAAAACTTGTGTAAAACTAACGTCTTTGTGCCTTAAAGTTAGGCAAAAAATGTACAACTATCTGTTATGTTTTGCCGCTTTAAATATAAAAAAAAATCAGCAACGCGAAAAAGCCAAACATAACCTAAAATATTTTTTTTCTTTTCTTTCAAGAACTATGCTTTTGTTTGTGTGGATTTTTTTATAAATGAAATAACAAATATAAATTATTGTTGTTGATTTTTCTACAGAAAATCCTCAACCGGTGTATAAAAACTGGGGGTTGGTGTAGCAATACGCCTTAACTTCTGGTTCTTTAAATTTTTTTAATTTTTTGTTTATTTTTTGTTGCTCTGGGGTTTTATACATACATATGTATGTGTGAATATTTTACTTGCGGTTGTGGTTATTTTAAATGGTAGCCATTCGAAAAGGATTTTTATAATAAATTACACTGCACTCGAAACTCAAATATTTCATTCTCAATCACTAACACAGTAAAGGTGGGCAAGCACAACTACAAACAATTGCAACGTCTGTAGCACATTCAACACATAAGATTTGGCTGTGCGCGTGTGTGTATATACAACCGCCTTTGTCCAACTAAAGGTAAAATTTACAACAACACCAATATTTATAACAACTGCTAACTATCAGTTTATAGTTAAAGGAAACGGAAATGAATGCATGTTGCTTATATTGCTGCAATTGTTTTATTATTCAACGTTCATCTATACTTGAACATACGAACCTACATATATTTATAAAACCTTGAGTCTTTAGGTATTTAAGCACTGGCTTTAGTTCTATTTTTCTAACTTCTTTAATTTTTCTGCGATCTTTTCTTTCACATACTTACACTTTAGTTCCTTACGAAAAATTTTGTTTAGTAGCCGTTTTCTTTTAACACATTTTTATTAACACAAACATTTATTTTTACAAATAATGACTAAATCTTATTTTTGATATTATTTTAGCTTAGATTTTTTAATTCTGAATGATTACAGAGGGTAACAAAATGGACATTTTGGTTTGGTGCAGCGACAACTATAATTAATAAAATGTATATGTGCCATACCATTTTCAAAACAAACAGCTCAAGTTTTTGAAATATCGCGGTTTTTATTTTTTAGTCATTCTATCTCTTTTTTGCTTCTTCGCCAAATTTTTCCAAACTGGACTTTAAAATTCAATAACACTTTTCAAATTATTAATCTATACAAAATTATCTTTCTTTCAAATATAATATTGTTGATGTACGTTCCAGGATATTTTAGTTAAACTGCAAGGATATTTAATGTTAACTATTTTCAGTTTTATCATCATCGATCTTACATTTGATTAACATTTTAAAATTACCAAGCACATATATAATACTACAATAAACATATTTTTTGGAAAAAATGTCCTGAAATAAAAACAAAACAAGACAAAATAAAGCACTAAATGTCCTTAAAATATAACTAGTTAAAGTCTAATACTAAAAGCACCTGTGTTATTATACTCAAATGAGAGATTTTTTGCATAGATTGGTAATTTGTTAAAAAACATTTGAAAGAAAGATATTTACTCCAAAAATGGGGTATATCACGTTAATATCAAATTAGCGATATTACTTAAAAAAAGTTTATTTACCCATTTTTCAATTCAAATTTCCAGCTAATCTCTAAATAATTCCCTACATTTTGAACCAGTTTATTGTTTTAATTAAAAATGTTGTTCCGTATAACACCTTCTACATAGTGTGTAAATTTTTTGTGGGAATTTTTGTAATACACAATTTTATTAAGGTCAAATCCAAAACTGCTAAATTTCAACATCCTTGAAAAATCAGAAAGATATCCCGAAGCAACCTCCGAAATTATTATACTCAAAAGAAAGGTTTGCTAGCGTAAACTTATTTCTTGCCAAAAAAAATTCTCATTTTAAGGTGTAACACACAAAATTTAGACGAAAAACTTAAAAAAATAGGGTATATAATGTAAATAAGAAAACCGCGATATTTTGCAAACGCGAGCTGAATGGAGAAAATCTAGTACATATAACAGAGTAATGAAGGTTCAACAACACTTACAAAATGGAGGTCAAATTTAGGGCATCAAAAAGTCTGTTCCGTTATGTTATTTTTAAATCAAGATTCGTAACGTTATATGCAGAAAGAATTAGACATGATCAATATTCCAGGGCACACTGTTGAAAAATCAAAATATTTTGGAAATAAATCAGGCATTTCTAAACAGACAAAAAATTTTGCAGAGACATAACAAAGAGATATTTTCCTATGTGCTATGAATACTAAGTACGCAAATTTCTCACGAGCGGAGCTATGTAGTCTCAAAATAGGGCACTTGTAGGGTATATTTATTTGAATATTTATATATGGCTGATGCTCATTCTAAACGTACATTTTGTGTTTTTTTATCAATGTTAGTAAAGGATGAGAAAGGCGGAGGGAACATCGCAGTGTTTTAAGATAGAGCTTTCCATGCAATCAACATCGTGCAAGTGTTCTGCGAAATGGTTCATCCTGGGGAGCCTCAACTGGGAGCAGCCCTCTCAACCAGGATAGGGGACATTGTGCCAGTCCTTCACTTATTCAAATTAAAAAAACTATAAAACAAAAAACCCAAAGAAAAATAAATGACAATGGTCCGAAAACTAGATTGCCGACCTGGTAACGAAATAGGACTATCGATTACGGAACATGGAACGTAAGAAGTATTAATGGAAACGAAGCCGAACTCATCGACGAAATTAATAAAACTAATGTTAAATACCTTGCCATAACCGAAAAAAAGAAAAAAATGACAAGGATGTGAGATTACAAAAGATGGTTTCGTTTTACTGTACTCAGGAGTAGCAATGAACGACAGAGTTAGGGCTGGGGCTGGCTTTTTAATTCACAAGGAAATGGAAGAATCCATATGCGAATGCAAGCTCATAAATGAACGAATTATATCTCTTAAAATCAAGGAGGGAAACAAGTTTGAAGGTATAGATAGCACTGGTTACTATACAGCACTTGTCATACTGTTCTATGCTAATGTACTTCACAGCGCTCTCCTTCTTCAGTAATGTTAGCAGAATCGTCGGTGAAGAAAACGAATTAATAAAATGGCTATACATCATACAGCTTAAGAAAGTTAATACGTCTACTTAACATCAGAGGCGCTGCAGTAATGCTCTAAAAACAAACGAAAACAATTATAGCTGAATTGTAAAACGAATAAGCTCTCTTTTACATTTTCAACACCTGTCTCCTCTACATTATCCCTTTCTTAAAGAAGTTAATACGTACGTGTACCAATTAGAAAAAAAGATGGCACCGAAATAAAAAGAAACTACATTTCGTTCAATTCAGGAAAGTCCACTTTCCTTTTGATTTATTTATACATATACAATTTCTTATTGGTTTTTATTAGTAAAAATTAGTCAAAAATTCATCTAATAAATTGCGTAACTTTAACCCGAAAAAAACTCGATCAGAACCGATCAACAAGTACATATATATTACAACAAAGGCAAACTGCAAAAAATATATACCTTCAGATTTTGGTAACAACGCGTTGTAACGTCGCCATTTAGATCTCAAAATTTGCTCAACGGTTTGGCATCACTCGACTATTACAGCCAGAGATGGGCACCCGCTCCATTCAGCCATAAACGTACTCCACGATAAGTTTAGTAGTGACTTAGGTAAATTTTATATGTATTTTAAAACAAAATTTCCAAAAAAATTCCTTTAAAAATACACTTAAAATCCAAATTAATTTTTATGATTTCAACAAATTAAAATCCCTTTTCTTGTTAAAAAAAATTAATTTGGTAATTCAATTATTAAACTTAAACCAAAATAAAAACTTTGAACTTGTCTTTTTTTCATTTTTTTAATTTTATTTTCAAACTTTATTTAAACAAACACCACACTTAAGATGAATTATATAACATATTCGTAAAAAAAGAGAAACAAAGTTAAATTACTAAACTTAGGAGTCTAGAGAAATTTTGTCGTAATGGCACTTTTTTAAGGTAAACCAAGCGAAAACAAAATAAGTAATGGCCTCGGCTGTGAATGTTATTTTAATAAAAATTAGAGCACATAAAAGTATAAATTAAATGCCAAAGAAGAATGAAAAAACAACAACAACACAAAAGTCCTGCAAGTTTAGCAAAAATTACAACATTAAAAAATAACATTAAAAATTTTAAGTATTAACATTTATAAAGACCTACTCGTACCTTCTCAAACTAACTTATGTGCAAGGTGATTCGTTTCGAGGTACTTTTTTAATAAAAAACAAACCCATGAACATTTTTATTTAACTTTAACGAGGATGCGATAGCCCTTTTTAAGGCCGTAGGGTGATGCTATAAAATTTTCATGCACAGCCCCTTGTTTTTTGTTATTGATGTACTTCTAATTGCTCTTCGTTCGAGATATGGAAATTTGGCACATTGACATAATAAACGTCAAAGTTGACTGACAATACACAGCGGCGCCTAGCGTAAGAATAATGGTAATAAATCTCTATATTCTGAACTACGGTTCCGATTACAATGTGTATGATGTATAGAAAAAAATTAGGAAAGGACCTGTGCTCTAAAAATCGGTACATTTTGGAAACCCTGTTGTAATACAAGATAACATACATGATGCCACCGTTCTAAGACAGCAAGTCTCAAAAGATATTTGATTTTTTTAAAAGCCAAACACAAAAAAAATTTGTATCGTTTTGTGTATCTATAATTGTTTGGAAGATATATATTTGCATTTAAATTTGAAAACTATTATTTTTGACCTGGACTTAGTTTGCTATTATCTTCCAATAATATTTAAGAGACTTCTTAGAAGCCCTTAAATATTACTGGAGAATTTCGTGTATTTATAAAATTTACACGCAGAGAAAAGATATGGTTGTGGCATGGTCGCGTCAACAATGTCATGTTTCCCGATATAGCTTATGGTTGTGAAAATTAGTTTATATTGTTTTAACGAGTGATTTTTTTGCTATTATCTTTTTGGCAACACTAGTTTTGACAGCTCACGCACGTTTTGTATCTTGTGTCACTGTCAAACATCTTCAGTTTGGTCTATAATTTAATCATGAATCGTCTTACAAACGAACAACGCTTGCAAATTATTGAATTTTATTACCAAAATGCGTGCTCTGTTAAGTTAGATGAAGATCCACTTTTTTATCGAAGAATTGTGTTCAGCGACGAGGCTCATTTCTGGTTGAATGGATACGTGAACAAGCAAAACTGCCGTATTTGGAGTGAAGAGCAGCCAGAAGCATTGCAAGAGCTACCAATGCATCCACAAAAAACAACCGTTTGGTGCGGATTATGGGCTGGCGGCATCATTGGGCCGTATTTCTTCAAAGATGATGCGAATCACAACGTTACTGTGAATGGTGAGCGCTACCGTGCGATGATAACAAACTTTTTTCTGCCCAAAATGGAAGAGCTTGACTTGCATGACATGTGGTTTCAACAAGACGGTGCCACATGCCACACAGCACGCGAAACAATGGACCAATTGAGAGGCGAGTTCGGTGAACAGTTTATTTCACGCTTGGGACCAGTCAATTGGCCGCCCAGATCGTACGATTTAACGCCTCTAGACTATTTTTTGTGGGGCTATGTTAAGGCTAATGTCTATAGCGACAAGCCCGCTTCGATTGACGCACTGGAAGCCAACATTGCCAGCATTATTCGTGAGATACCGGCCGAAATGTTGGAAAGAGTATGCCAAAATTGGACTAAGCGGATGGACCATTTGAGGCGCAGCCGCGGCCAACATTTGCATGAAATAATCTTCAAACATTAAATTATATCGACCCAACTATCGATCCAAATAAATATTTCATGCATTTTTCTGAATTTTATGTGTTTTTTTCTTTTTTACTTTCCGATAGTTCTTATAAAATCACCCATTAATTAATTGTGGACCTTAAATACACCTTAATTAATTGTGAACGAATGCACTAAATTGTCCGAAAAAAAGAACACTGTTTTTCGTTTTTGAAATTTTGCAATTTCAAAAAGAAATGGTTTTCAGAACATGGCCGAATATTATTTGCTAGGTTTTATTAGTTTTTGTTATTTTAAATTATTTTTTTCTTATTTATTATTTTTTCATGTGACTCACAAAAACAAACCAACAGCTCTCAAGTAAAACAAAAAAACTAATAAAAAAAACATTCAACCAAAGAATAGAAAAAAAAATTTTTTGAAAGTAGAGAGCCATGTCATAGAGAGTAGTCATAGCTTGATTGCAAACAAACTGTTGTTCAATGATCCTTACATTACTAAACTTGTTTATATGTCGCTTCTAAGGCCTGTTCTGGAATATGGATCTGTAATATGGATCCCTATATACAAAAAGCATTCGGATACTATTGAGTCCGTGCAAAAGCAGTTTCTGCTACTCTGTCCTCGTGGGTTACACTTTAACCCATTTGATTTACCATGTTATTCTGCTAGACTCTCTCTGATTACGCTGGCTACTTTAAAAAGCCGCAGAACCGTTCTGAACATATCTTTTCTTTTTAACATAATTAGCGGTGAGGTAAACTCTGGTTTCTTAATCAATAATATCACGCTTAACGTTCCTCAACGCCCCTCACGTTCCATTGTCTGTCCTATTCTTCAGATCTAATTATGCTAATGCTGACCCTCTAAGGAGAATGTGCAACGAATACAACAAATTTTATAATTATATTTGATTAATTCACAAAACCTCTTGTATCTTTGTATCGAGTATTGAATACAATAGTGTAAACTTGTTGTTGATAATTTTTATACAAAAATTTGTGTTTTCAATACACTTTTATTTCATATGTTTTGAAAAAGTCGTAACTATTACGATACTCAGAGAGCATTTCCATGTACTCTCTGAGAGTGTTTGTATGTACCTTGTCCAGCCTTTGTCCATGAATATAATATTACAAGCCGATACAAATTTCACTAGGTATTCACAAACAAATAAACAAAAAGTGTATTTGATAGAAGAACGGCGATACAAATTGTTGTGAATTACGCAATTAATTTATTTAAACACATAATTTTTAATATATCTGCATTTGATGTAATTTAATGTAATGTAATTTAATTTGATGTAACGTAACAAGAACCATATTTTGGTGTTATAGAACCATACTCTTATCGAATTTTCAAATATACCATGATTGTAGCTATAATTTTTTTTAACAATAAATTCAACCATGTTGCAAACAATACGAATGCTAATAATGTCATGATTAAATCTAAAAATGAGTTTTTTGTCGTAAACTAATTAATGTTCAAAATTATTGAAAACAATAATAACTTATTTACCACAACCATAAGCTATATCGCGAAACATGACAGTGTCGACGCAACCATGCCACAACCATATTTTTGCTCAGCGTGTATGTGTAATATTGAAGAATATAAAAATTCTTATGATTTTAAGACAAACGCACTCAAAAACACATATATTGAAGCTGTAAATTTATGTGTTTAAGCGGTGGCAGAAAAGGTAGTTTTCGTGCGATAAATATAAATAATGTAATCTGAACGCAAACAAATATCGCAATAAATCTGGCTTATTTATATCCAAGAATACCTTTCCATTGTAAAATAGTATTCATATATTTATAAGCTTTCTGTTTTATAAGCTTTCTGTTTTACGCATTAGAAATAATAAGAATACCTATTAAGAAAATACCTCATATTGATGCAAATATGTAGCTAAGAAATCTTTTCACTTTCTTCTAGAGTTTTTTTTCAGTTTTTTTCAGCCTTAAGGACCGGAAAAGTTTATGTCACTAGAAACAAGTTTGGCCTTGTAATTTTTTTATATAACCGTTTGCTGCTGTTGTTTTTGTTTAAGTAATTTTATTTACATTAAAATTTGTGGTAATGGCCACAGTTTAGTATTTATATTTTACTGCTTTTTTGATATTATTTTTTCTCATTTCTAAAGTTTCTTTCCTACTACTGCTATGGGCGAAAGGAATATATGTAAAAATGAGAATTTTTAATGCACTAAAAAATCTTTAAGAAAATATTGCAAAACATTGAATTATTAATATGACCAAATCCTGACTAAAATCAATTTTGAGCAAAGATTACCAAAGCTTGTTAAAAAGTAGTAAAGTCAGAAGTTGTAAAGTCAGAAGAGATCAAAAAATATTTCTAATATTGATTAAGATATAAACAAACGCTAAAAGTAGTTTAAAAATTTCGTTAATCTAGCTCAATAGATTAATGCCTCAGGCATTAATGGCTTAAGATAAATTACTTTCACAGATTTTGCAAATAATCGTATATAATCGATTCTAGTTCACGACATTTTTGGAGATAAAGCTCGATGTTAATTATATCATACCTGGATGAGGAGCATATAAAATAACCTACAGCCAAATTTAGCATTTTAGTTTGTTAATGAGAAAGTTCCTTTTTTTACAGAGCTTCCTCTTTTATTCACACTGTTTTCTCTCAAAAACTTTTTAATTTTACAAAAAAGAAAGAACTTTAATTATTAAAAAAATGTTTATTCACATAAAATAACTTATACCAAAAAGTCTCATCATCTTCAATTATTTATTTTTCAATTATCTGCAATTATTTATTCTAATACACAAAATAAAATTAATACCTCCAGCTTACAAAGTTGACATTTATATACATCACATTAAAAAACACATAAAAAACGCAAGGCTAAAAAGATATAAGCCAAAAAAAAATCATATAGAAAAAACACTGTGTAATTAAAAAAAACTTACATTTACATTCAATTCAAATATTTTTTTATTTTTTTTTTGTGAAAAGTATATTATTTGTAGTTGCAAATATAAACAAATAGTTACTACAATATTGATAAGTTTTGTTTTCCATAAAGATAATTGAAATTAGCATGAGTATATGCAACATTTTTGTTAAAGGTTTTTTCATATACAGGGTGAATTTTTGAGCATTTGGTTTGCATACAACAAATAGAAAATTTTCAAATATATAAGACTTAGGGCTAAGATGCCATGAAATGAAAGAGAAATTTGCAGAAAAAACTACTGCTTCGGCCAAGGCAGTTTTGTAAGCAAGATATGATGGTTGTTGTTGTCTCTCTTGCTTTGAAAAGCGGTTCGCATGATTTTTTTGTTCGCTTTGTCCCACTGAGGATCTCTTGTTTTTGACATAAAACAGGGCTTTTTTCGATAAATAAAAAATGCACTAAAATCATGTCTCTTCGTCTTATTGCAACATCCAATTGTATCATCGTAAAACTATAGACAAATCAAATCACGTTTTATTATAAATCTCTATACTATAACTAAATAAATGAGAAATAATTTGTTGTTTAAGTGTGTAGGTAATTATTCGCTTTGTTAATAGCTGCAACTCACTATTGTGCTCTTGTTGTTATTGTTGTTTTATTTGCTGTTTATTTTGAAATTCGTATTATCTAAATAGTCGACAAATGTCGTGTCCATTTACAAAATTGCCTGGTCCTACTCTACTCCTTGCAATAAGTGAGAAATGGAGGCAGGAGCACGCTTTTTTATATATGTCTAGATTTTTAAATGTGTTGGTGTTTATTTGAGCCAATGAGTGCGACAATTTCTTAAAATATACTTTTTTGAAAATCGTATTGCTTCTGAATACCCACGAAATTCATGAAAAACAATGTGTGTTTTAAGTATACTTTAAAACAAAATTTTCATAGAAAATTTCTTTTAATGTACACTTCAAGCACACTATATTTTTTATGAATATAATGGCAAGACTTTGTTTATTTTTTTAAGTTCTTGTAGAATAGATGTGAAAAAATTACTGACTTCGTAAATGAAAGTATGAAGAGTGAGAGATATCTGCCTTCTTTTTGAGTATCCTCGGAAGCGCACAGTGGTTCCAATTGCATAAAAGGGTTATAAATCTGTATCTTTAAAACTGGTGATCTGATGACATAGCAAAGTATGCAGATATCAAAGAGAAGGACCTACACTAACAATATTCAAATTCGGATCATCCCGTTGAATCACATGGTGAGCTAGAGGGTGTCAAAATTGCCTACCTCGGGCATGAACAACTTTGTTGGCCTCATAAGTTTAACAAATATAATCCGATTTTAATGAATTTAAACTTGTTGCAAAGCTTATGAATGACTTTGAGTATTAAAATTTTGGTTTTTTGCGTGGACTTTGTGTCCTATTTCGTAAACATCTCCGGTAATATCGTAGTCAAAATTTTCAACAAAATATTTTATGATTTTTAACACAATCCTTGATAATATGTACAAGAAAATTGTTACTTATCTCAATTCATGTAGTCGTGAAAAATAACGAAAATCAATACTTTGGAATGAGAGTGAAAAATGATAAGTTATGAGTTTTAGTCGAACTGTATGGGCTTATAACCAAAGAAATTTAATTATTTGGCTTGAGTTCGGTTAATTTTTCAATTAAATTATATTCTTATTTAGAGAAATGTGAAGCATGTAGACAAAATAAAAGAATGTACGTGTTCAAATAAACAAAACTGAACAAATAAATACTCACAAGCTAGTAATTGTAATTATCAATGATAATTCATAGTAGAATAGATAATTAGCAAGAACCATAACACAACTAGGGTTTGGGAATCGGGAATTCCCGGGAAAAGTCTACTTTTCGTTTCTGGTTTTCCCGGGAAACTCTTAAAAATTTTGCGGGAAAACGGAAAACTAAAAGTACACGCTATTTCATAAATATATGGAATTTTTGACACACATATTTATAAAATAGGGTAAGGTGACCGCCAAATCTATTTTGTTTCATACAAGAAATTTGTATTATAAATTTGTTTTTCTTTAATATCAAAATTTTCAAAGTTTTTTAAATATTACAAAAGTTCGTTTGACTGACTGTACGACGAAATGTACACGATGAAATTGTTTAAGTTCTCTTTTAAAGTTGCTAGGTTTTTCATCGTCTGTTTAAATACTAATACCCTGTTTATCGATGTCGAAGGACATTTTTTATTCTTACAATTTCATTTGAAACAAAATTAAATTCTAAAACTTTGTCCTTGTTTCAAATATAACTGTCAGAAGGAAAGAATTGCTTCGACATCGATAAGCAAACAGTAAAATGTCCATAAAATTTTATTTTTAAACAAAATAAAAATGTGAACCGTACAAACTTATACATAAATTTCATAAAAATTGCATGAAGTTGAAGCCGAGAAAAATTATTGCTTGATTCGAAAAGTACATGCAAGATGAATTTAGTAATAGATGTAATAGAACAGAATAAAGTGCAATACTTTGTATAAGTATCAATGATTACAGTGCTCTGTAATATTTTCCTAAAGTAAATAATTCGATATTAAACGAGCTCCGACTGATTTTCCTCAAATTTAGTAAACAAATTTTGGAAAGTGTAGTGAAAATTTTAAGCCCATAGAAGCTGTAAAAACTTTGAGTTGACACTACTTATATTTATTAGAAGTCGACGCAATTATTGAAACCCTGAAGTAGATGTTTTAAGATAAATAAAATGAAAAATCAAAGACATTTAGACAGACTGCGGCTCAGGATATGTAAAATTCAGCTCAGCTGAATAAATTACAGTAGCTTGCTTGTACTTAACAATAAGAATACACCTGGAAATTTTTCAATAAAAATAAGAAACATTACGGAAAGTTCTTTATAAAATGATTTGGAGGCGGAGAAGGAGAGAATAAAATGTTTAACTAATTGCGATGTAGTCGCCAATTAATCTTTATAGAATCTCCTACTGTGTAATAACTATAAACTCTATTTGCTTGAATTCACTTAAAAATCTTAAACATTTGTTTTAAAATTAAGTTTTATTTAAAAAGAATGATTACATTAATAAAACAATCGAAATGTTGCCAATTTTTATTTAGTAAATCTATTTCATTTAGAAAATTAACTTTTCCCGGGAATTCCCAGGAACGTGATTTATTCATTCCCGTTTCTTGGGAAGTAAAAAAGTCCGGGAAATCCCAAACCCTAAACACAACACATAAAGGAAAAAGTGAATATCAATAACTATCAAATGAAGTACAGCTCTAAGATCTACAGTATGTATTGATTAAAGGTAAATGGTATTCAACTGCAAATCACCGACTTTGGTCGAGTGTAAAGAACTCTGACGAGAACAGCGGAAGCTGTCGAAACATATCAGTACAACCCTCCGCGCAGTCAAATTTGTTTTTGTATACATGCTTCAGATTTATCTCTACATTAAAATATAGTTTAATTGAAAAATTAAATTAAAAAAAGAATTTAATTGTTCGAAATTTTTCTCAAAATTTTTTTTAGAGCTAAAATTTCTCAAAAAATAGACTTCAAGTTATTGAAATTTTAAATCGATTAAAGCATGCACGCCATATCCACAATTGGACGAAAATAATGAATTTTTCCAAGAAAATCTGAATTCCTCGCTTAGAGGAAAAAAGCGCCAATCGATTTTTGAAAATTTCTTTACAAATTATATATATATATATATATATATATATATATATATATATATATATATATATATATATATATATATATATATATATATATATATATATATATATATATATATATATATATATATATATATATATATATATATATATATCCATTATTACAACTCAGCAGTAAGGTATAAAATAGTTACCGGCGCGATTAGCAAAAGTGATCGATAAACTGACCTGCAACAATTTTTCATTATTACGACTGTAAAATAAAAATAGTTTTTTTTTTAAGTATGGCTATACCAGAGCACTTAAATAGCTAGTGGTACATACAAGTCTACAACAAGAATAAATTTGTTGTAGAAACTATACTACAGCTGTCAAAAAATGTTGAAAGATGGGTGGCAGCGCAGGTAGCACTATAATACTGTAAAGAAGGGAAGTTCTATATAGTGCTGATATTATGATAATATCATTACACCACTAAGTTTGACGAGTAAGGTCAGGTGTTCTAGTGTGTTCACCTGTAAGATATGTCTTGTTGTGTACTTGATAAAGAAGCAAGTATGGCAGGCTATGAAAATGTGTGCCGATAAAAGTTAGAGGAAGAATGAACTTGCCAGTAAGTTATCCCACACTTTTAGGTTAAAGTAAAGTTGTAATAATGAAAACTGATTATCCGTCCGATAAAATGCTAATTATAACTAAAGCCAATAGTTAAAGGAAGAATTTTGTCGGACGAATAAAAGGTTTAACTTTATTAAAACTTCACTTTAAAGGAAAGTGAGCGATAAGTTAAAGTCAGGTGCATCCTACCTGGTAGGTTAAAGTAAATTTGTAATAATGATAAACTGTTTACCCGTCCGACAAAAGCCTGCTTTTAGCTATTGTCAAGTTCTAATAATGGCCCTTAATATATTTAATCTGGCATTTATGGTTACCCATACGCTAAAAATGTGTACATAATAGCAGATTTTTTTTAAATAGTAAAATTTTCTAAAGCATTTTCTCACCTGCACGAAAATAGTACTAAGCTTTATTTTTAATTTTTATTTCATTACTATTGATTAAAAATTAAAGCAATCCTCGTATGTTTATAAAATGTTAGCGATATATTAACGGGTACTTTTTAAATGAAGTTTTAGTTGCATAAAAATACACTTGAAGAAAATGCGAATTTCCAATTTTAAGGCCAAATTTAATACGTTTTAGTAATAACCTTAATAATTTGTAGTTCATTAATATAATAAATGACTAATGTGAAGATTATTAACAGCTTTATTCATAAGCTATTGTTAAAGTTAATGGAAGCATGCATTATAATCTTTTTTCCCATACCAAATTCTTACAACAAACCAACATCAACTTTAATAATAGTTTATAAATACGCGAGTTGATGTTTAAATTGTAAAACCGAACTTCAAAAATATAACTATTTTTATTTTACAAATGACTAACAGAAAAAAAAACTATATATATAAAACTTTAATCTTACAGAATATATTATATATACCAAAAACATTAGAAATATACTCGTTCATTATTTATTCGTAAAAGTTAATTAGCAAATTGAAAACGTAAACCAAAAACTAAAATTCGTTTACATTGTAAAATAAAATACACAAAAAACTTTTTCCTTGATATATAATTTGCGGCTAATCTGTTGTAAAATTGCAAACAAAAAATAAAATTTAAAATTTCAACATAAAAACAATATAATCCCTACCTCACAAGTAGCTAAAAAAGTTTGTATTGCAAAAAAAAATATGTCAAAAACAAAAAATTTCTCACCAATTCTATGTGTTTCCACTTTCTTTGTTTCTGAAACTTTAAAAATTTTTTGTTCAGAAACTATGTTCAATTGTTTTTAATCTTATATTAAACAACAATTATAAATGTTGTTCTTATGTAGAATATATTTATGAAACTAATTAGTTTAAAAGCTTTTCAGCATTGTTGCTTCTACACTGCAGCAATGCTTTGTTCCCAACAAAAAAAGCTTCAAGTTTTCCTGTTTTGCAAATTCCATAAAATAACATTTCGATTGTTGCATATTTCTATACATAAATAATTTAGTTTTTTCTTGGTTTGTGTTTTTGAAAAGTTACAGCAAACTTTTTTACTAGCTGTATTATTATTTTGTTTATTTAACTTTTTTCGTTTCAATTAAAACAGAAATGTAAATTGCAAGGAAAAAAACTGAAATGATTTATAAGGAACTGCAACAATTTTGTATATTTTATGTTCAGTATACAATTATAATTGCAAATTTTGTATGGACTGCTACCGTTTGCTGGAATTATTTGTACGCCACTTGATCCTAAATATGAAATAACTTTTCAGTAAGTAAAGTCTTTGTTTAAATATTTATTAATAGAACATTAAATAAAACGTAGTAATAATACAATTTTTGTATAGCAATATTAATTTTTAAATTGAAATTAAGCAAATACAAAAAAATAAATATTGACAAAATTTATTTGACCGAGTTTTGTCCAATTATTCTGAGGACTTTATTTCCTTATTTTTTGAAAACTGTCATAAAACTGAAATGTTAAATCTCAGTTAGATCTCTTAAGATAGTTTTAAGAAATCCAAAAATACAATCTTGATGCAAGGCCCATTTAACACTTTGCTAAATAACTATGTACACATAAGGATTGTCAGAAGTGACAATGGTTCTGGTATCCCAGTCTTGAGATTTTCGAAAATGTGGACTACATTAAAAAATTTTATGTAAAATAGGTCGTATTAGGAAGTGCCCCAGTCCAAATATATTAGTAAATTCAACTATTTTTTCCCGTCGACTTACGCCTGTGGAGATACCTGCTTTTTAAAAGCGGATGATATTTGAGTCCGATGTCTGGAAAATACTGAAGAAAAGTTTTGGAAAATTGAGAAATTTTAATTTTCAAATGAGTATAACTCATTAACTAGAAGAGATAAGTATACACTTAAACATGTATCTTTTGGATCTTACTAAGAACTTTAATACAGCAAAAATGTTTTGAAATTGGATGAGAAACAAAAAAATGGCAAGCAGTAAAAATTTTACATAGGCGAAGTGCCCTAGTTTGAGTAAGAGAACTTATAATTAAAACATAAATAGAAATGCTTCCCTGCTATAAAAATTTTTCTAATAGATGCATCCGTATTACAATGCCTGACTTATGTTTCAAATATTTTGATTCTACTCCACTGTGCATTGGACATTTAATATAAGTAAAAATGATAATTTTTGCCTCTTGTAACTTAGTCCCTTGTTCAGTCTATCCGCATGACCTTGAATTATATTTTTCTACTTCAGTGGTGCCTACAACACCAGTGGTGGCTACATGAAATATCTGCTGCACCTGGAGGATCTGAATTTAATTTAATTTAATTTTATTTATTTGTATTTTTCATTTCCTGTACAAAAAATGCAATCTTATATTTAAAGTACAAGAAGGCTTATGCATACTATAGTTCTAAATGGCATATCAAAAAAGATATAAGATATGAAATAAGAATATAGTTAACATAAAATTGTATATTACGTCCATTTACAATGTATGATTAAGACATAACTTGGACTTTAAACACATTTTTTATATGCCGAATTTGCCGTTTAAATTCACGCTAACTTTTAATCGTACATTATGAAAAGGGCCGTTAAGCAAATATATTTAAACATGAAAAAATAAAATGCAGTAAAAAAAATGATTAAATAAAATATTTAATAAAGTAACTTAACAAAAATCGTTTAAAAGTAGTTGCGTTGCTATTAGTTTAAATATTATGTGGAAGAATATTTTAAAGATGTTAAGGAATAATAATCTTTTTACCTCTAAGAGATCTGGCAAATCTAATTTTGTCAAAGAGGAAACGAGGGGATTGTGTGTAACTAAAAAGGCCATTCAGATACCAGGTAGCGATGTGATGGAATAATAATCTTTTTATCTCTAAGAGATCTGGCAAATCTAATTTTGTCACAGAGGTAACGAGGGCCTTGTGTGTAAATAATTTTGTAGAAGAACACGGATCTTAATTAAATTGTCATATGACACACCGTAGAGTTGTGAAGAAAAACGGTACATACTCGTATGATCATACCTTCTTAACCCACACACATATCTCAGAATATTTTTGTACAATAGGTTCAGCTTACGCTTGCTTGCGACAATTTCACAGCCATAAAGTAAAAGTAAAGGTATGATTTGACGAGAATCATCCTAATATTTAGAAGAGTGTAATATTGAGTAGACCTTAGAGACCTCAACTTTTTTCCTACTAGGGTATTAATATCCCGACTATAAATTTTCCCAATACTCATATTGGGGCCCGATTGGGAATGCATATGGCGCACCCAAAAGAGTTATCCCATTTGTGATTTGTTAGGGAACTTGCCGCGATAGCCCATCTAGAAATTAGTGACTTAACATAAGTTCTTCCCAAGTGAGAAACTATTTGGAACTTGTTGGGAAAATCTAGCACACATTTTTAATCGTATATTTTGCTCATCTTCCCGACTAGAAATTTTCATGTGCACCCAATTGGGAACCGACTTGGTCGCCCAATCGGTGCCCTGAATTGGGATGTAACGCAGAAAGGTAATTGGGTTCGGATGGTGATATCGCTATACGCTCCCATCAATCGGGCAACCTTCTCGTGATTTTAACTAAGCAATCCCTGCATGCAGGTCATCATAAGGCTAAAAATTAAATGCATAAAATATTAATTTCTGTTCTGCGTTAGATTTTCCTAATTAGTTTCCAATAGGACCGCTTTTGGGAAAACTGATATTATATCAATAGTTTTTCGTTTGGCTGTCTCAATAAATTTCCAGCTAGATCCCGAATGGGACAAAGCTATTGGCTTTGCCACAAGCATTCCAAATGGGGCCCCAATGTATGTATCGGGACAATTTCTAGTCGGGTTAAGCACCCGACTAGAAATTTTCATCCAAAAAAATTTGGGTTCTAACTGGGACTCGAATTTCAATGTAACACAGAAACCTATTTGGGACCCGATTGGTTTCCTGTGGGGAAATATAAAAATCTTGCAAAATATTGCCCAATTGTTTATTTTCCCGACAAGTTCCCATTAGTTACCAATTTGGAAAGAACTTTTGTTATGTCGCTAATTTGTTCCCGGTCAGATCCCAAATGGGATAACCCTTTTGGGCTTGCCATATGCGTTCCTCATTAGGCCCCAATGTGAGTATTTGGAAAATTTCTAGTCAGGCAGAGGTGATTGATACATACTTTTGTTCCTTGGTTAGCTTCAGCAATTTTAATTCAATATTAGATTTTGATATTTTCCCGGCTTGAGCAAATTTTTGCAAGATTTGATATTTCGCCACAGGAAAAAAATCGGCTCCCAAATACGTTTCTGCGTTACAAATGTGTTTGCATTAAATTTTCTAGTCGGGATGGTTTTTCTATGTAAGATTATTATTCGCGGAATTAACGATATTTATTTTCATTGCATTTATTAAAATATCTGCGCTGATAATTGGATTGACTGTTTTCTTATTTCGATTTTTGGGGATTTAAAAGAAGACCGTTAGCTCTAGCCCTGCGATAAATATTATTTAAGTCAGAATTAATATTATTTAAGTCAGAAATTTTGCGTGCTGCATAAATATAATTGCACATCATCTACATACAGGTGTATGTTACAATGTGAAAGTTATTTTGGCAAATCGTTTATGTAGAGCGACAAAATTAGAGGTCCGAGAATTGACCCTTGAGGCACACATCTAAAACTTAAAAGAAGAATTGCGGGTGTTGACAATTTGAAAAAATGTTTGAGCGAAAATCGTAATTATACTTGAGTGATTTCATTACTTATATCGTAAGAAGTGCTTTATTTAATTTATGCTCCTAGGTCTGTAGATAAAACGTTCAATTGCTATGCTGGCATGAGAGCAGTTCGAGCTCACACATTACTTCAGCTCACTTTAGCAATAATAATAATAATAATAATAATAATAATAATAATAATAATAATAATAATAATAATAATAATAATATCGAAATAAGTAGCTGTTGATGACAATATGGATGTAAATCTCAATATTACTCTTGAAAATATTCTAAATAACACTATTTTACACAATGATATTGCAGATGATCATAGAATAGCTAATACATTACTTCATTACTTCAACCGAAAGCCACAGGAATGCCAAACTACGGATACCATATTTTCAGATGGTATCATTTGCAAAGGACTTAATAAGAGCACAGCGTTAATGATATGCTTCTTTATTTGTATGCATCAGGACATCTTCTTCATGCTAAAGTGGCACACTTATAGCTGCAAGATATGCTACAATTAAGATACGTAATTGCTCCTAGCGTTTATCAAAGGTTTATACCTATAGAAGGATTTTTCACTGCTAGACGTGCAGATAAATGACGTTTTGGAATTTCAACGAACGTGGTGATTTTAATGAGAAAATCTATAAAAAGTGGAAATATCAAAACATAAGCGAGATTAGTCTTTAAAGTTAGCGTTAGAGCTAAATGTCATGTAGTTTTCAGACTTTTATCATCTGACGTCGTACACGTCCATATTATCGTCTCAAATATACAAATTCTTAAAGTTTCTCAGTTATTTGTCAAAACCAATTTTTGAAACCGAAGCCTACTATTCGGTCGAATACTAATATTTATGTATGTATATGTGAAAGTAATCTCTGTATATAAAATATGCAAACTTTTTAAATAAAATAAAGCTATAAGTAATAAAAACAGCAGCAAAAACAGTAATTTTATTATATTCTATAATTCAATAGCATAAAAACTCTGTGTCTACTTGTATTTATTATAGTAATTGTTATGTTCTTTTTGCTAATGATGATTGTTTTTTGTTGTCCTCATAATAAATATTGGTTGCTTGTGCAGTTGTATTAGTTTTTATAGATTTATATTTGCTTTTAAACAAAGTTTTATTATTTTCCTTTTTTGTGTTCGATTTTTCAGCAATTTATTTATTTTTTCTAGTCTACTATTGTACAATTTAAATGGTCAGCAATTGTTTATAATTTCTTTAAAAAAGAAGATTAAAATGGTCAATAAAATTATTTGAAATTTAAACTTTTCTCCAATAATAAAACACTTGACATTTAATGGAAATGCTAATAACTTTTAATATTTAAGTCATTAAAATCCAATATAATTATATAAAATGATGGTAGTTAAAAGTAATAAAGGGTGGGCAAATTTTAGTTTAGGAAGTAAATAGGCTGTCAAATCATGAAATGTCAAGAATTGAGCTGATATTTATTTATAGAAAACTTGGGAAATTTGTTTAACCATGGAACGGTACACTCTTGAACAAAGACTTTTAATTCTGAAAATATACAATCAAAATGATGAAAAATTGAGTGTATCACTTCGAATGAGCCTGGAACATTAATTCGCCGACGTTCGCAATAATTGTATATCACCAGAGCTGCTTTGTGCAGCGTTTTGCATAGATATGTTCATCTTCACGCTTATAAAGTTCAACTCATCCCAGAATTAAAGAAGCCAGATTAGGAGGAAAAACTTCTTGAATTTTACGAAGAGATACATTACAATGTTCACCATTTTGATAGTTAATTTTCACAATTAAAATTCACAGAAATAAAAAGTGGTGTATATCTTTCACAATTTTTTTTTTGAGACCTACCCGGTCTAATGTACATTCTAGATACATATGTGTATAAATAAATATGAATAAACATATGCTATTTTACTTTATATAAAATCTCTACATTTGTGCTTGTATGTATTTACTATATGTACGAAGGTAACGAAATTTTCGCTAGTCATGTAAACTAAGTACAGGTTAGAGATTTTCCCAAGAAAGCCACAAATTTGAAAAACACAAATTTTCTTTTAAATATTTGGATATATAATATAACTATTACTGTTATTAGTTT
Organism: Panzeria rudis; assembly: GCA_956483635.1. NCBI lineage: Eukaryota > Metazoa > Arthropoda > Insecta > Diptera > Tachinidae > Panzeria > Panzeria rudis. The sequence continues at coordinate 153,421,446 of OY101447.1, read as the reverse complement.
GTATGTGCTTTATAGCTTGTATGTGCTGAGATTTTATAAACATCATAAAACTACTGTTGATATTTAAAAGAATTGCAAGCACTTTAGCAAATACAATAGTTACAACAACTACTACACCCTTACAATTCTTATTATGTGTCAATATAGTATGCAAATGATTTAAAGTAAAACATAAGTTGCGATATTAAGCCTCCGTTTAATCAAACACATCAACCCATTAACGCCAAATATCAACCCATAATCGACAAAAATAAAATATTTCAGGAGAAGTTTTTTTATTGTCTTTAAACATAATTTATATTCATAAACTGTCTAAAATTATTATTTATCGAATATTAAGTACTATGTTAGTTTTTTATATAAAGTTTTTCACTTATTCCAATATTTAAACTTTGTGTAAATTCTTGAGGGATAAATTTGACAACAATTAACCGAACAAAAATATTAACAATACAAAAATATTTCCTTTTTTGTGACAATTTGTATTGTTAACATTTTTTATTCGATTAATTGTTGAAAAATATATCCCTAAAGAAGTTACACAAAGTTGGAATAAATAAAAAACTTTTTATAAAAAAAAACTGACCTAATATTTAATATAAAAGGTTGAAATAACATAGCGATTATTAATAAACAGTCGCCTACGATCAAAAATGTTAGCATTTCGACGATTTTAAAGGTAAGCTCATAAAATTTTGATCTCAATAAATAAATTTGTTTTTACAGAATATCGCTTACGATAATTTTGCGCAAAGGACTCTATATATAATATGTATATTAGCATGCCCTTAATTTGTATGGGCCATTTTTTTGAAAATGTTCAACGCACACACCTCAAAAAGTTGGAGCTTGATACAAAAATGACTCTCCAAATATTACACGTCCCTGGGACTACTCCTTCCTATGTCGAAATTTTATTCAATGGTGGAAATTTTATTCAATACGGCATGATGACCCACAATTCGAAAATATTATAACATTATAAAACATTTTATTGAAATTAATATTTCAATTATTCGCACAAGAGGGAAGTAGTACAAAATATGTTTGATAGCCTCCGTGTAATATGGATAAAAATAAACACATTTACACCCTAAGACTTTCAGAAGCAATGTTTCTAAAACTTAGGTGAGAAATAAAAGCACAAGTAATATCTAAAAATAAGAGCCAAGGATGGTAAATTTATAAAAAAAAACTTAAGCAAGTAAAAAAACTTAATGCAAATTGGTTCAAGATTGTCTATTAACTGCTTAATTGGCGGTCAAGGGGTTAGCCTAGAGTATAAAGAGTTCTGACGATGGGATTGTGGCTGATCCCGATGTTCAGTTCGAACCTTACAGAAGTAAAGAAATTGGTCTCTGTTGTTTTTCAACTATTTCATGCTCTGAAAAATAATTTCTCAATAAAATTGGTGTAATTGAAAAAATAAATTGAACGAACTTAAGCCTGAATAATAAAACTTTCTTTGAAATTTTTTTCTTCTAAAAAGTTTTTGTCTGCGAAGTTTCCAATAGATTTTGCCCTAGGGACTTTTACCTAAATTGTATATTTAACAAAATAAACCGCAAAATATAGAAACTATAACTATTAAAATAACAAAAATAGGCCATAAATTTACAAATTTCAGTGAACTTTTTTGATATTTAGAAATAAAAAATATAACTATACACAAACCATAATCCACGATACGCGATATCTTTTCACAGACTGCAAATGGCGATGTTATAACTGTGTGTGCAAGAAAGAAAAAAAGACTTAAACTTGATGCGTGCCATCAAAGTTGATATATTAAAAGTTAGATATACAAAGTTTTGGAAGAGCTTTCTTGTAACCTGTATAAAATGAAAAGTGCTTTAAAGTGATTTAATAGATTACAAATAAATGTACATACATTTTTTTAGACTTTAGATTACGTGTTAAAACCGAAGAAGAAAAATACTGTTTATACTCTCTTCATACAAAATGCCGTGCCCGTAATACATGCTGTTGCTTTTCCACATTAAAAGTTTTGTGAACTTTGTTAAATAGTATTATATTGCAAAATGTTGCATCAATCATTCATCGTTTTTATCTAAAAAATATATTGAGTGTTATCCATTTTTTTCAATTTAATTGAAATTTTTTAGTGAATACCTGAGGAGTTTGTGTTAAAATACATCGAACATACATACATATGAATTGTATTGAATTCAAAATAAAGTATATGTTCTGAAATAAATATTGAATTCATATAAAAATGCATTGAGCGTTACGTAAAAAAATTTTTTCAAACATAATTTATCTATACATTTTAGGGCGCTGAAAAAAGTTAACAGCAACGGAAATTTCGTAGGTCGTATTTTGCAACAAAAAAGTTACCCGAAATTGACGTAACTTTTGACATTGTTGGTCGATTGAAATAAAATAAGTCTTATTTGAAAAAAGGTTGAGTCTTTTTTTTGTTCATGTATAAATGTTTGTAAATTATTATTTAAAAGGTAAACATTTTTTATTTCTCTATTTGAACCCAATTCAAAATTGAAAAAGTGGTCATAAATTTTAATTTCGGTCTTCGATTTTTTTCTTTTCAAAGACTAGATGTACAGTAGAGTGGAGCGTTGGAGTATGAAGGAAAAAAAGTCATCCAATAAATTTCGAATACCTCCGGAATGTTGCATCTAGCTAAATTATATACAAAAAATATTTTTTGGAATTTTTAGCGACATATCTTTTAGCCCTCTACCACGACTGGAAGCTAGAGAAATTATATATATTTTATTTTAATTTGCTTTGCTGCCATTAATATAGAAAAAAATTTTAATAATTTTTTAAAGCAACACGTAAAAAACATTTTTGTGCCGAATGAAAAAAGTTTCAGATCGAGGAGATCTGATAAAATATAAGAAAGTTATAAGACATTAAGTGAAAAAAGCTGATTTTATTTCCCATACAAAATTATTTTCAATAAAAAAAAATTTTTTAATACAAACTGATTTAAATTAAATTTGTATGAAAAATAACCAAAAAATTATATAGCTGTTTTTGCTCAAGGGATAATAACTTGATTGCATCCATCATGTGATCGTCACAAAATTATTTTTGAAATACAGCCTGAAATAAAATATACTTGGTATATTTTTTCATCTTAAAGGATCAATTTGAAATTATAGTTTTTGGGAGAAGGTCTAAAAATATACTTTTTTAAACCTTTAATGCCTCTAACTCTATACATTTTTTATACGATCGACACAATCAGTGTATTGAATGAACGAATAGAGAGATATGTATCTATACAACATTATTTTATTTAGAAGAGGCGTTCTCGGAATTTTGGCCAATAAGGGAAAAAACTAAAAATAGCAAAAAAAACTTGTTTTTCGCGAATAGTGGGAAAATGCGCATTAAGAAAAATAAATGAATATCATTTTCGTGTTCAGTGACCTCAAATTATCTTAGAAAATGTTTTTTTCTGCAAGATATGACAAAGACTTAGAAGTTCGAAAATTTGCTTCATTATTTCAACTTAAGTTTGTCTGAAATCTGACCTTGTATGTATAAAATAGTGGATATTTTGAGTGTAATGAGTTATAACAGTTATAAAGAATATATAATGTTGCATCATATGATGTTTCACAAATTGACCAATTTGATCTCATATTGAAAATCTTGATGCTGCAGTAGAGGGCTAAAAATATGTCCCAATATTTTCATTATTTTTCCCATGTATCTAAAAATAAAATGCAACCTTTTTTTGCTATTCGAAATTGAAATTCGCAAAAAAATATCTGACGCCCACCCTAATGTATAGTGATTTCAAACCCTACACTCATTTTTGGTGATATAGTTTTTCCCAGAACAACCGCGAAAGCAAATGTAATGCTCAATACACGAAAATGTAAAAAAATCGAAAAATGTAATTTTCTTTAATGATCCATTGAATTAGCCGAAAATTATAATCGGAATCCTACCTTCTCATATTTCATTTAGTTACATTGGCAAAGGAAAAAAACACAAAATGTACGTTTAGAATGAGAATCACCCATGCTAAAATAAAAAGGAAGAAAGGCAAAGCAGAACTAATAACAGCACGAGCTACACAAATAGTTAATTGATGTTATTTTGTCGCTGCTTTCGTTTTAATTTCCTTTTAAACCATGTTAACCCAAAAAAGCATATTTTTTCATAGAGAGGATATGGGAAAATGAAAACACAAACAAAAGCAAGCAAAAAATAAATACAAATTAAAACCAAACAAAAAAAAAACGTCAAACCCTCCTGCTTTAGCTTTAGCTTTGTACATGTATATCGGGTGTATTTTCCGGCGAAGCGGTCGTGTTGGAGAGGAACGAGCTTTGTGTCACTGTTCATTCTGAATAGAACTGTAATGAGCAGAGTTTGCAAACCTTTTATATTTAACAAATTTATAAAACTCATTTGAAATATTTTTTGATGCATCGATACGCTTTTTTGCCGACATGATAAAGAAACCGACATTTAAAATATTGAAACAAAATATTTTCAAAATTTTTGGAGAAAGACGAGAAAGCCAGTTTCTATATGACCTGCAATAGATGCGACAAAACTCATTTGATAACATAAGTACTGCTGCACTTGTGCTTTTAAGTTTAGATATTTGACGTCATTACGCCAGAAAAACAGCACATCTGTGTCTCTAGATATATTAAGCGGTCCTATTTATATCTCGACTTCCACTTTAGAAGAATTGCAGCTAGGAATGATTCTCTAGTGATTTTTTCAAAGACCATCTAAAGTCCCCTTTTCGTACACTTGTCATAGCTTGTACGAAGAGTGTGAGTGACTATGTCTGTAATAGTTTCGGATTACGGATATACATCAAGCTAAATTAACTAATAAGACGATTTTTTGGCATTGAACTAGTGGATTTGGAATATAGGTGCTTTGTATCAAGTACAAAACATTGTGGATAAACAATATGTTTCACTAAATTCGAAAACATAAAGCTTTCATTATGAACCAATACAAAGTCAGTCACTATTTTTTTGCGATTCCAATATATTCTCCTATTTTGTTGATAATTTTTTCATTTTTGTAATAATTTTCGAAAACGTTACAGTGAATATTTGAATTTTTATTTAAATAAACAATGTCAAAATCAAAATTCAATTATTTTTTTTATATTTTGCAGTATATGGCAATCAGTCTAGAATGATATCAATGGAGAAAATCTGCATGAGGTACGAACGCCCGTAGCTCTGTGAAATATTTATTGAATACACATTTTTTTTATTTCATTGTAAACTATAATAATTAAACTGGGGCTTCCGTTTTATATCCTTTAATGAATATATAAAATATCATATAGATTTGCAAGGGGTAGGAATGCATTTCCGACCTTTGGTCGGACGTTATATAACTCGATTTACTTGGAAGAATATATAAAAATTCGACCTCCAGATAATATAGTATATTTTGCGCCAAGATACATAAAAATATATACCAACATTAAGGCCTTAAAATTCTCCATTAAATAAAATCAAATTCTATATATGTACATATAATGAAAACATTTTTCTATGTTATATATGAATTATATGATATGAACCTAAAAAAACACCCGCTATTAATAGTCCGTTATGCCACTAGTTTTAAGCGACACAAATACAGATACATGGACTTTAGTACACACGCAGATATTTCATGCCGACACATGCAGTTAAATTCTTAAAACACGTGAAAGTATACTTTACTTTGATGATGTCCTATGTTTAGGTTAACTTGCGGTTAAATCAAAATGCCCATTCGATTGTTTTTCTTTTTCCTAAAACTCCACTTTCTTTTATGTCTTTTTTATTTATTTTTTCTTCGACATTCTTTGTTTTCTTTAACGTTACTTCTAGGTATAATAAAACACCCAAAACATTTCAAGCTTAAACAAATATACTCTAGTTGTACCGTAAAAACTACAATAGAACGAATGGATTTTTATATGCCCATTTTAATGAATGCTCTTTCTTTCAAAACGACTGTTTACAACAAAACATTTTAAATGGAAAACAACAAACATCTATATAAATCCATAGTGTTTCTAAATCAATGGCATGAATATAAAGTAAAGAAAATATAATGTCAAATACGACAAAATATTTACTGCACTGACGTGAAGCATTTTGCGACTAAAGACAATTATATTGGGGTGGTAGGCCAGTACTTTAAATTAAGGTTGAGTTGTTGCTTAATTGTTTTACGTATCGGACAATTAAACAATGTCAATAGATTTAAGATACAACGTGAGCTCAGTTAAGTTGATAAAATGAATTAAATATTTATAGCATTTGCAATGCTAATAAATAAAAAAAATTATTCAAAAAAAAAAGCGTAGGAAAACAAAATAGTAAATGTATGTGTGTATTTTCTTTTTTTAAATTTTAAACTTGACAAAGCAACTTTCATCGAGCAAAAAAATTTCAAAATAAAAAGGAGCTCTACATAATACTGTGTGGTATCCGATATTTCCTTTACACATAAATACTCTCTAATATACAAATATAATATATATACAGAGAAAACAGATTCAATTCGTTGCCAATCGCATTTTGTCGGTTCTATGTACTATTGTACATATGATTCGACTATAGTAAGGAATTAGATCAGTTGAAATAACTGAATGTCCTATTGAAATAAATCCCTTCTATAAATAAAATAAAAATACGATAGCAGTTTTCTGCATTGTCTTTGCTTCTCAATAAAGTAGCAATTACTTCTTATTCAAAAATTACTACAGATAACTGCTGTTTTATCAATCCCAGAAATTACATAAATAAATGTTTTAGAAATTATTTGAAGAAACATTTTTTTTGTATTATTCATTAGAGAATTGTAAAATTTTTAAAAAAGCATATTTAGTAATTACATTTTTTACGATATTAGTTGGTAGAATCAACTAATCGATTCACCTGTAGTTCTTTTAATTTCATTCGCTAATATTTATTATTGAAACACATATTAATCGAATATAAAAAAAGTAATGTTCTCTAATTTTGTATTGATTACGGTAATTAATATTACAGCTGTGGGGTACGCATATCCATAATTGGTATTATCTTTTAGCGACTAGTAATGACAGATCATGGAGTTTATGAATTTGTATTAATTATAATGCAACTTTGGCCGACTAATTTGATATCTGACCAGTGTAATTGTTTTCAAATCGATCTGTTTTCTCTGTGTATATTAATATATAATAAAATATACGCAATAAAAAAAGGCAACAATTTTCAATTACATGCGGGGACAAGGCTGAAAACATATACTGCATATATACTATATATCGTTATCTTAATATAGAAAAGCCCTAACTAATTTTATTTTTCAAAACGATTTTGTTCAAGAGATAAACTTTTTATTATGGAAATATGGAAAAAAAATTAATAAAAAAATAGTTAAGGCCTTTGTATTTTAAGGAAACTATATTTAATTGGATTTATCATTTCTAAATACATATATAATTAAATAAAAAAATTTAAAAAAATATTAAAATTAATGTAATTTAATAATTCGAAAAAAAACTTTTTAAATGAAAAATATTTTTTGTCAGGCTTAACCCTGCTGTTAGATTAGAAAAAATATACGAATCCTACATTAGAAGACCATTTGGTCCATACTACATGATTTATGAAAAGTAAAAATTTTAATCAATATTTTGTATCTAATTTGATTGATTGCCTCATTAATACAATTTATAATTAGTCCTCCATATTCCGTAATTATTTGTCGACGTCACTTCAAGACAATACCAACAAATTGGAACATTTCTACTCGTCATCGACAACAATTTACTATTACTGACAGCCACTTACTATCCTCTAAGGCATAGAAAATAGGAAGAGGCTGTTAATAGTAGTAAATTTTTGTCGACACCGAGTAGACAAGTCCCAATTTGTTGGTATTGTCTTGACCTGACGTCGACAAATAGTTACGGAATAAGGAGGATTATTATGGATCGTGCAATATGGAGTTTTCGAACCCATATCGTAAACACAATACAAGTTACAAGGTGACGTCGATCCTCCATTGCATTTTTGTAATTGTTGTCGCCGCGTTGTTGTATTTTGGCTGATATTGACAAAGGACATTGGCGTAGCTAGTCCCATCTGGGAGGGTTTGGGGCTAAACCAGACAGTATCGCTCAGGCACCTAGAGAAAATTTTGTAGTTACGCCAATGACGAAGGCACATTACGACCATATATTATTCTACTTATTCTTGCAAGGGTGTATCTGTATGTAAAATAAAGGCGTTTATTGATTATTTAATGCATCTTTTGGCCTTTTCATCGGCTTATGGCATTAAAACTTGTAAAAGATGGCTTGAAATTTATATTATTAGTAGATTCAAAGAAGATACAACAATTTCCTGGAAAAGGTGAAAATACAAAGTCTGAACCATACCTAAGGGAAGGCTTGAAAGGGCAAAATAAGACTGATGAAAACTTCTTGTCCACTCTTGATTTGGTAAGAAAATTACTTGAAAGGGAAATTATAAGGTATGTAAGAACAGGGGCCCATATCTCAAAAGTACAAGTTACAAAGCTACAAGTAAATTACATACAAAACAGCAATTCTTTTACAAAAGTTATTGTTGTCTTGTGGGTATTTTATTTGTTGATTTGTAACTTGTAATTTTGAGAAATGGGCCCCAGAACGTAAAAATGAAACATGCACTCCTCCAAAATTACTGAATATACAAAAGCTCCCATTGTATAAGTCTATAGCTTCTTATATTTCTGTTCTCATAGGAGCCGTAGACACTACTGAGAAATGATTGGCTCCTACACCATAAAACATAAAACAAATCGATGGTAAATATGCTAGCCAGGTCCGCTTGGAATCCATATATAATTTTTTCTGATATCAGAACACCATCAGATTATTTCAGCATGTAATGAAAGCCACTATCAATAAGCTAAAGTTTTTTCTAAGCAAGTACAAAAAATCTTAATATTTTGATTTCATTCAAATAAAAATTTACACTGGACCAAATGGTCCCTAATCCAAGATACGTAAATTCTTGTTTTTCTAAGTCCGGCTTTATGACAGACACTTGAAAGTATGGATATAATGTTTTTAATATAATAAATCACGTGAGCCGAAATCTCAAAGCAATATGTGACACCGTTTAAAAGTTATGAGGATAACGAGGAAAATATTGGACCAAATGGGCTTAATCTAACAGCAGGGTTAAGTTGTTCAATCCGATAAATTTCTTATACAATCTTATAAAATGAACTCAAACTCTAGCCCAACGTAAAATATTCTTTGAATTAATACTCATTGTATTATGTAGTTCTACTATAAATCAAATAAATTAGTTGCAATGACATATCTTACATAATGTTTAAAATTTTACAGGATATGGAAAAAACTTAAATTTATACTAAAAAATTAGAGTGTATTTGGCAGAGCTGTATTTTAATAAAATGGTAACATTGATGTTTTGCATGCATTTCTATTGCATAATATGAAACAAATTAAGCTATGAATGCTTTTATAAGGAATTGTAAATTTATCAATGCATTCACTTTACCAAAAGTAATTAATTATCTTTAAATATGAATGAACTTAACTTAAATAAAATACACTTGAATGCATTCATATCATCTAGATAAATAAATTAAATTAAAATAATAATGAACTCATCGACGATTTAAAGTAAACCAATTGTAATTATTATTTTTCATTCACATTTCCATTTGTATATTTATGTATGTACATTAGTGGTAGTTTTTTTTTCACGAAAAGTCGTAGGGGTAAACATAATTCTACGAAGAATTCTAAGCATCTTTGCTATGAAAGCCATGGGGTCTAAAGAGGATTTCGAGCTTACGAAAATACCAAAATATGTTTATTAAGGCATAATTTACAAAAAGTGCTTATAGCAGTTTGGCGTATGCTTAATATTTTATCAATACATTAAATAATAATACTCATAGGCCATTCTGATATTTTATAAATTTTTTTTTTATAATGTTGGAAAGGAAACACCGGCGCACAGTGGACCAAATATGAAAAAAAAAGAATTTACGATTTACGTCGAAATTTTGATATATTGTTATCACAATTGAAAGAAGCAATCAATACTACCAACATTTACTATATGTAATTTTTCCCAATAACTGATACTTAACGAAATATGATAACAAATGTGTTTTTTACTATGAAACGAAAACCAAGTTGCTCTGGTACTTCAAGTCCTTCACCTGGAAATTTTAACTAATACTGCACACTGGTTCCAAATCGATTTTGTTTTGCTATAAATACTAAAAACATTATTAGATCCTTCAATTTTGGCATATTTATAGATTGTGACATATAATACAAATATGAAAATAAAAATATTGATTGAAAAAGAGTATTTACTACTTTGGGGCATGGCACCACGAACTTTTGTAATCATAATGTTGTGTTTTCATGATAAGCAGAAGTATATCTATTCAAAGTTTCATAAAAATCTGTTTAGTGGAAGTAGTTGAAAAATAATATATTCTTTGTATGGGGCACTATTTTTGTCATAATATAGTATTATAACGAATATTTAATGTATGTGCAAAGTCTCAAAATAATCGGTTAAGTAGAAGTAGCTGAAAAAGACTATGTATTTTCTTTTACGTGAGCGTAACGCCCACTTCTCACTGGGATCAATCTGAAAGCTCACCCTTTAAAATTAAGAAAAAAAAGTCCGAAATAGGTTTATAAGTGGCGGAGTTCTGAGGGAACACATATAGAAAAGAGAAAAATACATGACGGCCAATCAAAAAATTGTGCTAAAACTAAATGGAAATTTTAGGAGATTGATTCAGAGTGCCGCTGGGATCTAACTATACACTTATAACACACCTTTTGGCGAACACTTTAAGGTTCTACTTTCTTATAAGTAAGATCACAAACACTATATTTTGTCCGCCAAACATATAGAGGTTATGATGACAAAAATAAATCACATAATTACAAAAATCAATAATAACGACAAACATAAAATAAATAAAAATTGTAATTAATGGTTATTATCTACTTACATTGGGACTCAATTTCCATTATATCTCGTAGTAATAATTTCTCATTTTCAAATTTTTATTCAATGTTATTTTAACACCGCTTTGGTAAAGACTTTTAACATGTTTTTAAACTTTCAAGTTTAAATCTACAATAACAATTTGAGGAATTTGTCGCTCAGAGAAAATTTATTTAGTACAAGAAGTTTTCATAGACATTATAACAGAACTTTTCACCAGCTCAATTTCGGTCAATTTTAGCAAGCAGTAATGTATCAAAATGATTCAAACTGGTAACAGACTGAGCGAAAATGTCCACAAGAAGTTCATTTGCTGGTATACGAAGAGTAGTGTTTTTTGTTGTAACGAAATTATAAAAATTTGAAATTAAACGTCGTAAGACTAGCTTTCGGACAATATTTAGCAAATAGTTGGCACAACCAGTTGAGTAGTTTCTCTTTTACCCATTCTTTGAGTACGGCCCACAGACCATTTAAAAAACATTTAGTTAAGTATGGGGTATATACATTTTGAATACCCACTTTTAGAATCCGAAAACTGTTTCGTGAAATTGTTCTTGGTTTCTGAGATATCAAGCTTTCATTGTGCGATATCATCAATTTTGATAAATTTTTTGTAAAAAAATATTTTTTTAAAATAAAAAAATTAAAATCTGAAATCAAGTAAAATACCAAGTTTCATCAATATTAACATTTTCTTCCATGTAAAAAGTAGAAAATTTCATCTCAATAACAAGTTACTCAATACACAACTGCTAGTATACACATGGAGCACAAATAGCTACTTTTTACAAATAAAATAAAAAAGTGGCTACTGGAGCACAAAATGAAACAAAATTGGAATATGGAAACGATACGTTTTTGTCACACTCAATGCCGTCTTTTTCGTTTTAAGCGTTCGATTTCATTTCCAATCGATTCGATTTTTCCATCACATAATTCAATATTTAAATATAGTTACAGGAGTGGTTCCTGAGTGGAATGATGGTGTCATTGGAGTGAGATAAATAGCTCTTAGATCCAGCCGCATCGAGTTTATTCAGCGCCGCTTACGATAGTAGTAGCCCGAATCCCAACTTAATTGACACTGCTTTTCTTATCATTCACTATTCTTTACTTTTGGTACCGCTGCCATTTTTCAAGTTATAGGACGAGTGTTTTGGGAACTATGGGCACCCAACTTTCCGCAGATAAATTAAAAAATCCTTTTAACACAATATTCCTGACTCTTTTAATGTTTATGCATACATAAGAAAAAATAACGATTTTAACTATTGCTTAAAAACAGCTTCTTAAGGTTTATTTGAGAATTTTAAAATAAAGCCATTGCCACAAGTAAATGATATAAGTAACTCAAGGTAGAAGCGTTTACTTGCCTGTACATTTACAATTTAGTCCTTGTGTAAGTATACTAAACTATTCAGTAAGGATATGCCTACCATACAAAACACCTTATTTTGTTAACAACTCAAAAGCTAGTGAGAGGAAAATATGTGTATATTTTTTGTAGTAGATACTCTAACAATTTACTATTTTTTCTTTCCAATAGAAACCAAGGCGTGTTCATTCAGAAACTAAGCCACATGGTAGAAAACATGGTGAATGGTAAAAAAGAAAAATAAAAAAAAACGTTTCACAAATGCATTACGCGTTTTTTAAGTCATAGAAGTAATTTGTTTACTCCTTGAATTTTTTGTTTATATTTTTCAGTATTTTCAATTAAGTTTTCACACCAAGGCTATAAGTCAATGTATTTACACGGAAGTTGACATGAACATACTCGAACAATGTACAGAAAGAAATAGAAACATAAACAATTTAAGTTCATACATGAAAATACTTTTATTTTCTATGACACGCATATCCACCTCTTGCTGCAAGACGGTCATAACTCCAAAAATTGGATTTTTTAGCTAAAATACAGAATTAATTCTCATATAATTTTTTTTTGTTGTGAAAAAATGTCTAGGCTAAGGCTCGTAACGTTATATTCAGAAAGAATTGGCCATGACTAATATTCCAAGGAAACAAGGCAAAATTTACATAATTTTTCAAGTGATTTACTTCTCGTATTAAATTTTCACGAAAAAGATGTATATATAAGAATTGAAATCACATTCAAAAGAGCCACCTGACAAGTGGTGATTAGCAAAATATACGTGAGCACTGACGATGAAAGTGTAAAAAGTGGCGATATACTGTTCTGCTATGTACGTTGGTTGAATCCTTGGCCGGTATAATCTTTAAAAAGTAAAAAAAAATATTTTTTCAATGAAGCAGATGCACGATTAATACACTTAAATATGATCTTATAACAATCCCTGGAATGCGTTCGTACGAACAGGATCGATTTTAATGCTCGAAAGATACATCGCTATATGCTTAAGCAGAAACGTATGACAAAACTTGCTGCTTCATCTCCATCAATATTAGAGCATCAGAAGCTGTTGATGTTATTGGCATGAAAACTCAGTGTTACATTCGATGGACTGGTTGCATCTTTCAAGTGTTGGGTTTTCTAGATGGAGGAAGAGACACTTCAGTTCCTCTGATTTCCTTAATATGTATACCACCTGTATCCGATCGAAAATGAAATACAACTTTTATGTATGGTCTGAAGCACCAGTCTATTTTAAAGTTACTCAAAACGTGGGGAAGAATAAAAATGGTTTGAAAATAAATTAGGCATTTCTAAAAGGATTATTATATCCGAATAAAGTTTTACATGGACATAGCAAAGGAGTATTTCCATTTAGGTTTTGAATACTATTTCTCCAAATTGCTTAGGAGCGGAGGTACATATGTTGTCTTAGATTAGGGCACTAACTTAGGCCATTTAGCATTTTTATCACTTGCTGTCTCAAACATTTTGAATTTTCAACAAAAAAATATCTTTTGGAACATATAACACATATACATTTAATTGAAAGGTATCTGCACAGACATGAATTCACGTTAAAAAATAAATGAATTTTGAATTTATTCCATATGTTCTTAAATTCCAAAAATTAAACCCAAAATCAATTACTACTTTAAAAAACCCTTATGTGTATGCAGTTATTTGCCAAAGTGTTAAATGAGCCCTAAACCAAATATGAACTTTACGGGCAACGCCATAAAAAATTCCATTTTTGGGATTTCTTGGAGCTTAACTTACGAGTTCTGAGAAGCTAATCTTAGTGTTGTTGGTTCCTTGGTATTTAGTACGTAAAATCATATGTAACAGCCAAATTGCATTCGAAAGCACCAATAACACAGCAGAGCAGACATTTTTGTGTCCGAAATTTTACCTCAGTTTTATACGTGTTGATGAGCCCTCACTACTATGTTAAATTAGTGGTTTTTTTCAGTCAGCTTACGTTTTCGAAATTTTTTACGGTGTTTTTCATCTAAATTTTAATTGCTCAAAGTACTCAATTTGCATGTGTTCTAGTGAAATCAGGCAACTTAATCCCGCGAAACATGCTATTTTTTCGAGGAATACATTCTTCATTAAGAACATCAGAACACATACATTTCTGGTCGCTACTGAAGTGAATTGCACTACGCATTACAGAGATAATTCATCATCTTGCCGAACTATTCGTATGTAGAATAAAGTATCTGGTGAGGTTTTTACTGTCAGTTTCTATGTTGCAAAGCTCTCTCTCTCTCTTGCCCTCTCATCATGGTCCTTCTCATAACTAATTTTCCTAGTTCCATCACCTTTCATTGCATGATTAGGTGTCATCCCCTGAGTACTGGTCAAAAAAGAAAAATATGTATGTATTATCTCTTTGTAGAGACGGCTATATTGCTAACAGTTTTTTCCGAACTATTTCAAGGTGTTTGATAATTGCGAAGAGTTTGATGTTGAATGATATTTAATTTGAGGCCAAACCCACTTGTTTGTTGGGATAGTAAATATGTGCAAAATAGACAAAAAAACAAAAGCAAAGTAATAAGAACAAAAATACAATATTATCACTCTCATAAAATCTGAGTGCAATTGTAGTAGTGGCCATTAAAAAAGGTTAATTTTAAGTGTGTGTTGTTTTCTGAAATTAAATTATTTACTCTTGCTGTTCATTATTTTCCTCCATTGTCGTTTTTTGTTTTTTTTTTTTGCTATTGCTGGCGCTATTATTGTAATGCGTTCCCATTTACGCAGGTGATGGCGCGGTATTTCCATTAATTTAAGCGGAAATTTGTTTTTAACTACATATTTGTTAATGAAAAATGCGAATGTTTTTCTTATAAATTACTGACTGTTTATCTATGCTACTATCAAATCTGGTAGGGTGCGTTAAATGGCAAGCATGAAAGCTATTTAACATCCAGTTAAGGACAAACAGTTGTTTTGTTTATGATTTTTAGTATTCTTTAGCAATAAATCAATGTTTTAATTAATTATGATAGACATGCGATTATATCATGTTATTTTATTAATAACTAATACAGCGTTCGATAGGACTTGTGTAGAAAATTAAAAGCTTGAAATATGGCAAATAGCTATATGACAAAATAAACATAACCACTAAATTTTGTATAAATACATTTTGTTTTACTAAGCAAGGAAAGTTCATAATTCAAATCCAATCTAACATGGCATATTATTTTATATGCCATGTTGGAATAGATAAACAATTACTAAGATTAGTAGGTAAGCTTATTGCTTCAATTATTTGCCCAGTGTGACCACACATCAACAATATTAGGTATAAAACCGTACGCCTATATACCATCAAAAAAATGTATTTGTATTTTTGCTTAATAGGTAGCTCTTAAGCAAACAAATTAACTCTATAAAAAATAAAATATTTGTTAAAGCTAATTTATAATCAACATGATTAATAAATACATTTTTTATATTAATTTCTTAGCAAATTGGTACAAAAACTCAAACAAAATCATTAATTAATACTTCAAAGAAAACTATTAAATTATTTGTTAAACAGGCAAGCCAGCAAAGCTCTTAAACTGTTATTCCCGTTTTGTGGTTTTTGTATAAATATTACAAAAAATTATTTATTGTTAATACTCAGTGGTGACAGGCAAATTGTCAACTAATTAACTTTTATATGAAAAGTAATATTTACTAATTTAATATATTGATTATTTTCTAAATGATGTCATTTGAAACTTTTCTAATTAAATGGCGATGTGAATGGAAAATATATTTTATTAGTCTTCAAGGAGAAGTTGAGAAATGTAATTCAAACAATAAAAATTTATGAATATAATAGTAAGATACGAAAGTAAAAACACAATAAAATTGGTGTTATTACCTTAAGTTTTTCTAGGTTACTTCGAAAAGTGATGCTATATACATATACCAGTACTGAGAAACGGCTATCTTAAAGTTTGAAATTTAGACAGTTAGTACTTCTTGGTTTCAAAACGGATTTCTACAATATCTTAAAATTTTAAAGATATTACTATTATCTTTCAAATAAGGTATGGTTCTTGAAAATCAGCTGGTAAATGGCTAAGTTATGGTGACTTAAGTGTAAAAATACAAAATTTTCAAAAATATTTTAGTTTTCGCCAGCTCTAAATTGCTTTTGAGATACTAAAATACTTTACATATTAACTTTAGTGAAAAGTAGCACTAAAAAAGCTTTCCAAAATGATAATCTAATTTTATAAAATATTTGTAATTTTCTTCAATTATAGAATGCAAAAATTTGCTTTGTCTTTGCTTGGTACAAAAAAACTTATATAAATCAATAGTTTTTTTCACAAACGGAAAAGGAATTTCAAGGTGTTTGTACAGATGTTGAGTAATTTATTAAAATTACTTAAATATTTCTCTACACATATAAATTGCACATATTAGATAGATTAAAATAAACCAGTTCTAAAAGTACGTATTTTTTCGAAAACAAATATTTTAATAAATTCTTTCATTACCTTGACTTGTTACTTGTACAGAATAACTTGTGCACATATAAATTCTAATAAAGCAATTGACATATTTTGGTTCAATTATTCTCTTTTTTAATCAATTTATTTACTGCTTTCTTTATATTTGAATGTATTTATTAATACAAATTTTCAATTTTATATATATGTATGAAGTATTGAGTACTACAAGTTATTTATAATGATTAGTGAAATGAAATTGAAATTATACAGAGAATTGTTTATACTTGTATTATAGGAAAGCACATATATATTTGATATTAAAACAAAAATCTTTATTAGAAACTAAATTAATGATAGTACTATATTTTAATAAAGTCATTAGATAAATTATTTGTTCATATACAGCCCATGATATATTTGTACATTCAAACAAAATGTAAGTGATATTAAGTAAGTGATAAATGTGTATGTACTCGTGTACAAAAGAACTGGATTACTTTTAATTTCTAAGTTGAATTATGTACTTTCACACATACTATTAAGGTTTTATTTAGGACTAATGTTGAAACAAATTCAGCATAGATTTTTGATGATGGCAGTAAGTTACTTTAAAAGTGGTACGCCATTTGATTTTTGTGTAACGCAATACTTAAGGAGGAAATAAAGCGGCATCAGATCTTGTCTCATGTCTGATAGCTAGGCAGCACTCAAGGTATTAGTCTGGTATATGGCAAGGTCGAAAAATTGGCTCATATCAGAGATTTATATTATACTAGATAAGCTCACCCGCTTCGCACGCTTAAAGTTCACTTTACGACTATAAGGTCTCCGTAGATTATCATAAAAAATTCTTTTGATATGGCGTAAATTTCCTGTAATACAAAATACACAGTGCTACGCACGAAAAAATATTTCTAATTTCCATCGTCATTGATATTAGAAGAATTTCTTACTTTCGCTTTTTTCTAATTTTATTTTGAAATGAGATATTTTATCAGGGTAAAAAGCACCCTTAGCTTGAACTAGGATTCTAATGTAATTCCGTTTAAAATTTCATGAAAATCTGTTCAGTGGTTTTTGCGTGATGAGTGTTCGGATAAACAGACAGACAAAAATTCCAAAAGTTGATATTTTGTGTTCTACAGCGATTACCATTTAGATCACCATACAAATTAGGTGTCTGGTCATGAAAACGAAAGCGCTTATTCCTCAGTCAATAGAAACCTCGTCATGGTTTAATAGAGAAAGAGTTCTTTGGGTAGTTCGAAGTATGCTATTAATTAGGCAATTTCAAGGAAAGAAATCTACTGACTTTGCTCAAATAGCGGAATCAATTAGTTTTCGAAAATCGAGTTTTTATCGAGGGTGAACGTTTTGTGATCCTACTAAATTATTCTCACTATTTTTACGATGAAGTCAGTATGGATGATATCATACATATGTGTGTATACTGGAAAAAAATAAAAAGGAACAAATTATAAATCTCCTGAACAAACAACACAAGTACATAAAATTTACAATGGAAGTGGAAAAGGCAATGTAATGACCTGACGATTCAGACAATTAAAAGCTTAAATAAGATTGAATACGAAATACATAGCACACCAACGGCTACAGACAGAATAATACATAACTCATGGAATCATCCTCAAGAACACCGCAATTAGACAATTGTTAACCCAGTAAAAAAAATTGTTTTTTTAAAAACAGCTGGCTTTTACTATTATATTGTAAAATTAGTGCTTATATATATGTATGAAGTATCGCTGCTGCCCGGTTTAGATTACTAAATTTTTGATAAAAAAAGCGGTTTCAGAAGCGCTGAGAATCATCAATATTTTTAGCTCTAAAACTGAAAATAAATCGAAAATATGGTTCGAAGTGGATTGGAGAGGATAATGGATGGACGTGCTCCAATTGAGCTAACGTCATATTGAGGTCTGGTTATATGGTAACTTTATTAGTTTTATTAATTTTACATTTTGATTCTCTGCTTGTTATTTTAACTTTAACTAGTATCGAAATAGCTCCTTCAGGTTTGAAATCCAACGCACCAACTACTAGGCAAAAACACTGTTCCAACCAGGCAGCAAGACTCTTACATAAACTTACTTAACTTTCATGCTTAAAATCTACAGTGGGTCAGCACTATGAAATCTTTCCAACAATATTACCCTATAATATCTACATTAAGATTCCACAAAATTTTCAGGGACTCTCGGGTATACTTTTTTTGTATCTCTACAAAGATTTAGAAAACAATCAAACATTTTTTTCTATATTTACGCTTGTGAACCTTAACTGAAATAACAAATATATAAAGTAAAGCCGTTTAAAATAGCTTAAATAACACTTTATCAAAAAATGGTTACTTTGTCTAAAAACGTGCATCATTAGCGACTCAATACGCCAACAAATTTGATATAAAAATCAATAAAGAGTTACAACTTAATTTTAGATTAGGCTGCAATTCTAGATTGGCTGTTATTCCCTCACTGAAGACGTCCATCATTAGCGGCTCAATATGCTAACAAATTTCATATAAAAATCAATAAAGAGTTACAACTTAATTTTAGATTAGGTTGTAATTCTAGATTGGCTGTTATTTCCTCTGTGCCCCCCTTCGCAATGGTAACAAATCGGCAATCCCCTTTGGACCGCTACGTAATACATGAATAGCCACTACGAATAACTCTAATAAAAAAGTTTAAAGTTAATTTTATTTCAAGTTAGGTAATTGTTCTTGTAATGCAATTGGACAACCCCTTCCTAAGTTATGATGAAAGCGGTGGAGCAGCCTCTTCAAAAATTCAAAATTTTTGAAAAAAAATGTATTCATACAATTTAAAATTTCGACTGCTTGTGTAGTTAGGGACCATAACACATCCAAAATGTATAGTGCTATACCACTATAGTATACTCGCTGACAGTTCTCATAATGTCTAATGCGAATTGGTTTAATATTGGTCGTTTATATACTTGACTCTGCCACCTTCAACGGTTTCAGAGCTTTGATGATAAGAACTTGTTAGATGGTGTTCAGTTCGAACCTTATACAAGCTAAGAATGTTTCTTTTTGAAATGTTAAGTTAAACGAACCTAAGCCTAATTTATTGTCTTTGGATTACGTTCAAATTATAAGATTATAATCAATTTTAGTTAGAATTCAGCTTAAGATGCATACAATTTGCGAGTAGGTGCAGACATTTTTAGTGCTTATTTAATGGTTTTAGTATCATAACGAAATTATTAGACATTAAAAGTAATGAAAAAAATTCAAATAAATAAATATATTTACATACATATGTAAAATATGATAATCTCTTTTAAAATTTATTTAATCTTTTATTAGGTAATAAATAATGCTAGCATAACAGCATTGTATAAATTAATAAAATACCTTCTATCCTATATCTGTCCATAAGTCATATTATATAAAACTGCTTAGCATTGTTGTGTTTTATTAAATTTCAAGTGGTATCTCTTGTAAATTAATATTTAAATAATTTATTTATATTTAATTACCTTACAAGGCTAAAATACAATATTTTAAATCAAAAACAACTCTTCTAGATTTATAGTAGATCTATTAAGCTATTAAAAAAGCATTTCATTAAAAATTACAAACCAAACTTAAAAAAATTTTTATAAATGTAAGCATCTGTTCTCATGTTATATAAATAAATAAAATAATCAAATTTATATAAATAAGATGTTATATATTCATAAATATAATTTATATATGAGTGATGAACATTAAAATTTATTAGTTTCCTATGCAATAAATATTTTATTAGGCAATAATCTTGAAAATATTAGTTGCCATAAATTTTTTTGTATACATAGTCATCAGTCATCTATGAGCTATGGCATTCCAAATTAATTTAATCTTTAATTATTTAAGTTTTTATACAGAAAAGTTTTCAAGTAGGCGTTATGAAAAACAAGATATCCAATATTTTACATATCGAATTTCAATAGATTATCTTCAAAGTGGTAATAAAATTAATTTAAAATCATATTTAATATGTTTGAAGCATTGAAGAATTATTGGTAAGAGAAAAAGTAATGCTAATTTAGCTGATCCGAGTTTCGAGTTTTGTTAGTTAATTAATTAGCTTGAATTCTCTGATATCAGCTGACATAAGAGACTCGTTTAATTTCCTAAAGCTTTTTTAAAGTTCTGGATTAATTGTTACAATAGCAAGGACCCCAGATGTAGAGCTTGTGATGACACGGCAATAATAATAAAACCGTGTTTACAACAATACTTATTGGGTCACCTTTGTGAAGATTAATTATCTTCCAGCAACAGACAGACACCTGCTTTGAAAATGTTCATGAAAACCTTTTGTGATTTTATCGAGCTAGTTATTATCCTGCCAGGTTTTTAATTACTAAGCACACGATTTCTGTCTGCTGGCGACTACAGGGCTGAGCATAAATTCTGGTGGTCACGGCTAATCAAGTAGACAGCCAACATATTCGCCAACAATTCGACGGAAGTCGGGTGCAGGAAGAGTAAAAGTTGTTCCCAGCGAAAGAATCCATGTTTGGGCTTCTTAAAATTTAGCTTTAGGGCACTTAGCCACTTGTGAACACATACTCACGAAAAACTTCATCACGCAGTTAAGTTTAAATCACGACTGCCGCACGTGTTAATTGCTTGAAATGCAAAAAATATCTAATTACTAGTGTTGCCAATTATTAGGGTTTTATAACACAGCACAACAAAATGGAGGTTTTTTTCTTATTTAAATAAAAATAGCTGATCCTTATGTATTTGTATTTACTATTTACGCTGGCGTCATTAGTTTTTCCCCAGCAGCTCTAGTTGTAAATACATAGTGATATTTAGCATGTGCATAATTTACACCGCTTTTTGTATTATTCGCTTAGTATTTCACGAATTGTAATCCAAACTTTAAAATACTTTTTGGATTATTAATCTTCAAAAAAGTCTCTTTCATATGGATAGAGTTACATTGATTAGTATATTAGGTTATCTTACTGTTAATGCAAGGACGTTAAAAATCTTGTGTTTTTGGCTTAGTTCTTAAATTTTTTTATTTTAATTATTTTAAATTATAATAACTGATCCTTATATATTTTCGTCAGCTGATTACAAAAATAATTATATTATTTTATTAACATCACTAGTTTTATAGATATTGCCATTATATTAAAAGAAATACTTCGAAATTTTCAGCCAAAATTCCTTCCACATATTATTTTTTTGATTGAATTACGACAAATTTTCTTTACAAAAGTACTATAATGTCGTCCCATATTATTATTGTTGTACTGTATATGTTTGAATCTTCATTGAAACTTTCAAACCCACAGTCAAAAAAGCTTTACATTAACTGTTTGTAGTCATTTCTGAAGTTTACAGTAAAGTCAAACTTAAATGAAAATTCAGTTGTCCTACGAAAAAATTTATATTTCAACATTTTATGGCTGTTGTTAAAAAATCAACTACAATATTATAATGATTTTTCATGCAGTTAAAATTTTTAGTTATTTTCAATTCTTAAAAAGTAAAACTAAAATATCTAACTTATAAATAAATTTTTAATTTTTTTTTTTTGACTTATTATACATTTATTTTAGGTTATTATGAATATATTATGCTTTGAAAGAAATGTGTGAAAATTAAAGCACAGAAAAAGCTATCAAAGAATTTTAAATAAAATAAAAAACCAACATATTTATTGGACCGTATAAGGAATATGTGCATGTATGTGATTTAAACTGGTAAGAAATTTGCATAAAATACTAATTGAAAAATATAATGGAATATCACTTAATTTCAGGGAAGTTAATATGCATACGCAGCTTTCAACGATTTCAAAGCTTTAAGTGTGCTTTGTGATATGTTTACGTAGTATTACACATATTTGAATAGTTATGAAAAATAATTTTTTTCAGAAACTATCAATTCTTCCAGCTGGTGCATTTAGCAAATAAATAAAATAGCCTAAATTTAAAGCAAAGGTAAGTGATCAATGAATTAACGTAAACAGAAAAGGGTTTATGTAACAAAATGCATTATGTTATGCAAAATTGCGTGCAAATTTATAGTAAAAAGACATTCTTAAAGTGATCAAAAATAAATTTAAAATTTAAGTAAATTTAACATTTTTCAAGTTATAGCGGTGGAGCTCACGTAACATTCGGTAACTGTTTACTTGTTAAATTGGTCAAATTTTCCATATATTTTGTTGCTGTTAAATTTATTTTAAAAATTTTTGACAACTAAATGTATTAGATATTTTACCAATTTAACGAGTAAAGAGTTACCGAATGTTACGTGAAATCCACCAGTAAATAATTTCTGTAATAATAGCACTTTTAACTATTGTTCCTAAGCACAGGTATCCTACGAACAAAAACAAATTATTATGGAAAGTGCCTTTCAAGTGTCTGGGTGTATCCACTTAGTTGTTAATTGTTGTTAGTTGTTAAGCTATCAATTGCAGTTATCCACTATTCGACCCGTAGTTTTGTAGCCTTTTCAACAAGATATAGATAAGTGTAATCGTATCAGCCTTTGATGCTAGATCTCGCTGGCAAGGGAAATATTCATCGAAAAACACAAATGTACCATTATCTGGACAATGGCCAAAATGAAATTTTTGTTATTTTTCTCGTGTTGAGCATTAGGATGAGCTGAAGCATTAGGATGTGCATTAGAAATTTTATACTTTGCAAAAATATGAATTTGTAGAGTAGTGTAAATCAAAAGTATGCTTTCCTTTAATGCGCTTAAAATATTACAATGTTTTAAAAATAGAAAAAAATTAAATCTCCTAAACATCTTTTATTTTCATTCTATTATAATTTTCAATATTAGCATTTTTTTCCTAAAATATGCCACAAATATTCAATAAAATTCTAACAACAAAAGCTACTGAGGTTTTACATATTTTGCTTTATTTGTTGCTGCCATTAGGCATTCTCAGTGATATTGGCGCGCCCCTGCTGTTGTAGTTGTTCATCTTAACGACAAAAAAAAATAAACAAATGAAAATATTTGCAATTCAAATTTTAAACACGAGAGAAAAAAATCAAAACAAAGAAGCGTTTGGACTAAACAACGAACGAAAAATTAAACCAATAATACAGCGATTTTGTGAAAGGAAATGGAAAAATCTATATGTATTTGTAAATATTTACGTAAGTGTGCTACATCTCTGTTTTATAGCCTCCACAAAATATATGATTTTGACGTTGTTGCTGTTATTTTTTATATTATTTTGTAAAAGATTTTGGTTTTATCCTATTTACAAAGATTTGCCAAATTAATGCCTTAGCAAGACAAATGTATAGAAAAGAAAAAAAAAGAACAGCGAACAAAGACGATATCCATTAATAAATATTGAAAAGACATTATAAATTTTAAATTTATAGGATTATTATATAATCTGTTGAATTTCATTGTATTTCTCCAATTATTAAATTATTAGAAATATATTACAATAAATAAAGTCTTAAGAAGCACTTGTCTACATTAATTCATAATAACGAAAGTAATAATGATTAATTGTAAAAATATGTATAAGAATTTGAAAGGTGTGGACTTCTAACAACTTTATTATTCATTATTCATGTTAAAAATATGTATGGTCATGTGACTTAAGAAATTATCCAGATGTTTTTGCGACTTCGCGGTCTAAAAATTCAGTTTCTAAGTGCACCAATTGGGAAACAATTTTAAAAATCTTAAAGTTCAATATTATCTCAACAAATATATGTGTATCTTAGGCGTAAATAACATATTAGATATCTTAAATTAGGCAGTAAATTATAAATCCATACCGTGACTTTTAATACAAAGATATTTAATAATAATTAATAATAATTTAACATTCACCTCACCCCCAAAAAAGCTAACGTGCTATATGGTTTTCCACACATATGGTATTTCCATATATTTTGCACTTGCCGCATAATTTTTGTATTCAAAACTATTATTTACCATCCATAACATATTTATTTTTATATTTCGTTGTGACAGACAACTAGTCTATCAACTAGTTTATCTTCAACACATTTTGCACAAATTTTCGGTTATAATATTTAAATACTTTACACCATTTGAGAGAAACATCAAATCGCTTGACACGCATAGTTCTCAGTTTCTGGATTCTCGCTATAACAAATGTGACACCAAGGTTTTCCTTCGATATTGCGTTGAACACTTTTGGATCTTTTTGGAGAAGTGATCGTAATATGCTCCTTCAAGATTCTGAAAGTTTACGGAACAGGAATACTGATTTACGGGGATTCCACACTAATAAATTTAGTGAATTGTTGCTAATAGCAGGAACCAAGTATGCCGCTGATTTGGTTCGGTAATACCTTTTCTCTCTGGCATGTATGATTTTTCAAGTGATATTCCAAGCTCACGCAAGCAAACTACAGACCTACAACGTGTAATGTAGAACCCAATATATTATCTTCACACAAAACATCTTTCTAATTCTCTTTTCAGACAAGGATTTGCTTCAAATTTGCTTTAAATTCAATAAATAGTTTATCTCATTCAATAAATGTTTCGTTTTGAGCTCCTGTTTATATTGAAAAGCAATAACAAAAATCAGTTTAATTTTCAGTAAATATTTTGCTTGATTTTACAAACAAAGTTTTAGGTCCTATTTAAGTAAAACATTTGTCCGAATTTATAATTTTGTTTGCTGATTATAGAAAATAAAATTAGACAATTATTTTATCCGATTCAGTAAATAATTTTTTAATTTCGTTTTTTCATAATGGAACAAAACAACATATTTTCAAGATTTTTTATTTCAATAAAAAAATTTGCAAATATACTCATGGTTTATCAAAAGGCTGATAAATGCCAATGAAGGGCACTGAGCAATATTTATTTCGATACTTTCTTGGAGCAATACCACAAAAATTAAATCTCTATGAAATAAATAGCTGATACAACTGCAGTAAACACATTTTGCAAGTGGTTACCGAACAAAGTACATTTTACAACATCAGTTCTTCTTCAGACTTCATTGAAACTACGTAATGGATGCTTACAAATCACCAGCCTTTTAACGCCTTCCTGGATTGGCAAGACTGTGTACATCTTTCTAGAAATGATCTTTCAGGATCTTTTTAACTTTTTGGCAGATTTGTTTTCAATAGCTCGGGAAAAAATCGTGAAAAGTATTAAAATACGCAATGTAAGGAAACCAAAAACTTTCAAAAGATTTTGCCTCTCACGAAAATAGCGAAAATTCGCGAAAAATTTTAAAATTTTAAACAAGCAATAAATTTGCTTAAAAATCGCTAAAACTGTAAGGAATACCGAAAATTTGCCAACAGCGGCAATATTGTTTAGAAATCGCAAAAACTGTAAAGAAATTGAAAATTTGCAATATCGCGAACATTTCAAAAATTCTCGATTAGTTGCATCATGGTAAACAAGCCCTAAAATTGATTAAAAATTGCTAAAACTCCACAAGCTGACGAAAAATGCAGAGCTTTACGAAAAATTGCTAAATGGATTGAAAAATTCCTAACACTAAAAATAATAACAAAATATCGGAAAATTAGATAGATCGTAATAATAGAGAAAATTGGAAAAAAAATGCTAACATCGGAAAAATTGCAATGTCTATTAAACCTGTTTAAATAATTTTGATAACGTAAAAAAACCGCATAACTACAATGAAAAATTGTTGATATTTGCGAAATAAAACAAAAACACAAGTGAGAAAAAATAGTTTTCTTACTTTGATGAACAATAAATTGAAAGTTGTGTTGAGTTGTAATAAATAATAAAAATTTTACAACTACATCTCAACTATCAATTTAGTTATGAATCATCATAAAAGAGGGCCGTGAAAACTAAAAATAAACTATAATTTTTTACTACTACTTTGGCTATAAGACATACAGCTCTTTTGAAGAAAGTGTGCACTCCTTTTAGTCAAGAGTAATCCGTAAGTCTCTGCTTTTTAAGCGTTCATCGCAATAAAATTCGCCAAATAACATATTTATAATAATGAGCTTAAGTATCAACGTGTGCGCTAACTTGCAGTTTAACCCATTTTTTTAACAATGAAAATTTATAATTCCTTAATTGGTTTATTGACAATATATGTTTCCTTAAACATCAAGAAAATTTTTTACATGTAATCATAATTTAGTTATTTACATAAACGTTAATATTTTAAAGATTGTAACGTTTTCATTGCTTTTTTAAACAGCTTTTCCTTCATTTCAAATCTTTTTAAATGTAAATAGAAAAACATATACATATTTTCTTATTAAGCGGATCTCTGGTATTTCCTTCCTTTCTATTAGAGTTCATTCAGTTGTATAAATAATATGCAGAACGATTTTAAATGGAATCCTATTCTTACAATAAGAATTGCAAATTTTCTATACATAAAATTCTATTATATTAATATATTTTAAATATGAAAAGAGTTATTTGCAAAAAGAACAATAATAATACATAATACAATTCTATTGTAGTTACTCTTACACATACTTCGACAATATCCTTTCAATATTTTAGATTTTCTTCAATGTAGACAATCCTTAGCGACCACCCCTTTTTTTCAACATTCATTTAAATTCGAATGTTTGCATTTCAATATATTTATCTGTAATCATACATATTTGAACATTTTTCTTTTTTGCTTTCAACGCTTGTAAACTCATTTCTCCTTTGCTCGATTTCTTTCAACAAATTATCAAATTGATTTAATCAAAAAATATTATCAAAAGCCAAAATAGAGACATAATCAATAATAAAGAGAAGGAATGGAAAAATTGTAAGCAAATTCATAAAGGAATCATGCAATTTTACCATATTTAACTTAAAAATAAAAAGTAAGTAGTTTCTTAGCAAACTTAAAGAAAGAGGATGAATTGGTCTAGGTAACATTTTTGGCTGAAACCACTTTTAAGCATTTTTTAACATAAAGACGATAAATCAATCCTGGCAAAATTGGTCTATGTGTTATTGCGGCACCCAAATATGGCTATTGTTACCTAAAAGTTTTGCAAATATATCGTAAAAGTGGAGTAATTCTCATTTTCGGCTTTGTGACAATACTGTGCTTTTCATGAAGAAGCTTATATAACATATTAAAAAAATTGTGCCAGTGATCTGTAAAAAATGTTTTTGTTGGAAAATTTTATTGCCGTTGAGTAGCGATTTTCTGCCTCCTTGGCTTCCAGCTGGGCATTTTCTCTTTTTAACACCAGTGACATTGGCTTACTTTTCTGCCTTTGACAGCTTTAACGGTTTCTAATCGATATTAGAGTTTGTTATTTTTCGATTTGAGCAAGTTCTTGCGACTTTTTTATATTTTTGGGAGTTTCTGCGTTTTTGCATTAAATATGCACCAAAAACATAAAAATATTCTGTAAAAACTTGAAAAATATGATCTTAAATGGATATACAAAAGTTATAATTTCGTTTATAATTTTTATGATATTAATTCCTGATACCACGAAGTATAAATATTCTATTGCGTTACGCAGCGTCTTCACGAGCCATTGATTTGTCTTGACAAAAGTCAAAGTCGATATGAAAAATAGCAATAATATTTGTCTGATGTTTTTATGTATGAAGTTTGACAAATGTTAGAACATAATTATGTCTCGTGAAGACGGGGTGTTATACGCATGAGATGAACAACGCTAGCCTGTGCTTTCATATATTCGTATATAAAATGGTGGGCACCAAGGCCCATAATTTGTGGACAATTTTTGTGGACCAGACTATTAGTTTGGAAGATATTAGCTACACACTGTGCTCAAAGTAGCTGCCTAACTTTTCGCACAATTTATAGCCTACATCTTTCCCTATAATTTACCCGTATATTTTTTGTGGATCAGACTATTAGTTTGGAATATATGTTTTTTCCGCCGCTAGATAGGCCTTTTATCCTAATGTTCATTGTGTCGTAAATACGTTTTTACGTTGCATCCCAATTCGGAACCAATTGGAACCCCAGTTTTGCTCTAATTGGATGGGCATGAAAATTTATATTGGGGACTATTTCCTTGAACGTTATTACATGAAATGGAAATAGTACCTCAAACTAAAATGAAATAATCTCCCAATTTTTTGATCAGAAGCCTTAGGCAACGATGCCACTATTATTTATATATGAAACAACTCCCCGAATATGGCTTGAACACTAATTTAATAATTGGATATTGGGGACTTATTTGATACAAAAAATACATAAAGCTGCTGAAATAAAACAAATCCTTAAACATTAGCGGAGTTCAGTGTTAGATGGAAATGGTCTTGCAAAAGTGCAAATGCAAAATATCTTAGCTTTTTAATGAAATATTGTGTATTTTGTTATTGGATTTCAGACTTATTTAATTTTAGTTTTAAGGAATTATTTCGCGAAGAGTTATTTTATTCCATCTTTTGTTTCTACTTTCTGGCATCTATATGATACGAGTAAGTGTGTGCTTAATATATCCTTTAACCCACTCATATGTGAATGTTTATTAATCATGCAACTTGCATGCTACTAAAGCAGCCAACAAATAACGGAACCGTTCCGCATTAATGGCTGTTTGATATCAAGATAATTGGCAACAATAAACAAAGGCGCGCTTTTAAATATTAATCAGTTTGATTGTTAACATGTTTGTAATGTCGTGTGAGTCTAAAAATATGTCTGTCTGTACAAGTATTTATTATAATAATTATTAGGCTTATGGTTTGTTTTTCTTTCAAATGGGTAAAAAAATTGAATTCATTAACACACCCTTTTTTTATTGGTAAAAAAAAAACGAAACGTGAGATGTTATGAAAGGATTATATTGTTTTGTTATCTTTTTAATTAACAAATATATGATAAGAATTTTTCTTGGTATATGAAATTCTATTCAAAAGTATAAATAGCGGAGTATAAAAAGCAAATGAAAAAAAATCAATAAAGTGATGTGTGGGGTCAAGGATATAGTTAGAAGATAGTGGTAGTGGCTTATCAATTAATTATCAAACCAATAGCAAGGCAAATAGAAACGTTTAACTTAAGGGGTGATTATTTCTTCTATCAGAACAAGTTACTTATAGTTGCGCTACGCATACCATTAGCTTAACATACAAACGTAACAAGTCAATTTTTTTATTTTATTAGAGCAAAAATATTTTTGTAACATTTTTGCTGTTAATTTTTTCTAAATTTGTAAACGCTTAGGGAATTCACAATGTGTATGTTAAAATTTGGAAATAGCAATATAGTTACACATTAAAATTTCATTGTGAGCAACAACACAAAGCACATTATATTAAAGTAATAAAAGTAACGACGAAGTTTGCCGAATATTTCTCACTATTTACATGTAAAGAACACGAGCTCAAAATACACAACAAACAAAACAACAACACAAGCACGATAGCGCTTGGTACCTATCAACATGCCAAAGAAAAACCAATACACTTAAACCACACACAAATTATCTATTTAAAATATTGCCGCATGGAAAAAAGCATGCTTCTTGGACGTTTAAACTTGCCATCTGGTAGTAAATTTCATTTACACACAAAACAAAAACAACAAACTTGCCAACCCATAGCAAAATACTAAAATTGAAACGTCGTTATATTAAGACACATTTTAGAACGCTGTTGTGAATTCGCTAGCTATGTTTCTTTTCAATTTATCGGCTTACAGTCCCAATAATCAAACTATTAGCTGAAGTAGTTAGCTCGTTACCTACAAAGCAAATCATGACTGAAAACTAGAGTTCGGTCCCTGTTCAGAGTAAGTCATAAGCATCATGAATTTTTATGATATGCATTAGTGTGACATAGTATTAATTGTTGTTGGACTGGGTATTTGACCGGTAACGATTGATACTGTTCTATACTAACGTACATCATGGTGCCCTCTACGCTGACTCAGAGCCAAATAAACTATAAAATTTCTTAAATAACATACATATTCGACGAAAAACAATTTCTCGCAAAATTGCAAAATTTTCGATCGGAAAATAAAAATTTTTTTTCATTTTTTTTTTATTATTATGAACAAAGACGGCAAAACTCATAAGCTATTTTCTACAAAACTTTTGTTATACTAAGTACCTTATTCAATCTAAAGCATTGGTGTTCAAACCTCCAGTTTCCATAGAACGCGTGAATAGTCACACACATGAACACAAAATGTGATAGTGTGTCTTTGGGTATCACCCAGGGGCAAAAAGAAGTAGTAAGCAGGCCTTCTGAAAGCTATCATTTGTCAGACAGAAGGCCTTATTACCCCTTTCCATACTCAAGACATTTTTTAAACACGATCGCCTAGCCAGCGAAGGCCTTCTGCATTCCATTCTTCAACAGTCCTCTGGTATTAGGACTTCTTCAGCTTGCCTATTTTACGTTTACTTATTTTTTCATTTTGCATTTCTATTTAAGGTTTTTGTATTTGTTGATTTGTCTTTGGAATGTCATTTTTTTTGTAACGGTTTATTAGTTTTGTTGCTACAAACTTAGTACGTGTACAAACTGTATGTATGTCTACTTACACATAATATATAAAACAAGTTAAAGAAACGTTTAGTGAAATGGTTTTATTGTAATTAAACCTAAGGATGGTGCAGATAATATACTGAAAGCAAAAAATAATTTGGTGGTACCAATTTAGGGCATTGATCAGACTCAATAAAACCCTAGGGCATTGTTGACTATAGATAACAGAAATTCAACGTGTCAACGGTTTTATTTTAGTCTGATCAATGGCCTATATTGGTGAGGAGAGTGATGTGGTGATTTGTACCTGGTACCTCCTAATTATTATTTTTTATTTTAGTACATTATCTGCATCATTATTATGTTTCATTACAATGAAACCACTTAACTTAATTTTTTTTCTTGTTTTGTTTTTGAGTTTTTTTTTTCATTTGATTTCCAGTCTAAAGTCTATGATATGGCATTTTTTTGCGGACTATATCTTGGATTTGGACTTTTTCATGGTGTACTGCATTCTATTGAGCAAGCGCTTTCATTTCATATTCAGGGGCTGACAATATCTATATAATTCCCAATTTTGTGTTGGCCGCCATTTAGGAATTGGTGTTTCTTCATTTCGTACTGTATTCCACTAGCCAAACCCTTTCATTAGATATCCATATTGAGGTGCTTGTAAGCAAATAACTAATTCGCCATTTTATGGCGGACATCTTTGATTTAAAATAGTACGTGGACGTAGCGCTACTTGCTTTTTACCAAAAGTAAAGATATTTACTAACTTTCAGATCAATGGCCCAACAGGAAAAGGGTGAATGTAAATATAGCTTTTCATGGACGTGGCTAAGCCGACTTTTCTAATAACAAAATTATATAGTCATCAAAAGTAAAGGTGTGTACCAAATCTTAGATCAATCGGTCATCAGGAGGGGGTAGTTGTACCTGTTGCCAGTTTAAAGATTAAAACCAGCCCACTTGGGTCATTATAGGTTCCGTTGTGTTAAGGAGGGGAGTTAACTTAAATATTAATTTCAATTGGCGTGGCATTGCCCACTTTATTTACAAATTTGTATCGCCAATAAAATTAAAGGTGTTTACCAAATTTCAGATCAATCGGCCAACAGGAAAGGGCTAAAATTATATATCACATTTTGTGGGCGTGGCGCCGCCAAATTTTGGTTTATTTTAAAATTGTATAATCATCGTAAGTAAATGTATTTACCAAATCTTAGATCAATCGGTTAATAGAAAGGGGCTAAAACTAAATATTACATTTATTAGCGGGGCTCGTTCAACTTTTGTAATCACAACATTGAATTGTCATCAAAAGTAAAGGCCGATTGACAAATTTCTGATGAATCGGTCAACAGGAAGGGGGTTAATTTTAAATCATTAGATGTGAACCAAACTCTACCGACGCACAAACTCCACAAAAACGATAAGCTATATAAAACCATCTAAAAACAACCTGTTTAGAAGGGAACAGGTAGGCCTTCCACAAAGCCTTCCTGCGAAGGCAAGCGAGCATGAGTACTGGATCTATAAAAAGGTCTAATAAGGTCCTATAGAAGGCCTCATAAATGAATGCCTTCAAAAGTTTGCCACTGGGACTGATCTAAATCGAATACGCAATCATTTTACTCAATTATTTAATTTTAGTGCCCAACAGGACGTATGAGTAATAATAAATACAAATATTATATTAAGTATGTGCCTAAATGTACTGCATACTTTTAAGAGTTAAAGAATACAGCCTTATTGAAGAAAATAAAGGCAGAATCAGCTGTTTCGTTTCTGTTCAATTGAAAATCTGTATGAGTGGTTTGTTGTTCCTTTTTCGTTCTGTTCTGTTGCGGACAAAACTGTAGAAAATAGAATTCAACGTTAAGTGACAGCCAACAGTACAAGAACAAGTAATTACAAAATATTTTCTACAGAACGTCACAGCACAGAACAGCAACAGAAAGTCAAGACTAATGAAGCCTTAAGAAAGTTGTCAATTCGTCTGTCAATTTTTTCATGTTTGTACACGCATAACTGTATGATTTGTGATCCGATTTTCCAAATGCTTTGGTTTTATAATATTCTTTCGAAAATCGCATTGGCGATTTTCGCGCTTCCCGCAATTTCCAGTTAATTTAAAAAAAAGTAAGTATTCAAAAATGCATAAATTTCTATAGAATTAAACAAAAGCGGTTTGCAAACTTTCGATAACGATATATCTCGAGCCACTCCATCGATATGAGTCAAATTATATCGACTTAAACTTTGGATTTACAAAGACTTAAAGAAAATCAAATTATGTTATAAAAATTGAAACAGATGCCTATTTCTGATTTCACATTTGATTTAAATGGTACGAAGTTATGGATATCTGCAAGTCAAACAAAGAAATTTGTTGTACTGTTACTATGAAAAAGTCTGTAAATTAATTTAAGAACGAGTAAATAATATTAATGGGTGGTTTTCTTGATGATGGAAGTTTTTAACATGAATATTTACATTAAATCATATAAAATATGAAAAATTCTGTTACATACATACATATATGTACGGGACACATACATAGATTAATGTACATAAGACCGACTCAATTTGTATAAAGACGAAAAATGTGTATTTCTCACGCAATTTATAATAATGTTTAGTATGTTTTATATCAGTTTAGGCTGATCCTTTTGAAGTTTTTTTTAACTTCTCTTAAGACGCCATGTAAAATTAGTACATCATTTGAATAGTATTTGAAGAACTTTCTTATTGTTAAAATTGATTCTTCGGGCCCGCGAAAATAATATTTGTTCTACGTTTTTTTTATCTATCCAAAAATTTACCGTTATTTTTGAGTTATTCACGAAAATTGTCAATTTTGCCCTACAAACCTCAAAATATGATTTTGCAATATCCATATTTTCTGTTAAAAAACTTTAGTTCTTTATTATTATTTTTTTTATACTTCAACTTCAAAAAATTTCAAAAATAAAAAGAAATGGTTTGTTTCTGTATTTTAAAGATAAAAAACTTATTTCTGTCTTGACTTCTTTGCATTTTTTTACAGTTCGATTTTAACTTAAAAGACATCATTCGAACTATATTTTTATATCTGCATTCTTTAAAATATAAGTGTGGTCATGTTTTATGCCGTATATGCCATATATGACATTTTTGAGATAAAAGAGATTGTAAATAAAATGGAAATTTGTGCATCGCTTTCGTTAAAAAACCTTTACAAATATCTGACTTTATTCATCAAGAATAAGAGCGTGATTTTTGTTATTCCAGATTTTTAATAAATATTTAAAGATAAGAAATTAAATAAAAACTAATTAATTAATACGATTATTTCGAACATATTTGTTTGTGAATCCAAATCGATTATTAAGCTAAGCTTCGTATCGCTTAGCTTAGAAAGAATTCGGCATGATGAATATTTCAAGGAACAAGAGAAAAATTAACATCAACTTAATTTTTCAACGTACACAGCAGAAGAAATTAGCGCCACTTTCTGAAGCCGCCAAACTTCCATCGTCAGTGCTCACGTATATTTTTTTATCACCAGTTGTCAGGTGGCTTTGTTGAATGTGATTTCAGTTCTTATATATATTACTTTTTCGGTTGAAAACAGCACGATGAAAAGAATACCTGTATTGCACATACCGAGAAGTTTAGGGGCACTATATATGTCCCCTAAACAGTGCAAATAGTTGGGTATGTATATTTTAAAAGTTGGAAAAAACATTCATGTACACGAGACAGTGTACCACGAGACAGTGTACTCCTGTAAACTCAAACGTTACTCACCAAAAATTGATTAGTGTATAAGCGACTTTAGGTAGCAAAGTTATGGAAATGTTGACTCTGATCGTATATGAATATGAACAAATTATATTTGTTATCGCCTAAACTAAGCGGCTGCATTCTTTTATATTATTTTTATTAACATATTTTTTTATGTACACTTATCCAGTCAACATTTCATTAAAAATTACTTAAATCAATTGCTTTTATGTGAGTTGGTCTAATGTAAATTCACTTGTATCAACATGTACCTATATACATATAAATGCACATAGTAATATAAAAAAAAATTATTAATCCTTGAGTATGTTTAAGGAAAATTGTAAAATATATTGTAGAAATCTATGCACAAATTTCACATTTAATCTGAATGCATTAATATGAACATCTGTGCAAGTATATGTTTTGCTAGCACCCTGCAGAGCAGAGCATGGCTTTAATAATTTTAATAATTAAAGAGTTAGAGATTTTCTTACCATATGTTTTGGATTTGTTCTGCATATTTATATTTGTAGTTCACAAGACTTTCTTTCTTACCGACAAACAGGTACACGTGTGCTTGTAGATAAGAACCCAACAATATCATCTAACAATACATATTGTTGTAGACATATTTATTTGGTCAGTATCAGAACTAGCGGATGCAAAAGATATGATTTTATATTTGGTGTATAAGATTCCTGAATTTGTTTTACATCTGAATAAATTGAAGTAGGATCTTTTTATTTATGTAAATCGGCGTATGCTGTTAATTTATATTTTGTGAATATATTATGGTTAATATTTAGAATATATTCCCCTTTCTCTCCTTTTCACAAAAAAAATGTATTATTATCTCTTTGTGCAAGAGCTAAGCACATATATATGTATATCTGTTTGTGATTACATGAAGAAACCCTTTTGTCACATAGCGAACCAAGCAATTCAGCTTGTATTTTAGAACCATTTAGTAAGATTTTTTCCCAATACAAAATACAAATACAAAAAAGTAAATAAAAATAAGCTTTCCTTTGACAAACAGACTTGACTGCTTAGTGATGTAATGTGGTAATAAGTGGACCTTTCTGTGGAAATACCCATATTCAGAAATACTCTTATTCAGATTTTATATAAATCTGAACACATTTTATTTTAATTTTATTTTGTAAAATTTCAAAATATATACAAATATACTTTCATCTTCTTTAAATATGGAGAATACAATGGTGATATTAACTCAAAATTAGCTTATCTCGACTTAAGAACGTATTTCTGATTGCGGCAGATATATCTAGCTTTAACCGCAAGAAATCTGAGTCCAAAATTATAGTATATATCTTTTTTTTAATTTAAACAAATACATCTTTAGATTTTCTTCTTAAAATATTTATTTTAAGTTGCTCACTGCATTAAGATGGAATGGAAATTACATAAAAGCCAATTTTGATCTGAACACATAATATATGAAAGCCTTACTTTCCGATAAAAAAAAAGATTAAGATATGGAAAGAATCGATGTTTTTCCATACTAAATAGCCATTCATCAAAAATATTCTTTTAAACACAGAGTGAACTAAAAGGATTTTTTATTAGAAATAAAGTGGGATTTTCTCACTTCATGTCTTTTAATTTTTCTATTTTTTGTTTATTTTCTTTTTGTGGAATATTTACGATTTATTTGACAAGGAGGTATCTTGCACCAACTATACATCCGATAGTATAAAATTTTCTATTATCACCATCAGGGTGCTATATTATTTCTTGGCAACCTGCTATCTTGGCAATTATTTCCACAATTTAAATTAATAATAACTTATAAGATTTGTTATATTTTCTTCTTGAGTGTTGAGCGTTTATTGTGGCTAAGGCTCCAATGTATGTATAATTTTTAATTGTTCCTTTTATACGTATATTTTTTGAATATTTTTTTCTTTTAGTAATATTTTTTAAAAGTAAACTGAATTTCTAAAAATAATTGCATACACGCGCACACCTACATGTTCATGTTTTAATGATATAAGCACTTGCAAGTATACATGTACATATAATTACAAGTACTCGTACGTACTTTTTTATATGCCGAATATGCTTGTGTGCCTTTCTTTATGTGAAGCTTTTCAATTAAAAAAGTTAAATATTAAAAAGTTTTGTTTGTATTTCATATTATTTATGTGACTCTAATTAAATTTGCCTTTTTTAATTTTCTATTTATGTCAAGTAAGGACTGCTTTTCAGAAATTAAATTAGCATTTCAGTGTACTTGGAATTGGGTTTGTTAAAAATACATTAAAATCTTAACAAATCCAAATTGAAATACATAAAAACAATCGCAAAAGTTTTTGAATCAAATATTCTACAAAACTTTAATATACATACACGAAGGGCTTAGTGCAACAACTCGGTAAGCTTGTTTCTGGAGAATTTTTTGGATAAATAGTACTATATTTTCAATAATTATTTTTCGTATTTAAAGTAGAAATTTCCAAAAAACATACAATATTAAATATTGTGTAAACTTAAAAGTAGATTTATAAAATATAGTGTTAATTGCACTAAGCCTTTTATATGTATGTACATCCCAAGCACTGTAATAAGCAGGCACTTAGAATCTTCATTTTAAACTAGTAAATATTTTTGGTATATTCTTATTTTTGTTCTTTTTTTGTCCTTTATTTAAAGACCAAGCTAGTCTGTTAGTTGAATGAAACTGATGTCATTTGAGTACCTTCTTGAGATTGGTATAAAAAATGCTCAAATCCATTGCCGTTTGTGAACCAAATTGAACTTTACTTATATCATATTTTGCAACTTAAATAACTTTATGGCAAAGTTACTCGTCCTTTTGAATATTGCTATAATGAATCGACATTGAAAATCTTCTAATATTTACATGTTAAGTATAAGAACTTTGAATTAATTAATAAAAAATATCAAAAATCATGAATTTCTTCTTTCAAACTATATTGCTATTACTCTAACATCAAATCAATATAGCTCTATTCAATAACTGAAATTTTTTAATAATTGTTAATAGTTTTCACTGGAAATTGTTCACGTACCGAACACTTTTAGTAATAAGTATTAACAATTGTTAGCAATTTTCAGTTATTGAACAGAGCTATAGCCACTTTATGCACTTAAAATAATAATGTTGGTTAATATAACCAATTTAAATGATTAACTGACTGTTAATATAAATTGTTTTGTGGCTATTTTTATAGGTTAAAATAACTAACCTTTAAAGATTGTAAGTAATTTCATGTCTATGTTTACTCTGTGCTGTCGTTACTTAACAAGAGGACTTGTCCGACATGGTAAAAGGCTGATATGGTAACATGCGAAGAGTTGAGATAACTTGTTTCTATACCAAACTTTTTATGTATTAGGTGACTTTAGCACCTTTATGTAAAACTCCTTCTGGCTTTCCAGTTGAGTTAAGATTTATTGTCTTCAAAGACTTATATTAAAATTTAATGAGAAATATTTTTTTAGGAGTTTTTTTTTGCCCATTTTTAGAAAAGGATCAAAAACGATGCATATACCGGAGCGATAGAGTGTTAAAATACCATGAAATTATTTATCATGGAGTTTAACATAAAAGTGCTAATTACTAACTAATACATTAAACGAAAGGGTTTACACGATATCTTATACCGAGTCTCTATAACAATGACCAAAATGTGGGGCTTATGTAAAGAAATTTGCATAACTTCTGAACTTATGGAGATCCCATTATCAAACTTTGCATAACTTCTAAACTTATGGAGATCCCATTATCAAACTTTTACAGTATAATGAGGACAACCTAGGCTAATTTGGTACAAAAAATAAATAAATAAAAGGGTCAAAGCTAGAAAACTTTTACTATTAATTGGTCATTTACGGTTTTGATCACGAACAATTTTGTTTTTTTTATTAATTTTTTTTAAAAGATCAGACGATTTGTTATAAGAATCACTTATTTAAATTTATTTGTTTGGTTAATTTTTTTCTAGCTCGAAAAAATAATTAAAAAAATTTTTTTCGAAAACGGCAACCCTTTCGCACCTCATAACTCGACGAATAATCATCATACAAAAAAAATTTACATGCACATTTATAGCTACTAGAACTATACTAATGCGAAATATCAAGGAATTTCGGCAAAAAAAAATTTTAAGGTTTTTCGCTTCAAAAATAATGCTTGATATGTAAATATAAATTGTAATTAATAATATAATAGCATAGCAAATAAAATCCAAAAATAAAATATGTCATTTGAATAAAAAATATCCTCAGCGAATTTCTATATATTAAAGAGACACAAACTTTATCAATAGTAAAATATAAAACTGAAAAAATGACGTCAACAAAATATGCTGTGCTATAAATGAAGCATGAAATTTAAATGAAGTGCAAATTACATGCCATAATATTACTGAAAATAAAATAAATGTTGAGCAAATAAGGAATTTATACGAAAATAAGTGTCAATATTTTAAAAAAGATAAGCAAATTACAGTTTTATTTCAAACATTTGTATCTATTTGCCTTCAGATGGGAGAAATAAATCTCTATGCAAGATCTTAATCTGTGTTCTGAAAAAATTTTTGGATGTTTTATTGAAATCTTGTATACAATAATATATTCGTCGAAACGATTTATTCAATTGATTGACAAAGTATGCATGTGTATGTTTATGTATGTTGGTATAGTACGTATTGCGCAATACTTAAATATGTGTATACCAAAATTGACATTAAGTATTTGAAGTGGTGTTTGCAGAATTTTAAGAGCTTTGAAGGTATTTTTTCATATGATATTTAAATATTCCAAAGTAATAACATGATGGAAAGAAATTGCCACACAAAACAGCAGAAAAAATTGCATTCAATTACTAAAAATAGAAAATACAGCAAGTGTGAAATATAGCAATGTTTAGAGCTTTGAATTTTTATTAACATTATTATTTTGTGTAATCACCATCTTCACACGATAATTTGTAACGAAAATGTAAAGTTTTTTTAATATAGCTCATCACAACTTTTCTTAATTTGTGACCCAGCAACGAAGAATTTCAAAAAGTCGAAAAAAGGAAAGAAACCTCTAAATAAAGCTCTAATCGATGCAATTTAATTATACCTAATTTTTACTTTTCTTTTAGAGACAATACAAAAACTTTTATTCAAGACTTCAACAGTACTTATGCTCTACTGAAAATGTTGAAAATTAGAGTTAAGTTGTCATGTCAAAAGTCCAAGAATATATATAATAACTTTGAAAAAAGGAGTAAGATCACCGCAAAAACACATATGTAGAAAGATATAGTGAAATAGTTGTAAAGATATACTGAAATTTCATACTTGCATACTTTACACCAATTTGTGTATATTAGTTTAATATTTCTAGATTATTAATAAGAGTCACATTGGCGTATATATAAAGATATATCACTTTTAATGTAACGATGTTAAAAATCGTGTGTTTTTTATTTAGCTCGTAAGAAATTTTTTTTGTAAATTTTCTGAAATTAATACATATCCTGATATACTCGCCAATGTGACTCTATTCGAATGAAATAGATTTTTATGCAGATTAAAAGCCCAGAAATTATTTTAAGGTTTGAAGGAACGTTCGTCATATATTAAGCGAATGATTAAGTGACTTTTTTTCTTAAACGATTATTTTAAAATTTTGCAAAACAATTCTAAAATAAGTGGTGCAGAATCAAAATATTTGGAACATAGATCAGGCATTTCTAAGCGGATAGTTCTATCGGAATATATCACACAGTCATAGAAGAGAAGTATTTATATTTTTTAGGGCACTTCGGCCAAATAAAATTTTTTACTACTTGCAATTTTTTGCTTCTTATCTTATTTAAAATTTTTTTGCTGTATTATAAGATCTAAAAGATACATGTTTGTTTGTAAGTTTATCTCTTATAATTAGTGAGTTATACTCATTTAAAAATTTTTAATTCTCAATTTTTTTTTAAACTTTGGTCCAGTATTTTCCAGATATCGAATCAATTTATAAAATTCTTTCTTCGTTACCTAAAGAACAAAATTTTAAAACTTAACAAAAACTTCAAGAAATTCTACCGCAATTTTAAAAAACTTTTAATTTTCGGCAATCTTTGCTGAAAAAGCACAATCACTCTTTTACATATATATATATATAAAATTATTTTGGAACATATAGCAAATGTATAACTATCTGAAAGGTATCAATACGGAGGTGAATCGGCTGCAAACAAATAATTAAATTTCGAAATATCCCAATATAGTTGGACCTGGACACTTCCTAATACGACCTATACTAAATCGAAATCTAAAATTTAGTTCACATGTTCTAAGGTCCCAAAGCTGGGTTTTCAGAACCATTGCCATTTCTGAAAACCCTTATGTGGACGTAGTTATTTGGAAAAGTGTTACATGGGCCTTGGAGCAAATGTGGAAGCTATTGGCAAAATGTTATAGAAGTGAATTTTTTGGATTTCTTGCAACTTTCTTAAGAATTCGGATATTCTCAGAAGAAAACCTTTATCTTTTTCTTTATTGGTATTTAGTACTTATAACAGCCGAATTTCATTCGAAAATATGAACAATTAACGACTTTATAGCATTAAGAAAATAACACAAGACACCACATAACAAAATTTTTCTTCTAGTGTTACAAATAGTCATTTAAAAAGCTTTAAACTATTAAAATCTTAATATATTATTGAAAGCTTCACATAATTTTGTAAATTTTGATATGTGATATGTCC
Organism: Panzeria rudis; assembly: GCA_956483635.1. Taxonomy (NCBI): domain Eukaryota; kingdom Metazoa; phylum Arthropoda; class Insecta; order Diptera; family Tachinidae; genus Panzeria; species Panzeria rudis. Next base: position 153,379,577 of record OY101447.1, on the reverse strand, counting down.
ATCTTTCTCTTTTATACCTGTAAAATTGATGGACTTATACAACCCGCACTGAAAATATTGTACATGTGCTTAGAGATAATAGACAACGTGGCGTATACTTAATATATAGTATATTAATACTCACACATACGTAATATATATTAACTTTTGTTAATTATTATTAAAGTATTAACTTTTGTTAATGCTACAAAATCGTTGATTATTGATATGTTCAAATGCAATTTGCAGTTATATAGGAATGTATGTATGTACTAAATACCGTGCAAAAAAAATTTCTTCTGAGAATCTCAAAATTCTTAAGAAAGTTCCAAGAAATCCAAAAAATGCAATTTTGGACAATGTTGGACAATTTTGCACACGCTTGATCAAGGGTATATTTAACGCTTTGGCAAATACCTACATGCCCAATAGGGATTTCAGAAGTGGTAACGGTGTTGGAATCCCAGCTTAAAGATTTTAGAAAACTTGGACTAAATTAAAATTTTTGATTTGATGTAGGATGTATTAGCTAACACCCAGATCCAACTATTATAGAAAATTTAATTATTTTTTGCCGTCGATTCACGTCTGTGTAGATATCATTCAAATAAATATACATTTGCTATAGGTTCCAAAAGAGTTTTTTATATATTAATGTAAAATTGTCGAATATTAAAAACTTTTTCAAATATCAATTGAAATTCTATAAAATTTTTTTCTTTTATAGATCGGATGATATTTGGATCCAATATCTGGAAAATACTGACCACAGTTTTGAAAAATTGAGAAATTTTAATTTTCAAATGACTATAACTTACTATCTGTAATGGCTTTAATATAAAAAAACTGTTTTGAAATAGGAAGAGAATTAAAAAAGTGGCAAGCAGTAAAAAGTTTTACATGACCGAAGTGCCCTAATTTGAGACTTCTGAGCAAGTAAAAAATCTGAAACTTTAAACATTAATAGAAATTCTCCTGTGCTATGTTCAGGTGAAATTTTATTTCAATATAACTACTGGGCTACAAATCCCTGATTTATGTTTCAAATATTTTGATTCTGTGCCAGTGTGTGCTGGATGTAGGATATGTGATTTAATCGATTTAAAATTTTGTCACCAGTCATTTCTAGTCTATTCTTAAAAAAAAAATTGGGTTAAACTCGAAGAATTAAGCACAATTTTTTTTGGCAAAATTAATTTATTTTTCATTCTCATTTCCAAGACTTGTCTTTGATTTTCTCAGGACTACATATCTGAATTGTTTTAAAAGTCATAAAATATTTTTTCCAGAATTTTAGGAAATACAACATAAAGTCGAGGCCATAGACAGAAATTTCAAAATTAAAAGCCGAATATTTTTGAAATTATCAAAGATATCTTAATAAATCAAACTTTATTTTTTTTATCTGCTTACTATACTACTACTACTTACTACCAGTACTTTTTTTAGAAAATTACTATATATTGAAATTGGGTAATATTTGTAAAAGTTATTAGATTAACAAAGTTTTTGATGCCCGAAGTAGTCAACTTTGACACACTGTATCCCACCATGTCTTTCAACTAGGTGGTCAATAGATTTAAAAATATTAGAATGATTTGTATATACTTCGTTTTGTAATCGGATCGCAAGTTTCAAAAAATACATATTTTTTCCGAATTTTTCGCAATATGAACACTGTAGATTGGTATTAGCTGTAACTAAAATGTCATAATCTGAGGAACCTTTATCGATGCCACGTTCGAAAATTTCAAAAATGTAACCAATACTGCTTTCCGAATACCTCAATGATATAAGCTTAACTTTTTTGAAAGTCAAATATTGCTCTCAATTACTTTGATACTCTGCTTCGTGAAGTGTGGCATCATACTTAAATTTCATATTCGATATAAATGTATTCGATATAAATATATACTTCTGTGAATTTACCGTCGCCGTTGTTCTTAGACATACATATATACGTACAGATATGTATATATTTTTTCATTTGCGTTTTAGATCATGAATATAATGTAACACATGGATTCAAGTGACAAATTGGCATCGACAAGTGAAGTTTATGTTGTTGTCGTATGTCACAACGTCAACTGTTGTTGACATTTAAGAGATATTGCTTACGTTTTTATATTTTTCAATTCTGCTTTCGCGAATATTTTTATTTTAAGTTTTTTTATATACATATTGCCCCTTTATGTTAGTGATAGCAAGTGCAGCTTTGTTAAGAAATTCTTAAACAAACTTAACATGTAAAAAATTAATCAATTACGTTTATTTTAGCACATTTGTAAGTCATTATAACATACATAAATAAATTTGATTTTAAATATTTCTCATTTATCAAATGAAAAATGTACGGATTTCCTTTAGCGTTTAACTAACTGTTTCTTATGTTATATCACAACAAAAAAAGGAGTGAAAACTATTTTACAAAAAAGGATGGAATTTTTTATGTACATTTATACAATAACATGATTACTGAGGGTGTATGTGTGTTATAATCTTTGCTCATATGTGTGTGTGCCATTATGTATGCTTGTTAATGAAAATCCACATTGCCAATTAGGCATATTTAGAACTAGACTAGTATTTTAGAACCTTATTTAGGATGAAAAAAAGCATCTATCCTTTAAACTCTTTTTCCAGCATTTTTAGCGTTTATAGGTATATTATTTACTTAAATTGATGAAAAAAACAATATTCCACTACATAAAATTGATTAAAGTAGGTAAAACATATTTAAGCATAATTTTCATAGAGATCTTGTTTTTTTCTATATTAGCTGTTGGCAACACTGGTGATGATAAATGTTTATTGACATGTATAAGAATTTCATGAGATAATTTGCTTTAATGAGGTTTTATGGCAAGTATAATATTTTTATTGACTATAACTCTTTGCTTTCTTTAATTTTTTTCTTACTATAATCATTTGTTTATGTTTAGCTATTTCGTGTCATGGGTATGAATGCAGCCAATATACATATATATACCCTTACAAGAAAAAACATTCAAAGTCACGTTTTATTGTTTGCATATACATATTTGTATATAAAGAATATTTGTCCTTTTTAAGGACCTTTAATAAACATTCTTCAAATACTTTATCATAAAATTGTTTCTTACTGAAACACAATAAAATGTAATAAAACAAATACATATGAAGGGGTTAGGGCAATAACTTGGTAAGCCACATGTCATCAAAATTTCGTTTTATGTGCTCGTTCTCTGTCTAGATACAATAGCTTTAAATCCTAGAGACATTTTTGGATAAATTGTAGTATTTTGCAAATAATTGTGCTGCGTATTTACAGCAGAAAATTCCAAAAACCATACAAATTTATATTTTGTCTTAATCTTAAGAGTATATTTATTCAATATTGTGTGTTTGTGTCTTACCGAGCTATTGCACTAAGCCTTTCATACAATTGGATACGTGTGACTGTTGCACGCAACATTAAACCGCAATATAAACAATTAAGAACATGCAATAAAGTGTTTATGGTATATATATATATATATATATATATATATATATATATATATATATATATATATATATATATATATATATATATATATATATATATATATATATATGTGTGTGTGTGTGTGTGAAAACAGTGTTTTGAACACTGTTGCCATAAAATTTTCCTTTAAAATCTTTAAAATTGAGCTAAGAAATCTGCTTCTTAAAAGCAATTAATTTAAGCTCATTTTAGACTGCCTTATTCATAATACTTATCAAAGGAAATTTATTTTATAAACCTTTGACAAATTTTTATGAATATGGCTCATAAATGAGCTCGTTCATTGATTTCAAAATTTGAATTTATTTCTTTTAAAAATTGCTCCTTAGAATCAAACCTTTTCAAAATGTAATCGCCCATCTCACTATAAAAGTTTACACAGTTATTAACAATTTCTTCAGTCTCGTTTGATTTTGCTTTTTTAGATCAGTTTGATATACATAAAGTATTTCCAAAACATTTGAAGTCTAAATATGTTATATTTTTGTAGTACTATTCAATGACCATAAAGCTTGCCCAACCGAGCCATCAGTATTGTAATGTCCCACAAAAACATTTATTTTTCAAATTTTGCGATATATGTAGCTGATGGATAAGTTTTATAAACCACTAAACGCGTCTACAAAAGACATTTCAAATGATATCCTAAAGTACACAAGTTGTCTTAAGAACAAGCGGCAGAATTACAGTTGAGTCCCTGTAATTTATATATTATATATGTATGTAAGCTCAGATTTCCAGTAGTATTACTTGTCGAAATGACATTGTATAAATTCTGCAATTGAAAGACGAAAATCTGCAAATCTCATTACGTCAATTTTTCAGAAAAAAATCAGCAAAATGCAGAGAAATCTGCAAATATGGCAACAGTGGTTTTGAAATTAATTAAAATTTTTGTTATCTTGATTTGTTTACTGAACCTTTCTACGTTGAATTTCGCAATAAAATTCTTATATGGACCTTTTAAATGCTTTCTTTTACTTATAACTATATCATATTTTTATCTTTTTGGATGCGTTTTTCCTTATTATTTCGTTAAGTTCTACAATAATTGTTAATACCAAAATAATTAGGGACAAAGCGAGGATAATGTCCTTTCAACAATAGCAATTTCAAGCAAAGAATAATAAAACAATTAAGATAATTAATATGTAGTTAAAAGAAACTACAAAAAGCAGCTCAAGTTTGGGAATGGTTATTAAACATAACAAATGTATATTTAAATAAAATAAAACATAATATTTTACACCCAGACTACATGATAATCGCATGTTGGCATTTCGAAATAGAAAACAAAATCCGAATGCTACATAGAAAATCATTATAAATTTAGAAGGGAGTGCCTGTTTTACTCCCTAAAAGTGGACACTCTCGTTCATGATATAAGCACACAACACATGTCAAACATCGCTTCGTGATGTGAAAAAATATATACATATATTTGTACACATATTTGTATGTAGAACTTTTCAGCTACTCAACTGATTTACATAAAAATGTTTTACTTCGTAGCATACGAGCTACCCACAAAAAAAATCACAGTTGAGCCAACCATAATTTAAGAGCAACTTACTATGATTGAATCATATGGTTGTATTGAAATTATATTGCTATAAAAATAAAGCTGTTCGAACTATAATGCATGTAGTTGTCTAATTTAAAAATAATAGCATGTCATATAGTCCTTATATTGTGTGAAATTATTCATTTTAGCCAATCAAACTATAATTAAACATGCACAGCTTATTTTCCATACAGAATCATAATATTGTTAAGGAATATCACATTATATTTATATATAATCAAACTTTGGTTTGCTTTAAATAACTAATGATGAAATTTGTTCATATTATGTTTCTATATAATAACGATATGACAATAAATAACCATGTATTGTTAACATTTCGTATCATTAATGACAATTTTCATCACTGTAACGAAAATTGTTGTGCCATTAATAACATTTTTCGCTTTATTATTGGGAGGAGTCATTATTATTCCCTAACGGGAATAAAAATATTACTTTCAGTGTTTATATAATTTATAAGTATTAATAAATACAAAATTTGGTTTTTAAATTCATATTTAACGAATAGCGGAAGAGTTAAAGAAATATTTTTCATTTATTATTTTAGTTAAAAAGTATATACGTACTGGGTGATTATCATTTAAAATGCCATTTTCGTGTCCGTTGAAAGTATAGTAAAATAAACGCATAAATTTTATAATAAAAACTGATTTAGCATGATTTAATATATTATAAATAAGTGTACACTAGTTTTTTTGTGTAAGACTGTCCATTATGTGTTAAAAACGAAGTACGAAAATACTGTTTATATTCTCTTCATACAAAACGGCTGTTGATTTTCCACATTAAGAAACCATGAATTTTTCCAAAAACTAGATTAAATTTATATCGGCTTTAGAATATTTGCAGTCGCTAAGCTCACAAAAATACGTTCAACCTTAGCGGCTGTAACAGACAAAGTAAACAATGAATACAGCTGAAAATTTTATCATTCTTCAGAGACATACTAACATAACAGCGGAATATTTTGACATTCAAGCTCTTTAAACCCGAGAAATTTAAAAATTTACCTTATGTTCTGAACAGACCTCATAAACATACATATGAGTGATTCTTTTCCAACCGTAATTTTTCATGTCCTGCAGTGTTCTGTTTAACCTGTTTAACTGGTCATAATTACCAATCTATTAATGAATGCTTTATAAAAATTCAGACCTCGTGAACATATTTCGTCGAATTTTTTTGAAATTGTAAATTGAAGTCGAAAGAAAACTTGCAACATTTCACTGAGATTTAAATGTTTATTATATTTCAAAAACATAATAAACATTTAAATCTACGATTTTTATAAAATAAAATACATTTAAATTATATCTTTGAAAAAAAAAACTACTAAGCCAGTAGCCAATGTTTAATGTCTTAAACTTGCCGCATAGTAATTTAGAGTCCACTAAACTATAATAAAATTTATCAGTTTAAATAGTTTAAATGCCTTTAAGCATTCAAAGTAAAGACTTAAATCTACAGCCATAATAGAAAATGTAAAAAAATAAAAATGAATGGCAAACCAAAAAATATTAGGATTAATTGTTAGACAACTTTATACAGATAATGATTGACTTGGCTGACACAAACGTCAGTCAGCTGTTGTCTAAAGCAAAAAGAGCGACCAAAATGAAATACAGAGATAAACAATAAAACTAAGCGGCAAATTACTTTTAAAAGAGTATTATCTTGACTTGTCTTCTCAATTCTATACGCTTTTAATCCAATTTTTGTTTTACTTTTCGTTATATTTTTTCATTTTGTCTGACATTATCCACAGAATAAGGTATGAGTATGTCGTAGCCTTAAGCTTGTCAGCAACACTTTTTTTTCTTCTTCTGCTTACATTTTAAATAAACCATAAAAACCACAACTCCACTGAGCTGGGCCTGTTAAGAGTGAGTGTGTAGTATGCTCATATTAATGATTATGAAAACCCCAAATGTGAGCAAACCGTCTTAACCAATCAAACAAGCAGCGAACTCACTTTAGATCTTTTGTACTTAAATTTTATTAAAAAATAAATAAAATGCATAAAGTCTGATGACTTAAAGCCGAAACTGAAACTGACTGACTGGTAGTTGTATGAATGGCTGTTTTTGTCTTAATGGGTGCGTTAATATAACGTGCGGTTTGGCGTCAGTTTCTTAACTGTGTGGCACTTACAGACAACACGGGCAACAATGTTTGATAAGTGCCGCTGTTTTTATTAAAATTTTCGCCTTTTAGCATTTTTGCTACTTTTTTTTGTTGTTAGTTTATCTTATTTTTTATATATTTTTTTCTGTCAGTAACTCAGTTTGGTGTTTTTCCTTAAACCATTCATATTTATAGACTATTTGATATAGTTGTATGCTTTTGCTGTTTCAGTTCTCTTAAGTTTCCGTCAATTAAGATAAACTTTTAAAGACATTTTTAGCCACAAAAATTATTTAACTCTATAAACATTTATTAGAAGTAACAGTTGTGTAGCGCATTTGTTTAGTGGCCAACTTGTGGACAAAAAGTTTTTAAATGAACTAAATAACTTTATAAAATAAGTTAAATTAGAGAATAACAAGATATATTAGTTTAGTTTGAAGGAATTGGAAAGCTTGCGGCGTTTTCCCGCGGAGACCTGTTGGGTATATGAATTTTGAAAGGTTACTTTAGAGTTAAATTTGCCAGCTCTGCAAAGTCGGCAGATTTTCCGATTCATAAGCGATTGTGTCTGGTTTTCGGGTTCATAGATATGAAAAGAGGATGTGCTCCTCGGATTCCTTATCATCCTCATCTAAACAGCTTCTACAATTGTCTCTATCTGCAATTCCCAACCAACTTTCCAAAAATTAAAAAATGTAAAGTTGTGGATGATTTTGAAGCAACATATTAAATTTGCTTCTTGTAACTCCAAAAATGTTGATATTAAGTAAAAATTATTAGGAACAGTTTTATACAGAAATTTTTGATAAAAGATATAGCTTTAGACCTAGGAGCAAAGAAATAAAAAAAGTAAAATTAAGGGGACCTCCTCCCTCTAGCTCGTCCACAAATATATATACCAAGGACTAACATTGCAAATTTTCAAAACTCCAATAATTATTGCCTTAGGTTTGTCTAATTTGACTGGCCTAAAACCTTTGATTTGAGTGAATTTTAAGAGGAGATCTTTTACAGTTCAGGAAATATCTTCTCAGATATACAAAAGTACGTACCTTGAAAGTTTTAAACTGATGAACGTGCGATGCAAAAGTCAAAGACTTGTGTCCGTCTTCCATGCAAGACTAACTGTTTCAAAATAGAAGTACATATCTCCTGGTGTGTTGCTTTTAAGCATGCCATGAGGGTCGATTTCTACTCATACAATGCATTATTCTGGAGCTAGAAAAATTGTTTATGGGAACGGGGATTGAGAGAAAAGTGTTTATGGACATACGATTTGAACTTTCCAACATAAACAGTGACTGGAAATAGCCTAGAGAGAGTTTATTCCACACACACACAAATAGTTTTACTGGCGTATCGAGCACAATGGGATAAGCGCTTTATGAAGAATGTGTTCGCGCAAAATAGAGGGTTTCAGGAACAAGTTCCCTAATCTCATTTGAGTATAATAAAATTGCGAAACACATCCCATATTGCATAGATTCTCCAATAAGCTACTAGGGTTTACTATCCCACAGTCACCGATGAGCTTCTCCGCCGTCTCACAGTAGCTCCAATTGGGGAAAAAGGTAATAAATCTGTATCTTTCAAACTTGCGATCCGCTTATAAAACAATGTATGTTTTAATCATAAAGGAGGACAAAATACAGGGTGTCAAATTTAACTACCTCGGGCATGAAAAATGTTGTTTGCCTCATAACTTTTACAAATATTATCCAATTATAATGAGCTTAATTTTTTTGTAAAGTTTATAAATAGGTATAGCAAATACACTTTAATTTATTAAAATATCTTTAATAGTATCAGAGATATTTGGCTCTGAATTTTAGGTATTTTGTTTTTGTCCTCGACTTTGTTCCCGATTCATAAATATCTACAGTAATAGCATAGCCAAAATTATTAAAAAAAATATTTTATGATTTTCAACAAAATCCTTGATAATATTTTGAAGGAATTTTTATGTTATCTTTATTCATGCAGCTGTGAAATAAAATCAAAGTAAAGACTTTGAAATGATGATGAAAAATGGCTGAATTTTGACAAAAATAGAGCTTAATTGTTCGATGTTTTTCTCAATTAGATACATTTGATATAATTAATCTGGCTTTTAATTGTTACCCGCTCATGGCCTGTAGAGCAGATTTTCTAAAAATAATCATATTTTTGGAAGCATTTTATTTATTATTTTTTATTTTATTTTGCTATTTATTAAAAAACATAATTTGCAAAAGTTATGAGGCCAACAATGTTTTTCATGCCCGAGTTGGTGAAACTTGACAGCCTGTAGCCGACCGTGTGTTTCAACAAAGTGGCCCAAAATTATTATTTTCAAAGTTAAGGCCCTCTTCTATGATTTTTACATATATCGTTTTGTAATCGGATCGGAAGTTTCAGAGATACACACTGGAACTACTATGAAACGATAAAATTTTAATTTGTGTGTGTTTGATATGAAAATCTTAATTTATTGGAATATAAGTGTTTGAAAATAGAAAAGTAGCTTTTAAGAAAATTGTTCAATGCACATGTTTTTCGTAAATGCTGATGGTAATTTTCGCAAAAGCATGTCTCTAACGATATATACACAGAGAAAACAGATTCGTTGTGGTAATCGAATTTGTAGCCAATCGAATTCTGGCGGTTGCATGTACTATTTTGTAATTCAGTTGTAAGTGCCGAACGAATTCGATATGAAGCACTGAATATACAAAAACTAAAAATCAAAATAAAATATTATTGTGAATAAAATTTAAAACTTGAAACTTTTATTTATTGCAGCTCAGACATAAACCGTAATTTTTACATTTAAAACAAGCCAAAAATATACATTCATAAATACAAACATGTCTATAAAAATATTTTATGATAATTATTACACCATATCTCAATGGCATTGTTTCCTTCTATTTGCGATTTCTCAAGGATCACCTGGAGATTAAAAAGTTAATTAAAACCAAACATGAGTATCAAAAGGAATTAATTTCTTACATGTATGACATCAAGAAGCAAAGAAGGTTCTCATGCTGGTACAGGACATTCATTTGGTTTTTGCATAATATTCGTGCATTTTGCGAAACCCAATACATAGACTTTCACTAGATTCAGTAGTCTGTCAATTGGTCAGAGCATCAACCTTTTAAAATTCTTAAATTTAGTTACACATTGTTATCGTATTGACACAAATATACATACCTTTTTTGAATTAAGAATATCTGCATCCATAGTAGATATATTCCTTCCATCAGCGTTCCTTTTTTTTAACAACTTTTGTCAAATTCTGAATATTTATATCATATTTTTTCAACTTATTCTTTAAATTATTAATTTTAATTTATTTATGTAAATATGTCATTCATATTCAAAATTTATTACAATTGCTGAATATCAGTTGAGAACATCGTATTAGATATTTTATTATATTAAAACAAACTTTTGGAATAGATATTTGGAAATTACAACTGATGTTATATTACAAGTAAAATTAGTTCATACTATAACATGTTTTTTTGTTGCAATCCCCGATATGAAGTACTGTATATGATATAATTTAGTTGCGCCCTCCAAATCTATAAATTAGTTTAAAGAACTTTAAAATTGATTAGGTTGTTTACTATTTCGGCTGTGTGATTCTTTGTATCCATTTTGAATATGGAATTGTAACTGTATATACAGAAAATTTATTGCGTTTGCTAATATATATTAACTCGGAAGAAGATTTGATTATTGAAAGTAATATATAATAGTTACAAACGTTTTCTAACTGATCTGTTCTCTCTGTGTAGAACAGGCAATTTTTAAGAATTTTTAGTTGCGGATAATATTTTTAAAATAAGGAGTCCAACAATGTTTTTCATGCCCGTGGTAGTCAAGTTTGATACTCTGTAGCTCACCGTATATTTCAACAGTGTGATTCAGATTACATTACTCTATGACTTTTATCGACATCGTTTTATAATTGCAAGTTTCAAAGATACAGATTTATTAAGATTTTTTCACAATTGGAACCACTGAGCTTCTTCTGTACATGGTTGAGTAACTTTAAAATAGACTTTGAAGCATCGTCCCATACGTGAGACTTGTATTCCTTTTTCTGTCAGATAAATGTGGGTGGTATATGTATTAATACCAGATGTATTATTAATATCAGATTGAGTACACCATTTTAAAAACCCGCGACAGGCTTCTTTTGAGATTTAAAAGATGTGATCAGTCCAGCGAACTTCACACTAGATTTTTATGTCAAGAATATTAAGAGCTTCTGATTCCCTAATACTTACCCTACCCATAATTGCAGATGGATCAGCAAGTTCGGTCATACGACTGCGCATAAGCATGTACATGTATAGCATACCGTCTTACGAACATTAAATTCGACACTACTCTCGCGAATCCATTCAAAGATTGTTATAAGATCGTAATTTACCACATGGTCCAAATCTCCCACCGTAATGTGCTAGAACTGAATGCATATGGATAGCAGATGCTGTTGTCATCCCTGAAAGAATAGAAAACTTATAGATAGGATAGGAGAGAGAAAGAACCTTCTGGTAGATCTGAATTAATCGTGAATTTGTTTGATGATATCGCATCTATAACAATGTGTATAGTTTGATATCTAGGAAAGTCATAACCGACACCAAAAGCAACAAGTTTTGACAAAATTTCATCATGGCCATAGAGTGTGGCCATGGTGGCCTTAGAAATATCTAGAGCCACCACACCTTGCTTTCACCGAAATGGTGTATGAGTGACACTATCATTCCGAAAGAAAGGCTTATAAGTCGCCCGTAGAGCCTACACCACGAAAGTTATACCAGCGGTCGAAAAGTAAATTGTTGGACCCTAAATATTTTACAATATGGAAATTCACCTTTACTTTTTAGCACTTTGGAAAGTACACAGCATATTGCAATTAGGCGGTAAACTGCAAAGTTACTAGCCTTTCCATTTTTGTGGATACAGGTAACATTAGTAAACTTCTAACAAGTTGGCAATTCATTATCATAATATAATGTAATAAAGAGCGTTGCCAACGGACGTACAAACCCTAAAGGACACTGCTCACAGATCAGTGCACAGCGCGGAAGAGTCCCCTATTTCTGAAAATATTAGTATTCTCCATCGAAAAAGTCCTCCCATATCTCAAAATATTTTGGAAATAAATTCTCCATTTCTGAACGGATAATAGCACCAGTATAGATTTTCACACTGGCATTGCAAAGGAGTATTTCTATTTAACATAGGAAGATGTGTTGTACACATTGCACAGGAGTGGATCTGTGAAGTTCCAAAGTAAATAAGTAATTAAAAAGAAAATTTCATGTTGTTAAAAAAATGGAAATATTGCTTCTAAATTAGAAAATATATCGACGGCCTATATTCAAAATCCTCTATATTAAAAATCACAACTTTTCAGGAGAGCAAAAAAACTGTTTAGTTCGTTCATTTTTAGGGGCTATTTTAAAATCTTTGTTCTATAATATTTGTTAATATCCAGGACTAAAATAGTGGGTGTAATTTATCTTTTTAATTTTGTATTATTGGCAGTTTTTTTTAGAGATAGAGGGTTTTTTATTCGGAGATACTCAAATCTTATACCATATAACTGTGGCTTGGTGCTAAAAGGGCCAATGTCAATATTTTGCTGTTTTGAGTTAATCATTGCATTAGGTTTCTGTTCTTATTCTCTTTTATTTAGCTGAAACAGCCAATGTCTAATGTAACGCAGAACAGTTTCATAAGGGTTTTGCTTGCCAAAGTCACTATGAACTCATATGTAAAACATAAACTTAGATTGCCTTTTTCTCAAAACTCAATATTTTCACATTGGCCCTTTTAGCACCAAGCCACAGATATATGATAGAGGATTTTTTATTGTAAAAAAATTAGTGAAGAAATTAATTAAATAAGTTTTTAACAAATAATATAAAATTAAAGAACAAAAAAGTTTACTATACATTGCAGTATCCGCGATGATAGCAAATTTTTCCTAAAATGTTGTTATTCTTTTCGATATTACTGATTTCTTCAATATAGTTAGCAATTTTTCGTGAACATGCGGCCTTGGTAGTCTCGAATCAATGCTAGAGCGTGTCGATGTTGCAACTTCTCGCGAATTTACAGTTTGAGCAAGTTTCAATCATACGAGACTATAAAAAATATCAGATAATTTCAATTTAAATTGAGTTTATTTATACAATATTTTATGCGATAGAGGATTTTGTCTTCGTAAAAAGTTAACTGCGTAAGCCAGAGAAATAAAAAATGACGATAAAATCACAAACATAAATATTTTTACTCTTAAGTTTATACCATAGATGCGGCTTATTTTACACAATACTCTGTCATCAAAATGTGATTTTCCTTAAATTAGAATACAGAGGATTTTGAATATAATATTTAATTTGAAAGTTGAAAAAATTTTAATTTATTTTTTATTTTTTCCCTAAAAAGCATTATCCTCTATAAAAAATGTTTTCTTCAGGAATATGTGGCTATTGTATATGTGTCTAAAAATTATTTTCATAGACATAACTCAGAAAAAAATCGATCCAATTTACAATTTTTGTTGACGCTTGACTTTTATGAATTTGGCATATTTTACAGCAAAGTTTTGATTTTCGCCCATGTGTTCTAAAATCTCAAAGCTTGGATTTAAAAACAAATACCACTTGACTAACCCTTTTGCATATCCACTTATTTGCCAAATCATTTTATGGGACTTGCACCAAATATGGACTTTATAAGAAAAATCATATATATATTATATTTTTAGGATTTGTTGAAACATTATTCTGATTTTCAGAAGCAAATCTTAGGTTTCTTTACTTACACGGTATTTTGTGCACATGTATTAAACTTTTTCCTATTTCTAGAAAATCGGTGATTACACAGTCTCAAAAATTGGTACTTTTTCCTTCCTTTTTGAACACAACTACAATTTTTCTAATTGATGCCCTAAAAAACTGTGTCCTCAGTTTTTACCTATTACTTCGAGATCTTTATTCGGTGCGTATATAATATTTCCACTTGGTATACCAGTATATTTCACCTTAACTCGAGAACAGTAACTGGATGACTAATTTTTCTTGATGCGAAAACTTCTCACTAGTTACTAAACATTGGCACAGAAATATAATTCAATTAATTTGGCAAGGACATATACCCTTGAAAGCACAACACCAATGGAAGAAAGAAAACGATAGATTAAATACAGAAAACAAAAATACAAAACATAAGGATTGGTGAAAATAGTAACATCCCAATATTTGTTTGAACAATCTGCTAAAACCAAACTTAAGCATAACAGATAAACAAATTCTCATATATTTGCTTAACTAAATTTTATTTTATTTTTCAATTGTAGTTTCTTTACTTATTTTTAAAATATCTATTACACCATATCTAAGAAACTTTCTCAAGTTGAGAATTATTTATTTTCCTTAAAAAACAACAGGAAATCATAGGTTTTTTTAATGTTTCATTCTTGTTTCGCAGGAAGTCTAAAACTTCGGAAATTTCCAAACAACACAAATTACAGCATTAATAGTAGTAAAATCAAATTCACATATTATTTTTGGAAATAAACTTTTAATTATCTACACGTGTGAAAATTGTTTACAAAGTAATTATAAACATAATTATAGCTATTGGCAACATGACTTTATCCATGTTTATTAATAATTGTCTCTTAATAAAAAATTCTAAGTGTTTGAACACACTGCCAATTATGGCATCACTATGTACAGTAGTGTTTTCAATTATTCGAGTTTTATAATCGTTCGAATAAAACTTCGTAATTATTTTCTTTTTCGAATAGCCGAATAACTTTAGGTTTCTATTCGAATATTATTATTTAATGAATAAAAAATTTTTTTGTAATAGCCACGTCAAAACCACGATACTAATATATTCTATCACCAGTTTCGATTTTTAAAAACGGTAATAGACATTCTGTCTTCAGCCAAACTCTTTCAAAGATATTGCTCATATACTCAAACAACATCATAACTCAAAAAAGGATATTTTTAGTTAATAATACAGAAGTAATCGCAATATCGTTCTTTATATTGTATACCTCTTGAGAGAAAAATATGTATGTATAATTTATTTTTCCTTTAGGTTGTATGTAAAAAGAATACATAAAATTTGTTTTCTACAAAACTAGCTTTTTGTGTTATGACGTTGTTTGAGTAAATGAGCTATATTATTTCTACGATTGCATTAACATAATTTCTCTTTACAAACATACATATTATTTTTGTGAGATATGTTTGGATCTTCATTGAAACTATCAATTTGTACAATATGTATTTTACGAAAATGATAAAAGATTGGGGAAGTGTTAGACCCGTGACATTTGTCAGCCTTACAACACATTTTGAAATTAGTTTGGGTTTTCTAATTGTCTTTCTCAAAATATGTACTTCCAAACTAAGATCATGCTGCTGTAATTTATAACGAAATCTTTAACAGAGTCAACAAACCGACATTCAAATACATTTTTATAATTTGGTGTAAGTTGCTTACTTAATACATTCTATTGCTAACAATTTAAAAAATTAATTAACTTAAAACGCTATTTTACATTCGTATATGTAAACCAATTTTTATAAAAAATAGCTCCAAAAAGTTATTCGAATATTCGACAAAAACTGTTTGAATAATTTTTTATTTTAAATTGAAAAATATTGTTCGTTCGAACAAAAATTAAAAATATTTGTTAAAATTTTCGAATAATTCTTATTCGAATGACACACTAATGTGCAGCCATACATACATATGTTTGAACATTTACATAGTATAATATGAAGAAATAACTTACATCATATGTTTCTAGGTGGCAATAAGCCACCTTATAAATACGTTTTTTTTCGTTTTGTGTCTCTAATTGCCAATAAATTTAAAATGGTTTTCCCGAGTTTTTGTTGCCAATAACAAATAAGTAAGAATTGCTTTATTACTTTAAATAATTTGTCTGAATTTGTTATGTAAAGTTATGATATATATATTTCTATTAGAATGTTTGTTCAAGCATTTGGCAAGAATAAAAAAGAAACGTGTCTTTAATGTGAGAACATTTATCATGGCATTAAAGTTTCTTTTTATGTCTTGTATATATTTTGTTTATATATTATTTTTTGGTTGTCAGTTGGTGGAAGCAGAAGTTAAAGTATATTTATCTTTTGGTGGTTTTGCTATAAAAATATTACATGTAGCATAAGGGTGTGTATATATTTTTTATACTTGTAATTTTGTCGTTTTCTTCAGGGGTGATGTGTCTTATATTTCTCATGATTTTTTTTCTCAGAAACGAATACAAAAATTTTCTATGATTTTCTTTTTTCTCCCGATTATAAAAAATACATTTCTGCGTAGGTATGTTTGAATTTTTCTTATACATTGTAGGATTCTATTAGGTATTTTCGTGAATTTTTTTATTTTTATTTATTTTTGCTTATGAACAGCACCCGCAGTTATCACATGTAGACATGACTATAAGCATTTCTTGTTGACATCATCCTAAGAGATTTTTATTTCTTTTAGTTAGTATTTCCCTTGTTTTGGTTTTCTATGATTTTACACTTTTTGTTCATGTTTACGAAATATAGCTCAGTCGGTTTATGTGACACACGTCAGACAGTCAAAACAATATAAATACCACAATCTAGATATTGGTTTATTACCTACCTACATATATACAGTGGAATAGGGTGTGTTAAAAAGTAATAAGACAATTTAATAGAAATTTAAGTTAAATTAAACCCAAGAGAAATAAATTTAAACAAATTTAAATGATGGTGCACCATCATTATTCTAAGCAAAGAAGTGAAGTATTCGTTCGGGTGATTATTGGTACAACAGTTATAAACCGTTATCATTAAAACCTTAACAAATGAATAATTTTCAAATCAATTATTTTACATACTTAACTTAATAATAAACAACAAATTATAAATAAAGGGTCCGCCATCTAACGTTATTTTTTTCAACTAGTGCTTATTTCGTGAATGGTAACACTTAGCTCATGTCTGATTTGACAGATAATTAGTTTTATCCTTCCGCTGAACGAATATGGTTGTGTATACGCTTGAGCAACGTGTTTTCGCTTCGCCAAATAGGCCTGCGATCGACTTACAGAAGATGCCGATTTTGCAAGAAAAATCATCTTTTCAGATGAAGCTCATTTTGATCTTGGCGGGTATGTAAACAAGCAAAATTGTCGCATTTGGGGCGCAGAAAACCCGCACGCATACCTTGAAAAGCCGACGCACCCAAAACGAGTCACTGTTTGGTGCGAATTTTGGTCCAGAAGCATAATTGGGCCATTTTTCTTCAAAAATGAGCAAGGAGTGGCCGTTACAGTCAATGGCGATCGTTATCGGGCTATGTTGAACGAATGTTTGTTCACAAAAATTGAAGAGGAGGATATTGGCAACATTTGGTTTCAACAGAATGGCGCTACGTGCCAAACAGCCGAAGCTACACTCGATGTTTTGCGCCCTGTTTTTGAAGATCGCATTATCAGTCGCAGAGCTGATGTCGTTTGGCCACCTCGGAGCTGCGATTTGACACCGTTGGACTATTATTTGGTGGGGTGCCATCAAAGAAAAGTGTTACGCCGACAAGCCAGAGACAATTGACGCTTTAAAGGAAAATATTTGTGAAGTCATTGTTGAAATAGAGCTGCACACAATCGATAATGTGCTTAAAAATAGGACCGATCGTGTAGGCTACTGCATGGCCAGCCGAGGCAGCCATTTGAATGAAACTATTTTTCATTATTAACCGGAAGGATTGTACTTTCAAATAAAAAAAGAAATTTGAGAAAATATTCAGTAGTTTTTTTTAATAGCATTTTCAAAAAAAAAAAGTTATCTGGCGGACCCTTTACATACAGTCTATAACAACAATAATCAAAATAAAAAGTACTCTGTGAGGGAACAATGTTGGCACAAGTATCACTATTGGCGCGGTATTTCTTTATCAAACACGCGTAGCCGAATTAAGTCTACTATGACACTTTTATCTGCAATATAATTGCTATGCTCTCCCACAGTTTTAGCTTCGAAAAACTGTAATTTTGTATTATTTACACCGATGCGTTAATTGCAGTTGGGCTATCTGGTTATGAATGTATAACATTGGTAACAAGGCAGTTAGTTAAAGCAGCAGGCGGCTCAATTTGGAGTTTCTTTCGTCCTAAGAACGAACTGTTATTCTGCTTATGCTTACACCTGTCTCCATTGGCGGAATGTTTTCACTTTTATGTAACGGGTTTGGGGATGCTCGCCAATAGTATTTTCATATACAAGGATATCACCTCTTATCGCTTTTTATTTTTCATCGGGGCCTTGCATTGTACATACACAATGACGGTGTGTACCAGCGCCAGCAATCATCAGACACGCATGATCCTGAATCTAGCTTTCTCTGGGTTAAATTTTAAAATCAGGGCACATTATTTTCATTTCGAGCTGCTTTACTTAAGTCCCAAGGCGCGAAGGCATAAACAATATCCGGCCTCGACTCCCTTTCCGATTCCATATCGAAGATTCTGGAGAGTTGACCGAACAGATATGGGTTTTGATTAACGTCGGTACCTGCCATTACGGCCTTATCCGACGGTGTTCTCAAAACACCGAGTGAAGTTGAGTGTTCACCACCACCCCCGAGTTACCCCGAAGGCACACCATGTGTAGCTTGCAAGGGTCACACAGGTAGCAACTTCTCATGCATGGGAGACCCCACCATGCATAAACACCTTGTTAGAGTGTTTGAGCTATCTAAACTCTATTACATCAGTAGCTTAACGCGATGCGAACAAGGCTTCCGAGGAAACAGAAGCTGGCAAGTATCTACACCAAGTGTAGACGCCCCCAGCAAAATATTCCCCTTCCACCCGCCACAAAGCACTACCGAGTGTAACGTCTGTTGGTTTAGCAACAGCACAAAGAGGCTTTCTGTTGGTGGACCGAAGTCCACGCTAGCCACTAGCACTAGGCGAGCATCAGTCTTTTAACCAACACCTCTCCCAGCGATTTTGGTAGCAACCACAGCCCCCACGTGGACTCCCGAAGGAGACCTCTCCAATAACCAGACACAGAATCATCCTTCCTGGGAGGGTGAGACAATGTCCTTCCAGCGACATCATCCCAGATGATCTCGCTCATACGGCGAGTATCTTATCTCTTTACCCTCGGAAGGCAGGTCATCTGTGGGGCAACTGGTTCCCGTGGTACCAGTTCAAGCTACTGGTAAAGCCTCAAAAGAAAACCCCTAGAGGCTAACTTTCTATCGACTTTGGTCTTGGGGTAAACCATAGGTGCCTGTTCACCTCCTTACTGACTCGAGTAGGCAAGCCTACTTCCTTTTATAAATATATGCACGCCCGTTGCTCTGTCGCCAGAGATTGGGTAGTACACATAAGTTTTATGGGTAATTGGCCAAAGGTACTGTCAGCAAAATCCAATTACCCTCTCCCCAGAAAGCACATCATCAAGGCTAGAGCTATCACCAAGATGCGCACACTGTGCTCCCCGGGGGGAGTTGACCGAACAGTAAAACTGTTATTGCTGGTGATTTCAATATGTTCACGACTAATCTTGGTTCAAGAGCTCCGGCAGCCCATATTTTGAGTTGTTCGCCCCGCACAACCTCCTTGCGCAATTAGTGAATAAATTTCGTGTGTTGAAAGACACAAAAACAATACTTTCAACCTTTTTCTCCATTCACACCTTGAAAAGTATGAAGCGTTTATTAATGCACCTCTAGGCAACTCGGATAATTGCTCTATTTGTCCTCCTTTTCTTTCTCAGAGCTTCATACCGTTCCAAGGTCAGCTCCAAATTGTTTAAAACACATTTACGAAAAGGCTCGTTGAACTGACCTCAATGACTTTTTTCGGCATTTTAACTGGAAAACTCTGGTTCTTTGACTACGATAATAATGCCATGGCAGAAATGGTCGCAAAACAACATTTTACTGATAATGAAGGTAATCGTTCCATCAAAGCGGATTCCGATTAAATCCAGAACGAAGTCTTTTGGTTTAATCAAGCTTGCAAAAATTAAGTCAGATCCAGCGAGGAAGCATAAAGTAACTGGCGTAGTAACAAAAATTTCGATACTGATTTGCTACCAAAAAAGGCGAGATTTTCGTGTGCAAGAGTGCAAAGGGGTGAAAAAGCTTTGCACAAGCAGCGTCTATGTACTAAAGTTCTTGCTGCTACTCGGAGTATTAAGCGCTTTTAGGCATTCGTTAAAAGAATAAAAGATAATGTTAGGTCCCTAATTTAAACTATTTTAAAGGTGATCAAATATTCTTTGACCCGGTTGTTAAAGGTAACCTTCTGACTGAATTATTTGCAAGTAACTCTCCCTTGCCGGAAAACAATTAAACACTGCCCGAATTCTGTAACTAGCCTAAGGTGTTCTTTCGATCGCGTGCAGTTAAAACGGTTTTAGCGGATCTCAACATAATTGTACCATGAAATTTTGCAGTTAAATAAAAATTTATGTACTAAACACCAGGAAAGAAAAAAAATAAAGATTAGGAAATTCAATTATTTGTTTGATGTCGATTGACGTCTTTACAGATACATTTGCTATATGTTCCAAAAGATTTATATATATATATATATATATATATATATATATATATATATATATATATATATATATATATATATATATATATATATATATATATATATATATATATATATATATATATATATATATATATATATATATATATATATATATATATATATATATATATATATATATATATATATATATATATATATATATATATATATATATATATATATATATATATATATATATATATATATATATATATATATATATATATATATATATATATATATATATATATATATATATATATATATATATATATATATATATATATATATATATATATATATATATATATATATATATATATATATATATATATATATATATATATATATATATATATATATATATATATATATATATATATATATATATATATATATATATGTAAAAGAGTAATAGCGCTTTTTTTAAGCAAAAATTTTCGAAAATTAAAATTTTTTAAAATTTCAGTATAAAACTTTAAAGTCTTTTAACTCAGATGGCAGAATTTCATGAAATTTTTGTTAAAATCTTTAAAATTTTGTTCTTTAACTACTGAATAAAAAATATCCAAATATCATACGATTTATGTATGATATTTGGATGCGATTTTGGAAAATTGAGAAACTTCAATTTTCAAATGAGCATAACTCACTAACTATAGGAGATAAGTATAAAACCAAACATGTATTATTTAGATATTAATAAGGGCAATAATATAGCAAAAAAGTTTTCCAACAGAATGAGAAACAAAAAAATGGCAAGCAGTAATAAATTTTACATTTACGAAGTGCCCTATGTTGAGACATCATAGCTCCGCTCCTGAGCAAGTTAGAGAACTGATATTTAAAACATAAATATAAATGCTTTTCTGCTATATCGATAGAACTATCCGTTTGGAAATGCATGAACTATAACCCAAATGTTTTGATTCTGCCCCACTGTGCGGTGTAATTTGAGAATTGCGGTGACTAGTTTCCTAATTTTTTTGAAACTTTCAGCTTAGAAAACCTTACTGCTAATCTAATTTTTTCGACTCGGAGAGGCTTCAGTTGAATTAATAGATCTCATCACAGAAAATACAAAAAGCCTTATATAACAATTAAACATTTTTACAGGAGAAGCATAAAACTCATTTAAATGAAAAATATATTTACAATTAATGCAAAATTTTACAATATATATATATAAATTTGTTGGGCCTCTCTAACTTTTTTTATCGGTTATATTTATTTATTGTATCTTCAATTAAAATGAACTAACAATAACTAATCAAATTTTAACTCTAAAATTTTAATTTTTAAGTCCAGCCAATGCCAGAGCAAAATATTTGTTTCAGCGGTTGGTTGTTTAATTGTTTACGTCTCTCGTGTTCGGCTGGATGCAAGAATGTCCCTCCTTGTCAGCCGAGAGTGGCCTCTAAAGTTATTGATGTTTCGGGCTAAGGGATTTGGGTGCAAATCAAGCGTTTTTATGTATCTTGTCATATGTCTTAACCAGCGGCACATCTAAATCTTTATAAATTCGCTTGTTTCTGACATACCATATAGGGCTGCTGTGATTATATGAAGTATTTTATTTTGTCCCCTTTGAATTTTTTCTACATTTGATGCCAAGACAGTTCCTATTAACTGGATAACGTAGGACCATATTGGTTTTAGAATGGAGTTGTATAGAAGACGCTTACAATCTAGGCTTAGAGTAGAGTTCCTTTTAATGAGTCAATTCATAACCTAAACCTATACCTAAACAATATAAAGTACTTAATTATTAAATACTTAAAATATATAATGATAACAATATTATATGTAGTAATAATCAAAAATATTAACAATATTAATTCATATTTTGTAAGAGAAAATTTTTAAAAAAAGTTGTTGACGCAAGTTTTGAGCTGCTATTAATTTCATTTGGGTCACCTTTGCATTTATGTGGGACTTCCATGTAAGACGACGATCAAGATGAACACCGAGATATTTTACTTCAGTGTGTTGAGGTATAGTTTGTCTATTTATTTGCATATGTGGGCAGGTTTCTCTGCACAATGTAAAAGTAATGTGCAGATATTTTTGTTAGTTAGTTTTTATTCGCCATTGTTTTAGACATTGTTCCAACTGGGGTATATAATCTTGCAGTTTGCGGGAAGCTTCTTGATGGCTTTTGTGAACACTTAGAAAAGCTGTATCATCAGCGAATGTTGATATGTGTATGTTACTGCTTACCGGCAAGTCAGAGGAATATATCAGATATAATACAGGACCGATTAATACGCCGGCTTCAATCGGCTGCGGAGGGCTTAGAAAATTACCTTCTTTAGCAACAAATTCGCTCAGTTAAGTAGCTTTCTAAAAGCTTAAGGGTGTTTGCGGGTTGGTTTTACTTTAGTTTAATGCCTGAAAAAGAATAATGGAGAGCGTAAAACAATATTTCTTTTCCTCGTATGGTTTTCTAACCACATTCACGACTCTATGAGTTTGTTCAATCGTGCTGTGTTGTCTCCTAAAACCGAATTGGTGGTTTGGAATGCATCCAGTATCATTTAGTATGGGTGTTAGCTTACTCGTAAGTAGCTTTTCAAATAGCTTTGACATGTTAGACAATAGGCTTATAGGCCTATAGGATTCCACCTTCGTATGATTTTTGCCTGGATTAAGTCTCATGGTAATCAGCGAAAGCTGCAGAATAACATTTGAGGCGCAAAATACCGTTGAAAATAAATAGAATTATCCTTTTTGCAGTAAGGGTGGCTCTAAGAGCATTTTATTGCTTATTTTATCAGCGCCTTAAGCTTTTTTCGAGTTTAAGCCCGCAATACAGTGTTCAATCTCACGAATATTGAACCTTAAGGTAACATCTGGTATAGCTAACTTATGTTGCAAAATTTTTCACTAATTGGCAATATATTTTAAATCAGATAGGTGAAATTTCAAAGCTGACTAAATTTAGTTGAAATGAAAATGCAAGAATTTACCATGGAAAATAAGTCTTGTATTCTATTTACTGGCAAAAATTAGTTAAATAGATGATGTTTCATTGAAAAAAGCATCCACCTTCATAAGTGGTAAAAGCGAACAAGAACGCTGATGATGAAGAGCGTAGCGGCTATCGAAATCAGTAGTACTGATCCGTTCTGCTAATCTGATTTGAATATTCCAGCACTCCACTCTTAATACAAATAATTTGAATTTACATTAATTCAATTATTGAACTAGAAAATATATTTTTCATTTAAACAAGTTTTGTGGTTCTCTTATAAAACTCTTAAAATATAAGATAGGGCTTTTTGCATTTTCTGTGACAATATATAGATTAGTTTCTTTTTCAATTGCATGATGTCACAAAATATATTTATTTCTCGCGATTTTTTTTTATGACAAAGTAAGCACTAAGTATCACCATATAGGCCAGCTTATAGCCAACAGCGAATATTTATTTTTAAATAATTTCTGAGAATATCTCAAATAAGTATATAAAAATTATTAACTTTTTCTTTAAACTGACTACTGTATTGTCTATTAAAATAAAAACAAAATAAATGGAAACCAGATTTAAAAATATTGTGGCTTATATATTTTTTTATAAATATCTGATATTTATCTTAGTGGTTTTTATTTCTGTACACTTCAGTAATACGTTTGATGCAACTTTTTATTTCTTTAAAATTTTCAATATAAAGACATAAAATAAAGTGATACAATCAGCCTACGGCTGGCTGTTGAATTTCTGTTGAACTGCATTGCATACCAAATACACATATTTAAATCATGTAAAAAATATACAATATAAAACCACAAGATTTCCACAAAACGAAAAACGGAATGAAGTGAAAACTATTCGAAATTCACACTCAATAAATAGACGAATGAGTTAATGGACACATACTTTATAAAGTAGAATTATATAAGATAATGTAATATTATTGTGGGCTAGGTGATATATGATGCAGCAATATTTTTTGGTATTAATGTCACATACAAACCTATAAACACACAAATATTCTCATTAAAAATGTCAACAATTACTAGAGCTTTTTTTCATTTTGTTTAGGGATTATTGATAGTTTAATTATAAATGTTAACATTAACATATTTATGATTTCTTAAACAAAACGAAAACAAATCCACCAACTAGAAAATCGGTCACATCTTAAATGTTTTTAAAAAGTTGTGACTTTTAAACTAGAGATTTATATCATTCATATAAATAGCTTAATTTGAATATTTTTCTTCTTGTTTATTTAGCTGGAAGCAGTTGATAGAAATTCTTAGAAAAATTAAAATTTAATAAATATGAAACTTTGTATGGTATTTCTTTGTTTGTGTTAAATTTCTCCAAAAGGAGATAAAAATCTTATGGCATTGTTATTAAAAATTCTTTTTTTTTATTCTTCAGTTACTGCGACGCAAGATGAGTGCTTTTTAAAATAGAAAAAAAATTTGCTGGATTAAGAAATATATTAACTTATAAATAAAATAACACAGTAAACTCATACTTTCTATTATACAATCTTTTAAATTTTTCTAGAAAAATATGTAAAGATGTTAAGTAAACTCTAATACTTATTGAGAACTGTCTTTATTTTCATAGCTATGTACAACAATTTCAAAAAAATAAACCCACTTTTTAATAGAAATGTGATAATACACCTGCAGCATTATCGGCAACTTGGTGTATTATTACTGCCGGCTGCAAGACAACATTTATTGCCGCGTCATTTGCTATCAAACTTGTTGCTCTAGATTTAGTTTATATATTTTATTACTGCCAAGTACATGAATTAGTGTTATGACCGAAACAAAAGCAGTTGTTACACAAAATGGATTTGCACCAAATGTAATAGACTGTATTTTGTTAAAAGAATACAATGAATAGACTAATAAATAATATTATTTATTATCTTCTATGGTGTATAAAATATAATCTGGCCGAAAACTGCAGCTTCAGATGTTAGCTTGGAAAAAAGTTTTCGTGGTAATTGTAGTATATAACATTAGACATTTTAATATCATGGGCTAACTGTGCTCCAATCGCGAAAATAATATAAAAAATTATATGTAGTATGGGTTAGATTCAAAACAATTTGATATTTTTTGTTTTCTGAGTTTTTAATACTATTTCTTTAATAGTATTGGACACAAATCACTAAAACATATAGTGCAGGCAATATACTTACTTTGCAACATTTTATACGAAAGAAAATTTTGTTTTTTTATTTTTTTTCTGCTTACAAATTAAAGTCACACTCTCATTGTATAGCCAATATTTGTCTCCGCTTTAAGAAGTAGTTTTAGGGATCGATTTACTAACAAAATCAAAAAACAAATGCAGAAATAAATATCCGCAAATAGAAATAAACATAACAGTTTCGTTTCTCATTCCCACAAAATAGAGGAAATAAGGAAAATAAGAAAAATCTTTGCTTATTACTTTAAAAATATATCCACAATTTGCTTGTCATTCGTGACTTTTCTGTTTAATATTACATATTATTATCCAATAAATTAATAAAATAGTTGGTTGTATAAATTAATAAAAACGCTATGAGTAAAATTGAAGTCTTTATTAGAGGATTTGTAGCATTAGCTACATCAATTTACTACCAATTCGTCATTCGTTACTTGAATATTTATTTTAAAAATATCAAGGAAGTGTTGGATAAAAGAAACAAATAAAAAACATGGAAGTGTAGCGGCTTCCGAAAGTGGCGCTACTCTGTTCTGCTGTGTACGTTGAAAAATTAAGTTGATGTTAATTTTTCCATTGTTCCTTGGAATATTAATCATACCCAATTCTTTCTGAATATAACGTTACGAACCTTAGCCTAATAATCAATTTAGATTCACAAAAACATTGTAGTTCGTGACTTGTCTATTTGTAAGTATTTTCTTGTGGTAGATTATAATATCTAATTTCGGTATTTTTTGTTATTGGTTATTGTTATAAGAGAAGAAAACTTAATTAACCCGAAAAGAGATCCAAAAACGTTATAGTGACATTTTAAAATTAGAGAAAAACGGTATGCAGGATATAAGCAAAAATTAAGGGAAAGATAAAGGGAAGTAATCTTAAAACATCTTATTTGATTTAAACGAGTTTTTAAGGAATTAAAACGTAGAGAAATAATATAGAAATCATATTGTCTTAAAGTGAGGTAACGAATGACAAAAGTAGCATCGTAAAACAAAAAAAAAAGGTAAGATGCATGTTTTTTTAGAACGAAGTTTCCTATCATACGTTGTGCGTATCAAGTTTTCTACGCTGGAGGTTAAAAAATTCTTGAAAATCTATAACATGAAAAAATGCTTGTAGATGTAACAAATAGGTGTAACGAATACTGGTAACAAATACTTATAATGAAAACAAAAAACGAAGGCAACAGGTCGGTGCAAAGGTTAAATTCCATAAAAGTTCAGTGTTGCTGCTTTAATATTTTCAAGCTTTTTGGTGTTGCCGCTGTTTTTGGGAAGATCCGGGGTACTTCTGAGATTTTGAGTAGATATTTGTTCAACTTTTTGGGAATCCTTGGGTTTGGTTTGTGTCTTGGCTAATGGTTGGTGTCATTGCGAGGTGAAGGTATCTCGGCTTAACACCAGCTGCCTCGGCTTAATACTTGAGAAATATCGCCTAAGTATCTTCCAGCTGATAGTGGTTTTATGATGACGAATTGTCTTCTTTCTTCAGCGAGAGGTCGAAATTTATATCTTCATTTACTCGGTGTCGTCAAGGTAGGTGAAATTTTTGTTTTTAAATTATAAAATCTATTTTTGCTGGGGCCGTATCGCCTGATCTAGTAACTAAGCGGAGTGTACCAAAGGGCGATGAAGATGAGAATATGTCTGACATAGCGGCCGTAAGTGGCCTGCCCATGGTGTAAGGCCGACAGTGGCAGGCCGCAGGCATAAGGCCGAATGTGGCATGTCGAAGATGGTAGATCCAAGCCGGTAGGCGGTAGGACAAAGGCGTCAGGAACTTCGTTCCTACGCAGTGGCGAATACAAACTATTTCTTGGGTTTTGTATAACTTTCAAAGCCTACTATGCTTCTTTTTTAAAATTATTTGTAAATTCTCAAATGGTTTTTGAAAGTCTGTACATTAGATAAGAGTGTGGTTGAAGTCTAGTGACGATTTGGTAAAGCACCAATGAAATGCATATAGACAATGCTTACTTATCAACAAATAAATTTCATTTAACATATACATACATATATATTTTAATTTAAAGGACGCAACGTTATTGCAATATCATTGATTTTTGGCAGCAGAATGGCAACTTTAAATCACACTTATTTAGCATTCGCTGTATCTTTTCTACTTGGCCTTTAATGAAACCTGACCAAAACAATTTTAGCGTAGCTCTTGGACTGGATTGATTGATTATAGGGATCATATTTTATTCGAAATATAAAAAAAAGACTAATAAATATTAATGAAACTTTCAAACATAAGTAGCTGATAGCTTTCCATTATGATTCGAATAACCAAATTTTTTAATTGTTATACGAAATTCCTTCCAAGCAAGTTTGAGTTCTAATCTGTTTTTAATGCTTAATGTATTTATTTTTAATTCCTATTATACAGTTTTTTTATTTAAATATCCATTAAAATACTTATCTATTTTATTAATCTTGTTGGCTTGTTAAAATAAGAACAATATAAATTTAATAATGTGAATAAATTTTAAATTTAATTGCTGCTTGTAAGCTTAAAAATTTTGCGTACATCTCATAAATATTTGATATTAATTATGGGATGTCAATATTTTTATTTAAGACATTTATAAAGACAGCAAAAATGTATAAAATATGTATAATTTTGTTGCTTTGAATATTGAAATAAACTGGTAGGAAAAATTGTTTTAAGCAAACGAAGACACTAGGATGAGCTACATTTTTTCAGTCGTATATATTTGTAATGAAATTTTAAATATTTGGAGGGAGAGAAAGACTTTTGTTTAATTTTCAATATGACTCAATGGCTGCAGATAAAACGAAATAAAAACTTTAAATACCATGTCTAAAATTTCCAATTTTATTAAAAGTTAAAAACACGTTATTTAATACTGTTTGCAGTAAAATGTTTTAATATTATTATTATTATTATTGAAATTGTGCGTAATTTATTCATGGGCTTTTATCTCAAGCCATTAATTAATCTCTATTACGAATATAGGGTATTCAAAACAAGTCTTATTTCAAATGCTCAACGATAAACATGCAAGTTTCTACTCAAACTTGTCGACCTGTTTGGCTACACTTAATTAACAATTAATTATCAAGCTTTACTACAAGCAACAGAAGCAATCAGTATATATTGTTTTTTTATTATCGACTTTGTTATAATAAAAATTTGTTAAGAAAACAACGATATTTTCTACCTGTCTTTTTTCTTCATATTGCCTATATAAAACTCTTTTTCAGAAAATTGTATATTTTCTAATAAAGCGTTTGATGTTTTATATTGCTTATTAAAAATAATTTAATAACATACAAAGTGTTTCAAAATAAAAAACGCCTTCTAAATAAAGAAAATATTTATGAACCAACAAAAAAGAAAAAAATTAAAAAAAAAACATTCAAAGTTAATGAAGTTTCGTCTGGTTTGATATTAAAATGTAATTAAAAAATAACTGAAAAAGTCAAATAAAAGTTAGCTGATAAAAAGACAGGAAGAAGTAATGAAAAAACTGTTAAATTTGAATTAAGACTTAAGGTTAAGAATACATAACTTTGAACTTTTTATAGGTAAAAATTATTTGCATTATGAAAGGTATTGTTTATTTGTTATAAAACTGTCAAAAGATTAACGATTAACGAAGCGATCAGTATAATATATAAGTTTACAAGGTTTTGCACTAGAGCAACTAAAAATGGTTTCTTATGAGTGATTCCACGTAAAACGGACCTATGCACGAAAAACTAATTTAATCATTTTTAATAAAATCTCTCAATTGATGTTTTTTAGAGAATGACAATTATAAAAAAAATAAAAAAATTCACTATTTAATATTTTTTAATCAATTTGATGCACTTTTAAATTATCATGCAAGAAACATTTTGCTCTCCCTCTTTGTACGTTTAATATTTATTTCAGATTTTGTTTTATTCCCTTTCACTTTATTAATAAAAACCGTTATCTCTGAAAAGAATATACTTTTTTTTTGATTTTTGTTGAATTTATAAAAATATTCAGCTAGAGTATTCTGCTGTCTATAACACTAGGTCACAAATAACAAACTTTTGTCTGTTATTTGTTTCTAGCATACTTTTTCTCATGGATTTGGACCTACTGAACACGAAAATGAATTTTAAAAATTTTTCTGTCGATTGGTTTGCGAGATACAAATTTTTTAATTTTTTTTTTTTAATTTTTGGAGGTACACTTACTATTTTGAGCATATCTTTAGTCTTCTTTGACCTATTTTATCCTACTACTACTCAAATTAAAGACAATTGAGCCGTCTACAACTTATTCTCAGAAAATTTTCAAATCGGGTTAGTAGTTTTGATGTCAGCTATACGTAAAAAAATTAAAATCGCTGTTAACATCGCGTTTTATATTTTATATGAATTTTTACATGAATTTTTCAGCCACATATTTAGTAAAAAAACCCAGTTTTTTAACCTTTTTAAGCCGCCAACATCAAAACTACTAACCCGATTTGAAAATTTTCTGAGAATAAGTTGTAGACGGCTCAATTGTCTTTAATTTGAGTAGTAGTAGGATAAAATAGGTCAAAGAAGACTAAAGATATGCTCAAAATAGTAAGTGTACCTCCAAAAATTAAAAAAAAAAAATTAAAAAATTTGTATCTCGCAAACCAATCGACAGAAAAATTTTTAAAATTCATTTTCGTGTTCAGTAGGTCCAAATCCATGAGAAAAAGTATGCTAGAACCAAATAACAAAATGGCTGTTGCCTATTATAATAGAACGGATAGCAAATACTTTAATGTCTTATTATTTTCTTATGAGTTTATTTATCTTTATATTATTTATATTAATTATATCAATAAACAGTTTAATTTCATCGAATTTTCTGAAATTTTTGTACCAGGTCACACCTGTCGGTCATAACCGTCTCATTTTAAAAATTGTTTTTTTATAAGAAAAATATTTTTTTGTCTAACAGTAAATGAATAATATAATTAAAACCACTTTGAACAGATATCTATACCAACATTATTGTGTACCTTATAGTAAAAACAGAATTTATACTAAAAGTTATAATTCTTTAAAATTAAGATATGTAATGTCACACCTGTCACAGCTTTCTGACAACCCTTCTGAGCAGAAATCATATTCTATCAGTGTCTACCCGGTATTCAACGACTTTAAGCTTAATGTCCTTGCGAGCCGCAACGTTTTTTTGAGTAAAAAATTTTATATTCTTGATTTATAACAAAAATGTGTGTAAAATGGTCACACCCGGCTAATTTGGGGCGATGAACTTGAATCTGAAGTCGTCTTATAATTTCCGATATTGGTTTTCGAAATATATATTTATTTAAAAAATGAAGCAGTTGCGCAACTTATCTTAATCGATCTGGAGAATCGTTTATCTTATTCAATTCAAGAAAATATCCAAATTCGACAACAATATTATATTTCAGCCATATCAATATTTTTTTCGTATCTGCTTAGTAATTTAAGAGATATTGTGAAACTTGCTGCGTTAAAACATCAAATTAACATAAACTAAGTAGTGATTTAATTCTCGTATACAATTTTCACGAAAAGTTTTTATATGCATATAGGATGATTAGCGAGAATGTGCAACAATGTATTCAGTCAGCTTTAGTAAGGGTACGTCATTATCAGTTTCTTTCCTAGTCAAACAATATTGCTTAGCCCAGTTTTGTTCGCTTTATACTTAAACATCGATGATAACGATCTTCAGAGCTGGTACAAGAACAAGTCAAATCTTCATTGAATATATGGCAGCAACCAGATATACTTATTTAACGAATTTTTCTTTTAAGAAACATATTACACAAAAATTTTCTGCATGCAAATTGTCTATGTAATCCAACTGGTTCAAATATATTTAATATCCAAAAATAAATTTTCGAATAAATTGAAAATATTTACCTGCAGCTTCAATTTGATTGAAATATACATATTATTTCAGCATGTGTGCATTCTATTGAAATTTGCATATAAAAAGACAATTGGTGGTAAAATAAACTTCGAACAACTAAAAGATGACATTGAAATTCATTGTGTTTTAATGTGAGCAGAAAACACTCAACTAAAATTGTACAAATTTCTGCAATGAATTGATTTAAAGCAGAATTTTTAGACCCTGAAATCTAATGATAAGGGATGTGTGCTAACTATCGCAAAATGGCACGTTGTTTCAGCTCTAACAGTAGTTTGAAGATGTTTTTTCCTTTAAAATGTTGATTGGGTAGTTCCATGTCAAATCACCTAAGAGTTAGACATGACCCCTTTAAATTTTGATGAAATTTGGTCAGAAGTTGTCGTTCATCCTATAAAGAATTTATGTTAAAGGAAAAAATGCAAAATGTTTATTTCAAAAATTATGGCATATTCCGAGTGTCATTATTTCGCCAAATTTATTGAGCTTAGTTTTTCAATATCTCTTACACTATTTTATATACAAGGATGTTTTGTATGCCATTTTAAAGAGAATATTTGGGACAAGAAAAAAATACAGGGTGTTTTTTTTAGAGGTATAGAACTTCGAATTGAAATAAAACACAAGAAAATCGTTTTAATGTCCATTAATTTGGCTTTATTGGAAGGATAATTGTATGCCATTAATGTTTAAATATGATTTCGGGCATGTGGCCGCCGCGGCTGGCTCGAATAAAGCCAATTCTACAGGTCCAATTTTCAACCACTTTTTCGAGCATATGGGGCCGTATGTTGGCAATAACGCCACGAATGTTGGCTTCCAAGTCCCCTAACGTTTCTGGTTTGTTGGCGTAGACGAGCGACTTCACATATCCCCAAAGAAAATAATCCAATGGTGTCAAATCACACGATCTTGGTGGCCAATTGACAGGTCCATTCCGCGAAATTATGCGCTCATCGAATGTTTCCTTCAATAAATCGATTGTGACGTACGTTGTGTGGCATGTAGTGCCGTCTTGTTGGAACCACAACTCATCCACATTCATGCCATCCAATTCGGGAACAAAATAGTCGGTTATCATGGCTCTATATCGGTCTCCATTAACGGTAACTGACTCTCCAGCATTATTTCGGAAGAAGTATGGCCCAATGACTCCACCAGCCTATAGAGCATACCAAACAGTCAGTTTTTGTGGATGTAATGGCGTCTCAAGGGTCTCATGTGGATTCTCTTCACTCCAAATGCGGCAATTTTGCTTGTTCACGTAGCCATTCAACCAAAAATGAGCCTCATCACTGAACAAAATTTTGCGATTTTGCTTGCGGTAAACTTCGCGAACTGAACCATTATTTTCGAAAAAAATTTGCACGATTTGCAAGCGTTGTTCTTTTGTCAACCTGTTCATGATGAAATGGCTAACCAAACTAAATATTAACCACTTGACAGCTGACAAAATGGCCGCCAGTTAAAAAAGTGATGCCAACTTAAAGTTCTATACCTCAATAAAAAACACCCAATATATTAAAACAAAAATTTGTTTTGGAAAAATTATTTATCTGCAAAGTTTTGAAAATTTCAAAACTGACGATATTAGAAACCTATATATTTTTTTCGTCTGAATTTTTTTTTTATATAATAGCTCTAAGGGCTAGGCCACACGGGCGTTTTTAAAACGCGCGTTTCTGTTTTTCTGTATTAAATTTGAAAGTTTAAAAATTGAAAACTTTCAAATTTGATATAAAAAACAGAAACGCGCGTTTTAAAAACGCCCGTGTGTGTGGCCTGGCCCTAAATGTCCTTAATAAATCATGAAAATTTGGATGAGGTGTTTTTTTTTTTGAGATATGATTTTTTTTCTTTCGCAACCTTCAACAATACAGTATCAAAAATAATTTAAATCTATTATTTTGAGCAATATGCATTAAATTTATTTTAATTTAAAGTTTTTAAAGGGGAAAAAGTAATAACATTGACAAATTTGTGCATTTGTTTTTTCGGTGAAATTTTATGTTGGAAATTTTGTATTAAAAAGGTACATTTTTTGGCATATCTCAAAAAAACACACCACCTTTAAAATTTCAGGATCTTTCAAGGACTATTAGAGATATTATTAAAAAAAATTCTGCAAAAAAAATTTATGGGTTTTTGATTTAATCAGTTTTGAAAATTTCAAAACTTTGATTATAAGTCATTTTTCCAAAAAAATGTTTGCTCTATACATTTTTTGTACCCCCAAATGTTCTGCTTAAATGACATACAAACCAATCTTGTATATAAAATAGTTTTTCAGATATTTAAAAACTAAACTCAACACTTTCGGTAAATTGGGCGAAATAATGATATTTTGGATACGTCATAATTTCTGAAATAAACATTTTCAATTTTTTCTTTTTGGCATAAGTTCGTTATAGGCTTAAAAAAATATCTGAACAAATTTCATCAAAATCGAAAGAGGTCGTGTCTAACTATTAGATGATTTGACATTGAATTAGCCGACTAAAGTTTTATATGTTTCTGTTTTGCTTCATAAAACGAATAATAGTTATAGAAATTTTTAAAGACACTAGTCGAGTTTTGGAACGAACAATAGCTGAAAATCGGTTAACTAAAAATGAAATCAATAAACTGAATCCTGAATAAAATTTCTTAGATTTTAATAATAATATTTTAATTTTTTGGTGAAGTCTTAATTTTGTTGTCACCTGTATAATAAAAAATAACTTTCGTCAAAATCTATCCATAAAAATCCATACAGATATAAAAGTTTTGAAAGCCCGATATAGTCATATTTCATATGCAGTACCCTTCGTATATTCAAACTAGGGTTTGGGAATCGGGAATTCCCAAGCGGCAATTCCCGGAAATAGACTTGCTAATATTTTTGGAAAATTTTTGAGATTTTCCCGGAAAAACGAGAAATGAAAAGTACACATTATGTCAAAAATATATGGAATAAATTCGATATATTTTTTAAATAATATGTACTTTTATTCACATATTTATAAAATGTTTATAAAATGTAAGTGAAAGGGAAATTCGGCTATGTTGTATGTTTCACAAAAATAAAATAATGGGAATTTTCATAGCATTGTTGTTATACAAAATGTATTTATAACAACAATGCCATGATAATATACATTATTTTATTTCTTGTGAAACACAGAACATGCACGATTATAATGCTGTTTGTCTTTAATAACAAATAAATTTCAATGTTTATTTAAAATATTACAAAAATTTTTCTGCTAAAGACTTAAATTTCTATATTTTTTTTAATTTGTACAGAGTACAAATGTGAGCGGTTAAAATTTTTACAGAAATTTCATACAAATTCCATGATATTGAAGTCAGCCTGGCATTTTTCCTTACCTGTCTACGAGAAAAATTATTGCTTGATTCGAAAACTACATTCAAGATGAATTTAATAGTGGGTGTCGTTTAATCACTATATTAGAATCAGCTGGAATACTATGTATATGTATCATTGATTGTACACCTGTAATGGTTTCCTAAAGTAAATAATTCGATGTTAAACGAACTTTGAGTGATTTTCCACAGAATTAATGAAAATATTTTGGAAATTTTTGGTGGAAATTTTAAACTCATAAAAGCTGTAAAAACTGCGAGTTGTCACTACTTAAATTTATTATAAGTTGACGACATTATTGAAACACTGAAGGAGACGTTTTAAGAGAAATAAAATGAAAAATCAAAGACATTTAGACAGATTGTGGCTCAAGATATGTTAAATTCTGCGCAGCTGAACGATAAGAATCCGCCCAGAAATTTGGCAAAAAAATATAAGAAACATTAAGGCAAGTTATTTAAAAAATCATTTGGGGGCCTTAATATGAAATTTTTAACTAAATAATTACAGTAATTATCGTCGATTTGTGCTTATACCATCTCTTACTGTGTAATAACTATAAACAAGTTTTTACAAAAAAACAATAGTCATATTTGGTGTACGGTCCATGTCAAACTCCGTATAATATATAAGGGAAAAATAAGCCTCGATTTTTATGTATGTAATTTGACAGCTAGCGTACACTAAAAAATGGAATCGGCTGCAGCTATGTTGTCCCCTGTAAAATGAATTCGCCTTGGTTATAAGAAGTTTACATACAATACACACACTCACATAATCCATACGGACATCATCGTAAAAGTAGTCAGAATAGGTTCCTATTACATTAAAACGTCGAGATATGATGAAAAATGGATTTTCTAAAATTGGGGTGATATCACTGACCTTTTATTTTTGATAGCGGCAAGTTAAAAATATATTAAAATGTAAAGAATTGTTCTTTTGTATTATAATTAAGAATACCATAAATACTTTTTAAATTCTTAAAGAAGTACCATTACGGTGAAAAAAGTACTTTTTAAATTGAAGTTCGTACCATATCGAAATCTGTATTTTCCATCACTGGTACTTAATACAATAAAAGAAATCCCAATCATGTTCAACTAAAGGCAAAATAAAAACTTGTGTAAAAACAAAATTTTGAAATGTTAGCCAAGAAAAGTAGGCGTTTTGTTTTTAATTTTTTAAAAACAATTATTTCTGTTTAACTTACCTTTTTAATTATTTGCTGGTGTTTTTCGTTTTTAAATCCCTGGGGTAAAATTAAGGACGGACACTAAAACAACTGTCGCTTAAAATAAACATACGTACGCGCACACAGACTGATTGTCCAAATTGACAAATCCTCATTTTTTTATTATGCCGGCAAACAAAAAAAACAAAGGAACAAATAGCGTTTCCTTTTTTTGCTTTATTCTGGAAATTTTCAAGTATTTAAGATTTCAACTACACAATTTGCATTAATTTGATGAGCATAAATGTAACCGTTGGTTGTACTTTCATTAGTATCTTGTGCATCTATACGTTTTTAAGCACAATGACGATGATGGAAAATGAAAAATATTTTGAGTTTTTCGCACGGGCCTTGGCAGTTCAAACTACAAAAGATACAAATTGTATTGTATGATGAGTATTGTTAGAAAATAGATACGATATAGTACGTTAGAAGCATTTAACCAAATTGTATTTATTCATCATCACCGTGATCGTTATTGCCACTCGTTTGCTCTATCGCTGTTATCACTGTTAAAACTCATTTACATTTAAGTACAATTTGTAGCTGACTTACAAACAAACAGAAGCGATTAAAAAAATGGAATACACAAATATATTTATGTAGATGGAATTTATATTCTGAGGCTACTAAATACATTTACTGCTACTGAACGACGCACTGCCATTAAGAGATTTTCATTATAATTCCATAGAACAGTTTGGATGCTGTATTGTTGTAGTCAGCTTTGCAAGCATCTATTAGAGGGAAACTTTTATTTTTTATTTCAACTTTTTTTTAACTAATGAATTAATTGGCAGTAGAAATGGGATTTTATTATTTGTTTGTTTTTTATTTTTACTTTATTTTGTATTTAATTTTAATGTATTTGCATAATTTGTGGAGTTGAGTTGTTTTTTGTATCTGTTTTGTATCCCGCTTTCAACATATTTTACTTTAGTGTTATTTTTTGTCTAATATTCACTTGAGTATTTATTTACACATATTTTTGTAAATATTTTGTATATTCTCTATTCTGTGCACAGTTAATTTGAGATATGTTTTTTATATATTTCAACTTTTTGTTTAATGCTAATTTTTGATGATGTTTAATTATATTTGATATGATATATTTCAATTATTTGTTCTGAGATTTTTTTAGTAAATAATATTGGCAGAATTTAAACTTTTGAAGACTTAATTAATTTTATTTAACGTTGTTGTTTTATTTGTAATATTTTTTTCAGTTTTTGTTTTTTGTATTGATATTTATTTTTTCACACTGATATGTTTGTTTATTCATTTTTTATGAACTTTTATTAAATTAAGTAGTAGTTTTTCGTTGAGTTTTGCTGTATTTGCGTAAAAAATCTGCAATAAAAAAAATAAATAATTTTAATTAGTAAATGCTTTTAGTAGTTTTTTTTTTCAATGAAATAAATATATTAATACTTTAGCTCAGTTGTATAAATCGAGTTGTTATTCATAGAGTTTACTTTTTGGGACTTTTTGTAATTTAAATTGTGGATTTTAGGGGCCACTTTCAAATTTTTTTGGAGTCGTTCAATTTATAGAATAGATGGTTTGTTAACAAATAACAAAATCTTTGATGCATCATTAAGGGTGTTGATGAGCAATTAGTAAATTAAAATCATTGTTCCAAACAATTATATTTAATTAAATCCAACTCGTTGGAATAATTTATTTTATATATTGAAAAAAAATAAGTTTCTTATGGCGTTTTCTTTTCTACAAAAAAAATCGCATTGTTTGCACTTTTCAATAAAAATTTGCAATAGAATAATTTTTCGAGGAAGTGAATTTATTAGAAATGATTGTATCTTCTCTTGCGAAGGTAAATTTGTACTTTAAAGGAATGCTAAATTGGCATTTTTTAAATAAAAATAAAAAAAATTTAAAATTTTTTCTAGAAAAGAAGACGCCATTGATCATATACATTAGGGGTAACAAAAGGTTGTATCCACACTTGCAAACTATTCGCTATTTTGATATTTAATGATATTTTCTTCATGAAATTTTTTTTTATTTGCTTATTACAAGAGCGGAAAGCAAATGGGGTAAAGAAAATTGTCAGAACCACTTTTTCCACACAATTTGTTTCCCTGTCCATTCTGTTAGCAAATAAAGAAAGTTTCATGCTACGAATTGAAATGAAATATTGCATCATATAAATTTAGTCTTACTAAGTCAATTAAATACGCCAATAATAGCAACAATCATAAAAAATTACGAATGCACTGCGAACAACAATGAAGTTAGAACAAGCAAACACAACTTAAGGTTCAGTGAAATTCTGAGAAGCGCATAGCAAAATAATATATATATTATATATGACTAGATGACTAGAAAGGTAATAAAGTCTATTTTTTTTAAATCTAAAAACAATATAGAAATTTTTCTCTTAGGTAAAG
Organism: Panzeria rudis; assembly: GCA_956483635.1. Lineage (NCBI taxonomy): Eukaryota > Metazoa > Arthropoda > Insecta > Diptera > Tachinidae > Panzeria > Panzeria rudis. The sequence continues at coordinate 153,340,596 of OY101447.1, read as the reverse complement.
TTTTTTGCCAAAATGGAAATACAAAATAAAATGTATATATAGTTACATATTACAACTTTTCTATGAAAAATGTGTAAGTTTAGGCGGCTATAAAATATAAGCCATTAACGATATCGGACTAGTTCCTGCGCCCTGTAACGCGCACATACTATTGTTATTTAGTTATTCAATCTTCAGTATAACGAGCTTTTCTCAAAAATTGCAGAGATGTCCAAGTTTAGGCAGCTATAATACAGACAAGTTATCGAACTCGTTCTTCCGCCATGTGATGCGAACACAAGAGTAGAATAAGTCCGGATGTAAATTTTTCTCGATTTTAAGTTATTGATGTCAAAATGCATTATGTTATATGCTTTTTTACATGGGGCGAAAATTTCGCTAATAACATGAACCAGTTCAAAAAAAGTTTTTCTAAAAACCACGTAACTTCTTACTCTGCTGGCAATTTATTGCCGTTAAAACAATACATAGCCATATGCGTTGTTACTTTTGAAAACATTTCCGAAATATTTTTGATTATTTATCAGTTAATACAAACATAAAAGTACTTGTTCCAAACCATTTTTCCGAGTGAAAAAGCTCAGGTCTGCTTGTGTGTTTGAATTAGTTCAATGTAAAGAACTGTTTGTTATCTACATAACTTTTTTCTGCACGCAATTTTAGTGTCCTTAGCACATTGCATTTTTAATTATTCTCTAGGATCTTGCCTTCAAGCTATTTTTGCTTGAAAATTTTAAACAATCTTCATATATTTAAGTGGCTGTCCAAAAAAAAATTTGATAAAAATCACACAGAGTATGTAGTGTTAAAACTGAAGTATTTCGGCTCGTTTTTAGACATACGCGCTTATTCAAGAAAACCACAGATATTTCGAATTTAATTTTTTTCAATTACTTAACTGTAACTTCAAATCTGTTTTCATCCTAACTTGGGAACTTTACACAATAAAGACATGTCAGTTGTCAGCATTGTGAATAAAAATAATGAAAATCAAAATACCATTTTTAGGATATTTGGCATTTTAGAAGCACTTGTAGCAAGAATTTATGAACTTATCAATTACTCTTCGTATGAGGAGAATAAAACTTTCCGAATGACATTAAAATTATTCATATCTAACGATGCGTTCTAAAATTACTCAATCTTGAATATGACAAACTTTTCTCAAAAATGGTTGAGATGCTCAATCTTAATCTGCTATAAAATAGGACCCAAACGAGTTATCGGACTAATTATATTGCTCGAAAGCTATAATTTAGAAATACACCACAGCAGATGGCACTAGAATGTTGTATACTTCTTAAAATAACAAATGGGGAAAAATATCTGTTAAGCCAGCTACTATTAAGATTTTGCTAAAGAAGCATAAATAAAAGCCACATAAAATTGTACAACTACTCCTTACCATTCAGTTAAATTAAAATTTGTAACAAAGCTTTCACCAATTTAGAATCAGTGCTGGATCCATTCATGCATTCATTAACAAAAAATGATTTTCTGTACTTAAAAATATAAGCCTTGGCTTAAACTTTAATATTCATGGCATGACTTCTAAAGCATAAGACATGCTGTACTCATTTAATTATTCGTATACCTTTAATATTTCGGTTGCACTAAAAGCAGAAGAGCATTCTAGCAAATTGTTCCTCCCAGCTACAGATGAAAAACTTCACATGTACACGGGAGGTATACAAAAACGCCATAAAGGATAGATGAATGCATGATGGGGTGGTATCAAGTCATTTAAATGTTTGTGGAATACCCAAACTCACTTAACTTATAAACCAACCATCCATCCATCCAACCAAACATTGAACCAACCAAAAAATTTACATGCATAACTGAACCAAGTCACATTCAACATACGAAAACAACTACAATAAATGACAAACGAAAAACACATTTTTATTTTATTTTCTAGTACTTTTTCAGTTGTATATTGTGCGGTTAAAATTGCTCGTTCGTTTGGATGGTACTTTATGACAAAAAAAGCCACACAAAATATATATATTTTTACATGTAGAATTATTTTGTATTTGGTAAAAGTAGATACAGATAAATAGGTAGACATAGTAACATGGCATAAAGAGTGATGAAGAGGAAGCGAGTGGTATGCTAGGAATTGGATTAAAAACAAGGATATACTATATTCCAATGGCAATTATATGTATATGTATTAAAGTAAATTCCAGTATATGTATGTGGTGTTTGTATTTCTCAGTATACACGTGGATAATTTTTGTTGATTATTAGTTTAGCAAGGCTTTCAAAAACGTAACAAATTTATACGTTCTATAGCCAGAACGTCGCAACTATGACTCGTGTTTATAACTACAATTACAGCAACCACTATATAACACAAGTGCCATGATTATTAGGTCTAAAATAATAGAGCACATATGAAAAATATTTAAGTTTTTTATGTGTTCGTAAAAAAGAGGAATTTAAAGGAATGTATTCAAATTAGTGAAATATTACGTAGTACAATATTGGTAGTTAAATTTTGTGTAGTCATTAACATCAACGTTAGAGATTCCTAATTTCACTACTGATGTTATATAAAAATGTTCATCTGTAGCTATGAAAGCATATATGATTGTTTTTGCCTTAGCGAATTTAAAAGAAGAATATCCTTTAAAAAATGCTGATGTTAGGTGTAGAGCTAAGAAAATACATTTCGTGCCAAAAATAGATTTACAATTTACGTACAACTGGTGAAATTTAAAATTTCATCTCAGTTTATGGTCATTCGAACCTGATTGTAGTTGCTATAGCAATATCAGGGACTAAGACAAAATATCCTCTGAACAGCTTAAGTGGATAATACTATAAATTTGTAAATCAAAAGTTAGTTGTTCTAAGAAATATCTGGGTAAAGGTTCCCTGATGATCCGCATTAGCAATAGTGAAATACGCATAGGGTCTAATTATACTCTACTATAATCAATTTCAGCATGTTTTAATAAAACATTTAGTATTTTACAGAATTTGTAAAATGAAAAGTGATTTTTCAAAGATCACAAGTTTCCCATATACCTTCTTTGCAATGAATTTTGAGATAGAGGCCACATTTTTGTATGACATGGCATTCTTAAGTGGCATTCTTAGCTTAGTTCAAGGCCGAAAGTAAAAAAGAGCATTTTGAAAAATAATTCCTTATATATCAATTTTTGGGAAAAAGATTATTATAAATTAAAAAACTAAATAATTTAAAATTAAGCGAAAGCTTTAGCGCAAAATTTAGTAAAACGAGTATATTTTGAAATAAGATTTTTCTGGAAATTTTCTTAGCAATAATTGAATCTGCTAATGAACCATTCAATACTCTTTTTAATTAAAAATATTAAATGAGTTCTGTTCTTAAGTTAGCTAAGATGGTATCAATTTTGGAAGGTTTTGTCAAAAGGAAGTCGTTGCAAAAGTATAGAAAAATAAATTATTTTCGTTAACTTTTTTGCAACATAGTTTTTTTAATGCGCAAAAAATAATCGGCAAAAAATAATCGGCTGCTACCACATGTACACTTATTATAACATGATGTGTACCATTTATAAATAAAAGCAAAATATGTACAGAGTGAGAGTGAGAGTTTAAGAGTAAGTTTATTTTAACTTTTTGCACCCAACAATGTTTTGGCTCAGTGGTAGGTGCGTTGCATTTTAAAACAGAAGGAGCTTAATTCAACCCTCAGATGAAATTAAAATGACAAACAGTAAGTAAAAATATAACATGAATAATTACGACAACGAAATTAAAAAGTACGAATTCAACTCAACATAACGTCGTTAGCCCATTTGAAACACATCCATCCATCATTACCTCCAATCCGAATCGCACATTTTCTTTTTTTAATTAATATGATTAAAAATTTAATTGAAAGCCTTAAAATATTTTAATTAAACTTTTAATTATGATTATTAAATATTTAATAAAAATTATTTCAATTAAATTTGGAACAAAAATTTACTTAAGATTAGCAATTCGTTTGCAGGTGAAAATTTAATTAATATTTTACTTGGCACAACGAATTTTTTTATTAAAAATTAACAAAAAATAATTTTTATTTTTTTCTGTGTATGTAATACTTTTAAATCTTGGAAGAAGAAATTGCAGCCAAGCCTAGATAAGCGGCCATGTCACAGAGTTCAATTTCGTTCGGAAACGGAATTCAATCCACCCCAAGATGTCAAACAAATTTGGGTATTTTTTGTTTTCTTTTTTAGACACCAGCTGCTACAAAAACGGAGTGGATTGAAATCCGTTTCCGAACGGAATTGAACGGAATTGACATAATCGAATATATGTGGATGCAGAAGTGTATACACGACCATAGCCTTGATAGAGTGACGATAGGAAAACAACTGAATAAAACAGAAACTTGTGAGATAGTTATCAATTTGTTTTGATTAACACGTTCACAAAAAAGCGAACTATAACTGTAAAGTTATGTTTGAATCTTGTTTAGTTCAGCCATCAACATCACGTTTTCTGATGTGCATTAGTATGGCATTGTGTTATTTGTTGTTGAACTGTTTAAGTGATGAAGGCATAGCACTGGTCGTTGTGAACAATACGGGGAGCGATTAGTAGTGGTCCACGCTAATGTACAGCACAGTTTAAGAATGTTAATGTGCTTATTTAGCAGCAGAGGCGCTGCAACACTGCTATAAAAATTATCAAAAAGTTCAATAGTACGCGGAGTTGTAAAAAAATATTTGTTTCCTTCTGCACCACCTGCACAATCTACACTATCGATTCCCTACAGACTGTAACACATTAGTAGTAAGCATTAAAACTGCCACCCCGGTTTCATTATTAGTGCCTCGAAAATAATGTTTGGTCAAACTTCAGATCCAAGGATAACCTTTGACTTCCTCTATTTATACAGAAAAACTAAAAATATGTGGATACACAAACCATTTTAATAATACCTAGGATAATTTTTGTGTGGTCTGACAGATCAATCAATTACATAGATAAAATATAGTAATCGAAATCGCGATTAATCGCACCTTTTAATCGTAATCGAACCCATTAATAGCTTAGTTACGATTAAAATTTTTTCCCTTTTTCAAGCAAAGAATTTATGTCAAATGCCTTTACAAATGAATTTTTTTTGCAATCGTGCAGACGTGCACCTTAATTGCGCAATTAGGAAATTTACATAACTAAGGCATTCATTGAGCTTAATTTACCATACAAGAACTCCGTTAATAAATTGAGCAATTAGTATTAATTGTTTCATAAAGTGAGTAGCCTCTACTGAACAGACTTAAGGTACGTTTACACTTGCCAAATATTTGCAAAAAAAAAACGTTACCACTAATTTTGCTAAGGGTTAGTGTGATTTAATTTGAATTTTATATCACAAAATAAAGTTAATTATGCTGCAAAAAGTTATTTTGATACTATTTTTAATAAATATGAGCCCATATTTAAAAAAACATTGGAATTAAAGGAAATACAATTTTTGCTTGTCTGATGGTCACGTTTTTTTTTCGGCAAAAATGTGCGAAGTGTGAACGCACCTTTATGCACAACGCAAGGTGTATCTAAAAGGTGAACTCACCTACTCGTTACCCGCTTACACGGCAAACTGAAACAAAATTTAAATAAACAAATAAATAAATAAGCAAATGTGAAAATTGCGCAAACACCTAAAAACAAATATAAAAACCTGTTCCCTCCCTGCGGAAAATTTGGTGACAAATGATCCAAAAGTACTTGTCCTATGACTTGAAAAATGGGACTGGTACCAAAAATAAGGAGTAGAGAATGGTGAAAAAGACATATTGTGTAAATGGTCACATATTAACTATTTCCAGTCAATTTAGTTGGTACTCCGGCCAGTATTGTAGTAAACGGCACTGAACAAATTCGATGCACCTGGATCTAAGGCCTATCACATAGTATCTACATAATATTAATTGTTTCCCTTCAATGAGACTGCCATGCCACTCAGGAACATGTTCCGTAACTATATTCAGATATTAACTCCAGCTTAACTGGTATTTATAACGTTGAAATATAAGTTCCCCTGTGGTCGAGTGGATTGTGTACTAGCCTGTCATGCCGGAGGTTGTCGGTTCGAGTCCTATCAAAGACACCGCTTAAAAATAAAATACATTTTCTACTTGGATTTATAACAATAAAAAAATAAATTAATCGATAATTACAGCTGAATTTTAGAATAATATTTGTATATAATCTATGTTATTCTACACCGATTAGGACTCCATATGATAGTTCAGAGACAAGTTACAAGGTGCATACAAAGTATCAATTAACCCCATCCTAGGCCATCCCCATGTAAAAGTGGCTGGTCCGCTTCATAGGAAGTGTTGGAACTCGGACTGGTCCCTACCTGGGGACCGGTCACGTGACTTGTTTATTGTCAGTTCCATTTACCGTAGGGTTATATCGCTAAAATTCTCATGTTGCGAAAATTAGACAACAACAGTAGCATTCAGCTGTGCTAGTGAGCCCACCTGTTAGCGATTTAAATAAGAATTTTCCAGTAGCAACCAAACATTTTTGTAAAAACTATTTCGTTTCAATTCATAGTGCTTGTGATATGATTACTTTTTAGAGTTTTTGACAAAACAGAAATTAAATCAGTTGTAAATAAAAGTAAAAAGTAAGATATATAAAATAAATAAATATAAAAATTTTTGAAGTAAGATGAAGCCAAAAAATCTGTTACAAATTGCCTACAAGCCACATTTCTTACCCAGCCAGCATACATCTTGAGACTTGTATTGCACCGAAGCAATTTTCTCAACTAAGTATTGTTTTGTTTTTAATTAAAGAAAACAATTTTGAATCTTGGCATATTAAAAAAATTTTTGGGTTATTTAACCAACTTGATATTAAAAATTAATTATTTCATGTTATTAATAAAACAACTTTTATTTCAACTTCAAATTTATCTTTTGTCTAATCCAGATTTCCTTAATAATTAACCTTTTTTGGATTAAAAAAAACATAACTTATTATTGTTTGATTCAAGTGTCTGTATATATAACCGAATTTTCATAATTAACCCTTTGACATATTAATAATTTAAAATTCCTAACGAATATTTTCCTTCATAGTACTGTTTCATTTTAATATTAAGAAATGGCGTTTGTCGTAAATTCCAATTATCCTGCCAACATTAAAAAAGTTACGAAAATAAACGAAGCAAGAAGAGTTGAGTGAGGCTTTCTTTAAGCTTTAAGCAAAGCAGACACAAAAAAAAATTTGATTGTTCCTTGCCAGCCATTCAGATATTTTGCCTCTCTGCTTGACGAATACAACAGTAACAACCAAATAAAATTTTAGACGAAGCTGTTAGTTGTTTCCAAAATGAATATCAGCATAGAAATATTTGTCCTTTAGTTGGTGTTGCTGTTATTTATACGAGTAATATACGTTGCGAAAGAGGTAGTATGCGATTAAATTAGAAAGAAGCATGGTATATTAAATTACGAAAAATGTTTCAAGCTTTTGAATTATTTGGTTTAAATATTTAATTATTTTTTTAGTGAGCTCGCTCATAAATAGTTAAAGATTAAAAATCTTAAGGTTGAAGCATTTAAAACGCAAATCAATATGTCAAAACTACAAATAAATATTTTTTATGTTGGCTCTTAGGTTACTAAGAAATCTTGTTTTTTAATTAGTTTTTATATTCGTCACTTAAAACACAAAGAATATTAATTAACAAACATATTTTTAATTAATGAAACAGGTTTTGTGAAAATCTCTTTACCTGTTTTGTCAAACGTCTTATATTAATGTCACCTACAGATATGTTCATGATTAACATCAGTGCCTGCCATTACGGTCTAACCTGGTGGTGTCCTCATAACACCGAGTGCAGTTGAGTGTTTACCACCACCCCCTAGTCGGCACGAACTCTAACCAGCCACTAGCACTGGTCAAGCATCAGTCCTTAAACCAACAAATCTCCCAGAAATTTTGGTAGCAACCACAGTTAGCACATGAGCTCCCGAAGCAGACCTCACCAACAACCAGCCACAATATCATCCTTCTTGTTGAGGTTAAGACGAAGTCCGCCACGAATATCATCAAAGATGATGTCATCTAAGAACGAGCATCATCTCTTTAACCCTCTGGAAGGCAGGTCATCTGTGGGGCTACTAGTTCCCGTAGTGCCAGTTTATAGTTACTGGTAAAGCCTCGAAAGAAAACCCTTAGAGGTTAACTTCCTATTGTCTTTGGTCTTGAGCGAGACTTTAGTTGCCCTTTCACCTCCTTACTGACTAGCGTATGCAAGCCTACTTCCTTAAAATATTTATATGCACGCCCGTTGCTCTGCTTCCAGAGATTGGGTAGTAACATTTAAGTTTTAGGGGTAATTGCCCAAAAGTAATGTCAACAAAAGCCAATTACTCTTTTCCCCAGAAAGCACAACATCAAGCTTAGTGTTATCACCAAGATGTATAACCGTACTAGTTGTATGAATAATCTCGTTACTAGTTGTATCAACAATCTCGCGGTAGATCGCATAGCAGCTGCTCAAGGCAGAACTAAAAAATTTTTGTAAAAATTATATGGTGATTTTCATTTCATATGCTTTTTTCGTGTCCGTTGAAAGTATTGTAATATATTTCATAAAAATGCATAAATTTTAAAATGAAAACTGCTTTAGTATGATATAATAGGTTATAAGTAAATGTAAGTTTTTTTTCTGTGTAACACTGCCAATTATGTGCTAAATGCGAAAAAAAGAACAGTTTTTCCTCTCTTCATAGAAAATGAGGTGTCCGTAATGCATGCTGTTGATTTTCCACATTAAGAAACTATTATTTTTTCGTAGATTTGTACATTTAAATATTTAAAAGTTTAGTGATCGTTGCTAAATAGTATTATATTTGTTAATAGAATCATCAATCAATAATGTTTTGTATTAAAAAAAAAAAAAATAATTGAGTGTTATCCATATTTTTTCAATTTAATTGAAATTTTTAGTGACTAACGAAGGAGTTTATGTTAAAATACACCAAAGACTATACATCTGATTTCTTTAACTCAAAATATACGGCTATGTTCTGAAAACCATTTCGTTTTTAAATCGCAAAATTTCAAAAACGCAAAACAGTGTTCTTTTAATCAGACAATTTAGTGCATTCGAAATTAAGTTTGGATAAAATATCTGAAACATCTAAAACATAAAAACCAATTAAAAAGCTACAATAAGTGAGCTTTTCAGTTGAACTATTTTCTGAAATTTAGCGATTTCAAAACGAAATGGTTTTCAGAACATGGCCGATAGTGTGAGTTCTAAAAAAATTTTAATTCGTATGAAAATGTATTGAGCGTTACGTAAAAAAAAATTTGTTTAATAGATAAATTATCTATAAATTTCAGGACGACAAAAAAAGTTAACAGCAGCTGAAGGTTCTACCCTTGATATAAAGAGCATTATCTGTTTACAAATTTCGGATTTCCTTTGAAAAATGTTGGTTCTACCGCACAGTGTGCTATTATACTGTCGAAAAATATATTAGGTAGTCGTATTTTGCTACGAATGATTATTTGAAATTGACATAACTTTTAACATTAGTGATAAATTTTATTGAAATTAGTCTTATTCATAAAAAGAATTAGCCTTCTTTTTGCTCTTGTATAAATAAATGTAAAGAATTATTTTAAGAGATAAAAAGTTTTTATTTTTCCATCTAAACTCAAATCAAAAAGAGCTCATAACTTTTAATTTGGTCCTTCGATTATTATAATTCTTTGTTTTTAGAGAGTAGCTATACAGTGCTTTTAAACACTAAATTCATTTTTACTGGTGTATTTTTTTCGCAAAAATTATTCCCAGAACAACCGCGAGAGAAAATGTAACGCGCAATAGAGAAAAAATTTTAAAAATTTAAAAATAAAATTTTGTTTCAGGATCCATTGAATTAGGCGAAAACTGTAATAAAAATCATATCTTCTCATATTTCATTTAGTCACGTTGTTAAACAAAAAAAAAAAAGCAAAACAAAACAAAAACATACGCTTAGAAAGAGAATCACGCATGTACAATAAAATATAGAAGAACTTTTTTTTTTAATTATTTGTTGGGACAAGGAAAATAACAAATTTAAAGACAAACTCTAGGTAAGGACATGCCACGTAGCTGACATTTCCTTGAGATAGTGAAAATTTTCTTACGGAACATGTTGATAGGCCCGAATTTATATAAAAATTCATTAATATATTGATAGGCCCGAATTTATATATAAATTCATTAATAGATTGATAATTATGAACAGTAAGACAGAAAAGTGCAGGACATGACAAATGACATAACATTCGAAATAATACGTTTACTTTATTCAATTTATCTTTGGGCCGTGGCAAAACCGAATCTTTTTGATTATATTAGAATGCTTGCACGTAAACCATGATAAATAAATACTTAATTTGTTTGTTCCCATTGAATGCTATTGTTGTTTAAAATAATATTGGAATGGAGAATCTTGAAGATCTATTGTAACATATATATTATATCCTCACCTGAAACGCACAACGCCCTAAATAACATTTTCAACATTTTACAAGAGCTGCAATAATTATGCTAATTTATTTGATTCGCCAGTTTTTTTTTCATTTTTAGATATTCTTAATATAATCGCTACACAGAGAGAACAAATTAGTTAGAAAACAGTTACAACTATTAAAATTCGTCTAACTTAACCAATATTCTGTTACAAGTGCTGAATTTTAATAGAATCAATAAAATTTTTATTCTAATATCTGAAATAATATACGTCAGCTATATTTTCAGTTACCATAACCAATCATTATTACAAAAATTCGGTTATAGTCTCCAAAGTACTAATTTGGCGCTTCCAACCAAATAAGAGTTTAATGTAATCAATAATATGGTAAAATTACTTGATATTTTAAAATAAATAATATTGAAAAATACAGAATAAAAATGAAACAATAAAATCTAAATTTAAGTTCAAGAATTGCATGGTTTTGCTCAGGTGCAATTATTTTTATTGTTGAAAGGTAAAGGCCATAAAAGTGTTATTGGAGAGTGATTTTTTAATAAAGTGAATAATTGTGTTTACTTTCTTAGAAATCGTAAAAATAAGGCATCAATCACCACTATTGTTCAAAATCCTTTCAATGTATTATCCGTGAGCACATATAGTTACATGGCGAAACCAAAACAGTTGTAATACGCAGTATTCTCTCACAAAGAGGTATGTATTAATAAGTTTGCAAACTCAGTGGAAATGTTTATCTAATTAAAAAAAAAGTTTAAAAAGGGGCAAGTCGTTATAAATCGCGCGTTGACCAATTGCTAATTCTAATGAAGCTATCGCCAAAGAACTACTTTAATATACGAACTACTTTGATATACGAAAGCCCTGTGCCATTAGGAAATAATTTTTTTGTCTTCTGAAGTTTGGTGAGTAACACACTAATAGCTTCGGATGTTTTCAGAAAGTTTTTAACATCTATATATTTATATTTCAGTCAATCATGGCAAATGTGGGTCCTAGGAAGGGAAGAGCAATATGTATCACGAAGGTTCAAAGTTCAATGAACTTAAAAATATTTGAAAATATCTCGTTTCATACAGTTATTTATATATTTAGTACATAACACATTGGCTTATGTCTGAGCTAAAATAAATTATATATAAACATTTTATTCACAATAGCATTTTGTTTCAATGGTGTGTCTGGAATAATCAGTCTTTCGTATCGAATTCGATCAGTATATACAACCGCATAATAAGATAGTCCGTGTAACCGTCAAAATTCGATTGGCTACAAATTCGATTATCACAACGAATCTCTTTTCTCTGTGTAGTTTTGTTCGGGTAAGTGTGATTTTTATAGTAGCTATGTACGTTTATAAAATACATCGAAATTCACTAATAATCCGATCATAATATTGAGTTTTGTTTTCTCACAGTTTAATAATCAGCCATATTAGAATTGAGCATGGCCGGTGATGAAATACATTAAGTACATATGAACACATATGAGGTGGTGTTGCGGCCTTCGAAAATAATGTTTTTTTGTTCTGCTGATTAAGTTGAGCTTGTCAATGTTAATTACTGCTTTGTTCCTTAAAATAATGACTCACACAGAAAGAAAAATGCCGTACCAAATTTAAATATATTCTACTTACTTTGAGTACGAATCGTACCCAAAAAGTTAAGGACGAATACACCTAACATGTTCTTAAATCAAGCCGAAAATGGGATAATAACGCAAAAAATTGTGCACAAAAATTCTTAGTTTGAGTACTACTATTAGTATAAACTTTTTACACAGCCGTAGTGTGTTGGGACTTGTTTGCTTGTTCATACCTTCAATCACATGTTGTACTTTTGTTGTTGTTGGTTATTCTGTTTGTTCGTGCAGTCCAAACGTCATATTACATGCTGCTGATTTATACTGAATTTTAGCTGTCGTTCTTCCTATACTGAATTAGCTGAGTGGTCTAGGGCGTTGGTTTACAAACATGATGAGCTAAGTTCAATACTACACAGAAAAAAATATAATTCATATTCTATTACTAAATTCATAAATTCAAATATTTTTTCACGGAAATGGGTCCTACCACAAAATTCGTAAAATTAAAAACTAAAATTCGTATATATTTATTAAGAAAAAAATCGAATTTTTTCCTACCAAAATTTTGTATCGGAATATTTAAAAATCAAACAAAATAAAATAATAAAATTTAAAAACAAGTTCAAACACATGTGTGTTAAAATAAAAAACTATGATAATGTTTTCTGCGTAGGAATTAGAGATGGGCAAAAAAATCGAGATATCAATATATCGATATTTTCTTAAAAATATATCAATATACATCGTCGATACTTTTAATTTCGATATATCGATATTTTTTCCAAATATATCGACAGTATCAAATTTGGTATTTTTTAGCTTTAATTTTGTTTTTCGTGCAATTTTTAAAAATATTTCGGCACAGTCTTCATCAAATAGAATATATTACTAACAAAATCTTTTGTTTGATTTATAATATTTTGTCTATTCGAACAATAATCATTCTTTGAGTGTAATATTGTTGATGTATGTTCCATAAAATATTGGTCGAACAATATGGATCTTGGAAATGAACTCTTTCCAGGTTAATTATTTATAAGAAATGTATTTTTTGTTTGTTTTATTAAAAAAAAAATTGGGGACTACGTATGAATTCTCATTGTTCAAAAAATATCGAAATTTTTTATTCGATATGTATCGATGCCGATCGATATTTAAAAATATATCGATATCGATATATTTTTTTCACTTGCAAATTATTTATAAAGTGGTTTCCATCTGGAAAGACTAAATCAGTTTATCGAAAATTATATTGCCGATGGACCGAATATATCATATTTAAGGTTTTTATCATTAAAATTAAACTTTCAACAGATTATATAGATCTGTTGCAGCTCTAAATTGATACCATTCTCCTCCCATCGACTTGTTTTTATCTAATATATTTTTTATGTTACTTATTTTTATGTAATTGTTTTGTGGTCACTTACTTTGGTCTGCAAAAAAATAAAAATTTACGGGCAAAGTTTTTTTATGGGCATTACTAATATTTCAACTAGATACATCAGTATATTTCTCCTTAACTCAAGACTGGTTGACCAATAGGACTAATTAAACCACTAAAATATGCGAAAATATTTTCAAGCCACTTATAATAATTTTTTTATAATGAGAAGGGTAAAAATTTCATATTTTTATCCTTTATCGAAAATCTAAATATATTATGAATAAAATAAACCTTAAATCATTAAAATCGATGGACAAATGGGGATTTTATTCGCAATTAGGAGAGAAATCTTAATTGACAAAAATTTAAATTTTCATACAACACACACATATCAAACATTTTCTGTTGTATGGAAATTGTGACTTTTATCAATTGAATTCCGTCATTTAATTATAAATAAAATCGACATTTGTCTATCGATTTTCTTGATCTATGGCTTATTTTATTCATAATATACCTAGTTTTCTGGTCAGTGATTAAAATCTACAAGTTTCACCCTATTTAATATTTCTTGAGTCTTTTATATCTAAAAAAAGTTTAATTTTGCATGAAAATACTAATTTTTTTCCGTTAATTTCCCAAGTATTCCAAGGCAGGTGGAACTATAATAAAGTTATGTATAAGTGACTTTAAGATAATTTTATTCCGCATTTTTGGTAGCTTACTTATTTAAATCGGACAATTCGTTCTCAAGTTAGGGTGAATTATACTGATATACCCAGTGGAAATATTAGTCGTGCCCATAAGAAAAAAATCTGAGCCCGATAGAAAAAAAATTGAAAACTGATTTGAATTTAGCGCACTGAAATCTTTATATTCCATATATTTTCATTTAAAGGTGATTTTTGCTGCAGACTAGTGTTATATACATATTTTCAATAAAATTAAATCAATCAAATTTATTCATTAAATACGGAATTTTTTTAAGTTTATCGAACTGTGTGAAGGCCACAATAAATTTTTGTGTCAGGAGATGGCCAATTTGTTCAAATCTTACATATGCAAACGATAAAAAGTTAAATGAAAAAATTTAAATATTTATGCTGTTAATTTAGTATTTTACTATAAGGCTAATGACGATGTTTACTCACTTAAAAAAAAAGTTGGTCACCTAAAGTAAGCTACCGATATTTTATAATGTTTAAATAATTGAAAACAATCACTATATGTTATATTTTTCGAGTTTGAGGGCCAAGTAAATGTTGAAATGTTGAAAAATTTCTTTCATCGTACATGTAGTGAAATTATATCGGCAAATCTACAAACTGCCTCATTAATGATTCGTATATTTTAGCCTTACACATTTATCTAACCACCGGAGAGTATAACAATACACCGTATTGTTTGGCCAAGTTAACATCACCATACGACTACTAAAACATATAATAAAAATTGCAGTAGTAGTGGTAAAATTCATTCACCTTCTAAATTGTTTCACACACTTTTGTTGTAGTTGTTGTAAACAAATGTTGTTCATCTATTAGTTTTTTATAAATTAAACACAGCAAAACATTTTGTAGATTTTTAATTTATCGCTTTTTTTATTCACTCTTTCAACTCAGAAATAAAAACAAGAAAATAGCAACAGATCTCAACACTTTGTTTAAAATTTTTAATAAATTTTTTTTCAATTAATTGAAATACGATTGTATATATAAACATTTATTTATCGATATTAAGTAAAATTTAAATTTAATTTATTTTCGCTTATTTCCTTAAAATTTTGTAAATATTTTTATTATCCCAACAAAAATCGTATTATCAATCGTATATTGATTGTAGCCCGTTAACGATTGCATTCGCCGAAACACGATCTAAAACACACGTTTATTTATCTTCCTTTTTAATCTTAGACAAATTTTGTCAAACATAATTACCGTTATTCTTTGAATACTTTGCATAAATTATTATTTTTGTTTCGATTTTAAGAAAATATTGTGTAGTTTTTTTCTTACACGTCTTCAACACACTTGCATTGAATTAATATGTAACGAAAAATAAAAATCAAAATACACCGTCTTGATCCGTCTTCAACGTGTTTACCGTATTGAGTTCGCGTATCTACTAAAGTGCCGAATTTCATTAAAATCACTTCGTTTATTATGTTGGGGCCACTCTCTGCGTGGATGTTTTCGTTTAGCTTTGTGTTATTTTGTTGTTACTTTTTGGGATGTCTTATTTTTTTTTTGTTGTTCTTCTACTTTCAGCCTTAGTGCATTGGTATTTTGTCGTTTATCGAAGAGTTTCTAATAAGAAACTCCATTAAAAAATCCGCGCAGGCCTATTCTCAGTGTGTGTTTTTGTATGTGTTCTCCTCTTAGTGTGTGTATGCTCTTTGTTTATATCCCCAACGGGAAATTAACAGTATACTTTGCAATATTGAAATACATGTAAAGAAAATACCAGAGTACTGTTAACTTCATATTGGCGCTCTGCTAAGTCTATGCTAAGTTATTAGAGCTGTGATAAGACATCTGTTATGTTATATAAATAAAGCTTAAAATGACAAACCAAACAAAGCTACAGCTTGCAATGCGTTTAAAATTGCTTTATAAAATATTTTATAAATCTCAATATGCAGTATTCTCAAAACAAATGCTAGCTTTATATTTTTATCAAAACTTCGAGAATAGGTAACTTGCCAACTTAATAATATGACTTTCGCCCTGTGCACAGTGCACATAGAAAACAAATTCGTTGAAGCAACCGAATTTGTTGCACACATTTATAATATCCTTTAAAAATGCTCAAGAGTATAAAGTAATTTTTGCAACAAACCAATTAATTTTATACGGCTCCGCGTATGGCCTACTTACACTGAAAGCAATTATGATATCACATGGCAAATAACGAAAAAGTGACCATTTTTTTAAAATAAATTTTTTGGAACATATTTGGAATAAAAAAAGTCATATTTCATTAAAATCGGTCTACAACTTTTGATTTTATGCACAATTAAGTCAAAAGTAACGTTAAAAATAATTAAAAGTAACATTTTAATTTCTGTCTTTGTGTGTTTTGCATGTACATCTCAGTTGCAAGCATAAAATTGACTTACAAATCTGTTAAGAAATATTTGTTTCCTGCTATTTACATAAAAAAAAGAATTAATAGCAAACGAATATATATTTAAACATCTGTAATTAAGTTCGAAAACCGGCGAATAAATGTTGTCTGCAACGAAAATAATATTAACATATTACGATATTCAATAACATGCTGCAAATAACATTATTTCGAAATAACGTAAAACTGTTGAGATCCATAACATTTCGTGCTTGTTAAACAGTTACTGTTAAACCTTTAGCTTTCGTAAATACTTTTTGCCGCATCATAACACTTGCTCAATAACTCGAAACTTTCATCATATCACCTTTTGATACACGTCGAAAAGTCAAAACAACCCAATTAGAAAATCGCGCATTATTTTCTGAACACCCTCTTCGTGTTATGCTAGTAACTTTAGAGATTGTATCTTGACTAAAGTTAAGAAAATTTATTTGTTTGCCTGTCAATGATTTTAAGGAACAAATCAAAATAAAACCCTTTAGCTAAAACAATTCAATTGTAAGGACAGCAAAAATGTGCAAGAAAATATTATTATTTCAAAAACTGTTACACATACAAAAAATTATCATATAATATTTAGTAGTTTATACTAATTAATAAGACTCCTTAATAATAACATATTTTACTAAAAGAAAAAGTTATTATGGGATTTGAAAATTTTTAATAAATTTCCCAGCAAAAAGTGAGCATACAAAAATCGTTAGTAAAATCATTGGTGAACTGAACTCAAAGCAGTTATATTTCTGGTGATTCATCAATGAATTTAAAACGTGCCTGTCATAGGATGGAAGTGATCGAAACAGCTGGCGGCGCACAGTAGTATCGTTTCATACATTTGGCGGCAAAAAATGGAAGAAATTTGGCACGTTTGTTTATATTGGCAAAACTTATAAGAATTCAAAATATGGTTGTAGTAGGCACAATAATTCGTGTCCCTAAATAAAAAAAATCCATTACTACTAAAATAATAATTATATTTTCAAAAAACTTTTCACATAACATCCATAATTTTGGGAACAAATATCTTCAAATTCGGAGGAAGGCTTACTTTACTCAAAATTGTTACTCTTGTATGAAAATCGCCATTTTTATCAAGTGAGTTTCTTCACTTAATTGTGAATAAAATCAAAAGTTGCTGGTCGATTTTAATGAAATGTGACTTATTTTTTTTTGAACCTATTAACCTATGTGTATGTAAAAAAAATGAATTTTTGTTGTGTTGTTATTGTTGCAGATTTAAATACATAATTTTATTTACGTTTTTTATTTACATTTGAATTTTGGGGTGTATACACCTGGAGTATTTGTGGCAACTCATTTTTTATTTTATGTACGTGTCTACTCTGGTTTTGAATGATGGTAACCGGTATAGGAGTAGTTAGTACCTGCTTATGGAGTAATCTGTTTGTGGCTGGTTTGAAATTAACGTCAATTCCAGAATAGACACGAGAGAGTAGAGTTAAGTAAGTACAAGAAAACACTGAATTGTTCTTTGTTTTATTTCTTAAGTACGGAATTGTAATTACAGATAATAAAACCCTTACAACCTTTAGTCAGCCTGACAGTACAAATTTTGGCGTTTTATTATAACTCTAGCGTTACTGCCGTAACATTAATTGCCAATTAAGTTGCTGCCGCAACATTTTTTATTATTTAACTGCGTATTTATTATTTGGAATCGTATGAAACCCCGTAGTCATTGTATGGAAACACGTAGCCGAGCCTCTCAAAACAATACAATGGCTGATAAAGAAAATCAACGCGAATCTGCCAGCGAGAGTGAAGAAGAAAAAACCATGGTGGAACAAACATCAGTTACTGATTTGCAGGACGAAGTCCGTAGCCTCAGGGAAGCATTGCGTGTGTTAATGGAGAAAGTCAACTTGCCAACATCATCATCAACAACCACTGAGTCTTCACCACATATGCCCGATGGAAAGCTAGTTAATAAGCCAACTACAATACAAACAACTGAATCTGCCTGTAATATTTATTCGCCGCCACAGGTACACCAGGTAACTTCAAAACCGCCATCGAATTATTCTAATGTAAGTATGCCTTATTATTCAAATACATATATACCGCCACATTACGGGCAATCGTTATTGCCATCGTCTTCTACACAAACAAATAATTATATACCATCGCCGTATTTACATACATACACAACACCGTCCGTACAAAGTAATAATTTTATTATGCCATCATCTATACAAAACTATACACCATTAACGTCTATACAGAACTTTGTGTCGCAGCCGACGCAACCGCTACAAACATCACCCATATTCATTAACGCCGCTAGTGCCGCCGCCACTCATTCAATAGATCCACAACGCCCTCATGAATTTCGCCCTATTCGTAAGCTACACGATTTGCCGGAATTTAATGGTCACCCGGAACAGTGGCCAATGTTTTCTGTAGCCTATAAAGAAACCACACAATATTACAATTACACAAATTTGGAGAATCTGTCTCGTTTACAAAAGGCATTAAAAGGTGATGCGAAAGTTAGAGTTGAGGCCTATTTGATTCATCCGGAAAACGTTAACCAAGTGATAGCTACGTTGGAGTTTCACTATGGTCGACCTCACATCATGATACGTAGTCAGATCTCCAAAGTACGTGCGTTTCCACCAATAACTGGAAACAGAATTCATGAAATTGTGGACTTTAGTTCAATGGTATCAAACTTAACAGTATTCTTAGAGAATGCTGGCGCAACACCGCATTTATGTAATCCAACTTTATTAGATGAGCTGGTCCATAAGATGCCTCTAACAAAACGTGAGGAATGGATGAAATATTCCATGAACAATTTGGGCCAATATCCAAGTGTACGAGAGTTCAGTGTGTGGCTGAAAGAAATTGCAACTTACATATCTTTGGCAACTGAAATGGATTATAAGAATGAGACTGTAAACAACAAACGTGAAAAGATAAAGTCATCCTTTGCCATCACGGCAGAGCCAAGTCGTCAGCAGAATTGTTTAATGTGTCAGCAGACTCACCCTTTGAACAAGTGCAGCCAGTTTAGAAATATTTCTGTGCCAGAAAGATGGAAGTTTGTGAAGGCCAATCATCTCTGTTTTAGCTGCTTGCACTTTGGTCACGGCTCGTTGAAGTGTAGTATCCGTCGCCAATGTAATATATTGAAATGTAATAAATTTCATAGCCGTTTATTACATGAGGAAAAGAAATTTAATAACAATGAAAACAATGTTGTGAAACGTCAAAATAGTAGTGATGACACTACTGTGTTAGTTAATAGTGATGGCCACACACCCGTAACAACCATTGTTGGCACTTCCTTTAACACAAAGACTCTTTTTAAATTTCTGCCCGTGCAACTAAGGGGACCAAAGGGTTCAATGAATGTTATTGCTTTTATCGATGATGGTTCGAAAATATCCCTTTTAGAAGAAAAAGTTGCACAACAAATCGGATTACAGGGGCCAAAGAGTAATTTGTCTCTCGGTTGGATTGGGGGTAGAACCTCAAATGAGACATCAACAAAAATAAACTTAGAAGTAGACAACATAGGTAAGGATAACTGTGGCTTTTTGATGAAAGGTGTCAGAACGACAAAAAATTTGCAGTTGCCGCCACAAGACCTACAGCTTGATAAATTTAAAATTAAGTTCCCTATTTTGAATGATATCGAAATTAACGATTATCGTGATGCAACTCCAAGATTATTAATTGGTCTACCACATACAAACCTTGTACGCCCGCTAGACATCATAAACTTAGATGAGAACTTTTCCGTACACCAGACGAAACTGGGAAATATTTTATTCGGCTCAAACGAAGAAGTAACAGAGGCCACTGTATGTGTGATTGATTCTTACATTTTGGGCGACATACAACAACAGGTATCCGAATACTTTACGTTAGAAAATTTTGGTACGAAGCTTACTGAGCCGTTGAAATCTGAGGCCGATAAAAGAGCCGAAGGGATACTTAAAAGAACTACAGTAAAAATGGGTCCACAATATGAAACTGGACTTCTTTGGAAGCAGAACGATTTCGAATATAAAAACAGTTTTTCTATGGCTTTAAAGCGTCTTCAGGGAGTCGAGTCGAAAATGAAAAAAGATGAAGACTTATCCATCTGGTATAAAGAAAAAATAGACGAATATGTATCAAAATGTTATGCTAGGAAATTATCCCTTGAAGAGGCCAAAATTGAAGATGAATGCACTTGGTATTTACCTCACTTTGTTATTACTAATATGAATAAGGGTAATAAACGCCGTCTTGTTTTCGACGCTGCTGCGACCGTTGAAGGTGATTCCTTCAATTCAAGACTAATGAAGGGTCCAGATACATATCAACCAAAGCCTCTTTTGTCAATACTGTTTAAATTTCGTCAGTGTCGAGTCGGAGTATGCGCGGACATCCGAGAGATGTTCCATCGCATTAAAATTCGGAAACAAGATCAGACGGCGCAAAGATTTCTCTGGCGAGATGGCGATAGCTCAAGACCCCCTGATGTTTATATTATGCAAGCCATGATTTTTGGCTCAGCCAGTTCACCGTGCTCTGCCCAGTTTGTAAAGAATTTTAATGCGGAAATACATGAGAAAACGGACTCTAGGGCTTATAAAGCAATTGTTGATCGTCATTACGTAGACGACTACGTGGACAGTTTTGACACCGTTGCTGAAGCAGTAGCTGTAACAAAAAGGGTGATAACTATTCATTCGTACGCTAATTTTGAGCTACACGGTTTTGTATCGAATTCCGAGGAATTTATTCGGTCCACTACTGGCAGAAAACCTGATATTGATGAATTGAATTTAACAGATTTATGCAGAAGTCAAGCAATAACTGAGAAAGTTCTGGGACTGTTTTGGTCACCCAGTGATGACACATTTTGCTTTATCCTGAAATTTTCAAGAGTCCCTGATGCGGTCTTGACTGGTGAAAGGAAACCGACAAAAAGTGAAGTACTCAGCCTGACAATGTCTATATTCGATCCATTTGGCTTCTTGGCGAATATGGTGATAAGATCGAAAATACTATTGCAGGAGTTGTGGAGATACCGTATGGAATGGAATGCGCCAATTCCAGATGAAATATACGAAAAATGGTATGAATGGTACAAGGAGCTGGAAAATGTGCGACATGTCAAAATCCCTAGATGTTATGGGCTGTATTTTACTAATTCTTCAGCAAGCGTCGATCTACATATTTTTGTGGATGCAAGTGAGATAGCATTCGCTGCGGTGGCCTATTGGAAAATTTGTTATGAAGGTCAGGTTGATACTGCATTTGTTGCGGGTAAGTCAAGATGTGCACCGATAAAGCCCTTATCCATTCCCAGACTCGAACTGCAGGCAGCTGTACTGGGCGTTAGGTTGAAGGATGCAATACTATCCAGCCATGATATAAAGCCGAAGGAAATAACCTTTTGGTCCGATTCGAAGACAGTCATAAATTGGATTCAATCGGACTGCCGAGTCTACAAGCAGTTTGTATCTCACCGTATTGCCGAAATACTAGACACATCGGGTGTTGAACAGTGGAGGTGGGTTCCGGGTTCAAGCAACCCTGCGGATGAAGCGACAAGGCCCCAGCATTTTTCGGGGAATGTTATGGGCTCAAAGTGGTGGAGTGGTCCCCAATTTCTCAGATCTAATGCCGCCGAGTGGCCAAGACTACCCAGTGATATTGGTGCACATAAAGTTGACTCTGAAATGAGGTCTAAGTATTTGATAACAGTAGTAAACGTTGGTCCGCTGATTCCATATCACGAAAGATCAAAATACTACAAATTACTCAGAATTAGATGCTGGGTTGTTCGCGCCGTTAAAATTTTTAAGTATTACGCCTCCGATCGGAAAATGCCTATTTTAGATTCACCATCATATTTAACGGTTCAGGAAATAGAAAAAGCAGAAACGTTTTGGTGCCGAATCGCCCAACAAGAAGAATTTGCTAGCGAATACAATTCTTTAAGAATGAATAAACCGATTTCGAAGAAAAGTTCTATATATAAATTAACACCGTTTTTAGGACAAGACGGATTGCTACGTATAGCTGGGCGTATATATAACGCGGAATGTGTCACTCAGATGACAAAAGAGCCGATAATCATGCCGAAAAAACACCTTATTACAAAGTTAATTGTAAAGCAATATCATGAGGACTATAGGCACCAAAACCATGAATCTATATGCGCGGCAATTCGTACAAAATTCTGGGTTCCCTGCTTGCGACAGTTAGTAAGATCTGCTAAGAACAATTGTCAGGAGTGTAAGAATAGAGATGCTGCCCCGAAACCACCCCTAATGGGACAACATCCCGTAGATCGACTTACGCCGTATGTGAGGCCGTTTACATATACGGGTGTAGACTACATTGGACCTTTTATAGTGTCGATCGGTCGTCGAACTGAGAAGAGGTGGGTGGCTCTTTTCACCTGTCTAACTGTCAGAGCTATACACGTGGAACTAGCAAGGGACCTGTCAACTGATGCAGTTATACTGTGCCTACGGAATTTCATCAATCGTAGAGGCGTGCCAATGCGTATACGAAGCGACAGGGGAACGAACTTTATGGGTGCTTGTAAAGAAGAATTTGTTATAGACGAAGCAAAATTGGCGAATGAGAGTACGCGACGTGGAATTGAATGGGTGTTCAATAGCCCAGCCAACCCCGCTGCTGGTGGAGCGTGGGAACGTATGGTGCGTAGTGTCAAGAACGTTTTATCATTCACATTGAAGGAAAAGGCACCGCAACTTGAGACTTTAAACAGCCTATTGATAGAGGCGGAGAATTTGGTGAACTCCCGTCCTCTGACTCACCTTCCTTTGGAAAGCACAGAAAGTGAGCCTCTAACTCCTAATCATTTTTTAATTGGCTGCCCTAATATTGTTCGGACCCCTGCTGTTGGCGAAAGGGTAGTTCTAAGAAAACAGTGGCATGTGCTACAACAATTGAAACAAACGTTTTGGAAAAGGTGGATACTGGAATATCTTCCAGACTTGACACGACGCACCAAGTGGTATCAGCCGGTGAAGCCAATCCAAGTTGGTGACGTGGTGATAATATGTGATGATAATGAGACACGTGGCGAATGGAAGAAAGGTATTATAGAAGAAGTTATTACTGCGGCTGATGGTCAGGTTCGCTCGGCAGTGGTGAAGACTTCAGTTGGTAAATTGCGCCGTCCTGCATCGAAATTGGCAGTTCTAGATGTCGATGGTGAGTCTCCCTGATCGACTCACGGGTGGTGGGATGTTGCAGATTTAAATACATAATTTTATTTACGTTTTTTATTTACATTTGAATTTTGGGGTGTATACACCTGGAGTATTTGTGGCAACTCATTTTTTATTTTATGTACGTGTCTACTCTGGTTTTGAATGATGGTAACCGGTATAGGAGTAGTTAGTACCTGCTTATGGAGTAATCTGTTTGTGGCTGGTTTGAAATTAACGTCAATTCCAGAATAGACACGAGAGAGTAGAGTTAAGTAAGTACAAGAAAACACTGAATTGTTCTTTGTTTTATTTCTTAAGTACGGAATTGTAATTACAGATAATAAAACCCTTACAACCTTTAGTCAGCCTGACAGTACAAATTTTGGCGTTTTATTATAACTCTAGCGTTACTGCCGTAACATTAATTGCCAATTAAGTTGCTGCCGCAACAGTTATTTTATTTTTTAATATCATTAGTTTAATCTTTTTTTTAACATACACACTGGTTAAGCCTCTTTTTGACTTTTCTGCAGAACTTGGCAGGAATCGAACCTGCGACCTCCCGGTTAATAGTCTATCTTATTATGTAGTACGATTTTTTTATTGCACAATACTTAACATTTTTTGACCATACATCTACCCGCAAGAGGGTTTCTTGATGGGGTTAGAAGTTAACAAAAGTAGCAATATGAAAGCCATATATAGAATGTTCTTACATAGGATTCTTGTGCATTTATCCCTATTGGTTTGTACAAAATACTTTTATTAATGCAAATATTGCTTCAATAAAGCACTTGACTCTAAAAAAATATCGCAAGGCTACCCTATAAAGCGTTTTTTTTTGGTGCTCTCATTTTGTAATTGCTGATTTTGTAATATTTTTTATATTAACTGCCTGTTTTTGTAAATAAAAATAATATAAAATTTAAAAGTTTTAAAATAAAAAATAATATGAAAGGAAATTTGAGCTTTTTATTGTTGCTTCAATATAAATTCCCTAACGAAAATTGTCATTTTATTTACAAAAACAGGCTGTAAAAATAAAATATTTAATTTAATAAGAACGCTACTAAGATATTGGCAGTGATGACAACTTACAAATATAACCTACTGATTGGCATGCAAATTTTCATTAGTTCTCATTGTACAGCATTTGAGTAATTCAGCTAGATTTTTTTTCTAGCATAAAAAGTGGTTTTTACGTAACCAATAATGGATTTATCTTACGAAACTGTTCTCTATTTAACTGCATCGCTTGATCTATGAAAAGTAACGGGAATAACTAGAGGTGCCTCCCGCTTCGCGTGCTTGAAGTTCATTTCATGGGTATAAGGTATTGTTCAAATATTCCGTTATATAAAATAAACAGGTGAAAAACCAACGTTAAAAATATCTTTCTAATTTCCAGCAACATTTATATTAATATAATTGCGTATTTTCCCTTTTTTTCTATTTTAACTTGGAAATCAGATACTTTATCGTGGTGAAAAAAAAGTATTCTAAGTTTGAAGTAGGATTCTTAAGTAACTCCATACCAAATTTCATAAAAATCCGATCAGTTATTTTTGCATGATGCGTGTACAGGGAGACAGACCGGCAGACAGAAAAAAAATCCAAAAATTGGTATATCTTTTGTATTCTACATCGATTACTGTTTACGTCACCATAAAAATTTTTAAAAGATATTTCAGGTACAGACACCCCCTATTACAGTTTTGTTATAGGTATGTACATATAAATAGGTCGAACTCGAATTAATCAATCCTTGAATCAACTTCAAAGTCTTTCACCTGCTTAAATGTTTACATTTTAAACTGAGTATGTATACTAAATAGCTCTTAATTTAAACTTTAATTAAATTTCTACAATTAATTTTTGTTCAACTAAATAAAACCTGCAATTAACACAGATTTTATTAGGAGAATGCAATATTTTTGTTTGTAGGTCAATATGTTACACTTAGGAAGTATTTGTTCTTGAATTACTGTTAAACACGCAAATATCATGGATTTATATATTCTCTCAATACCTCTCTTTCAGCATTAAATCGTCTCTCATCGTTCCCAATATGTTAAATACTCTTATATAACTTCTTTAACTCTTAAGCGAAGACCAGAAAAAATTAAATTATTTAAATTAAAAATTAAAATTATTTATAAGACATGAATAAAAAACAAGTCACACGACAAGACTTTAGAAATATTCCCATAACAATGTGAATTATGACGACGTGCGCCAAGGAAAAATACATACACACACTTGCTTGCAACAAACATACTTCGTACGATGTTGATGGGACTGAATAAGTGAATAGGTGCCCGTCAGCAAATACTCATGCCACACATACATCAAGCAAACGATTTCTTTTGTTGTTGCATGCAGCACTACTCGTATTATTGTTGCTGTTTGTTTATAATAAAAGGTTGTCATTGCCTAAGGATGACTTTAACACTAACTGTAAAGAAACGGAAGAACCAAACACAACAAATACGTGAATGAACAACAAAATTAAATAGTATATTGTATGTTGGTTGAAACTATACATGTATGGCTTTGTGTGGCAAGAGGATGTTGGTAGAGTGTTTAAGTTATTATTTATGTGTGTTGGTTTGTATCTATGTTACCACAATATGATTTAACTTAATCCGCTTATTGTTTGTTACTTGAATGTCGAGCTGCAAGGAAGTGAAGAAAATATCAAATCAAAGAAAATAAAACAAAAATAAAGCAGTTGTGGTAGTAAGATATTCATACTAAAGTGTTTAGCACTTGCTAAAACAGAAAAATATATTTTTATAAATGATTTAATGTTTTTTGTGGGATTTCTTTTATATTATACATTAATTGGTATCGCTATTTTTAACAATAGGTGCCCAAATATTAGAGCAACAAACATCTGCGTTGAAAATATTCATGAAAAGGTGTTGATTTCATATGTTTATCCTTTTTTAAGGTTTTCAACTACAGAAAGTCTATATAGTACGATTTTTAAATCATTAGGGTCACGTTCCCTGGCAGCTGGCGACTATAAGGCAAAGCTACATTTTGGAGATCTCGTCTCATCACACTAAAGTGTAGTGTTTTATTTCACACAATTTTTAAAACGTTTTTGAATGTACTCTATTCGTTAACCACTTGCAAAAACTATTCATTCCAAATGTATCTGCTGATACAGTTGAGCTACTACCAGTTGTCGCTGTGCCAGCCCTAGATGGAAGAGAGCTGTCACAAAGGAGATCATGTGATTGGTTCCCAAGAATTAGTAACCGGTTCGAGTACCGGAAATTTTTATATGAAAGGGACCGGCAAAATTTACATGGAGTTGCCATTGGAGGGGGTCAATTGACATAAGTACTATACTCAGTGGTAGGTTCGTAGACCCAAACTAGATGTAATTGTCTTGTGGTGGTTTCTTCAATACTAGTTAAACTACTTACTGCACATATTAAAAAAATATATTTTTTATTTGGAAAAAAACTGCATGTACAAGAAGAGTATTTTGCTAACATTATTGTTCTAGTTTTCTGACAAGTTCCCTTTTCACTGGTCATGAGTCAGTAACATTTTGTACCATTTCCCTTTTTTACCAGTCATGGGACAATTACGTACAAGACAATTGGTACAATATTTCTCGCAGGGAAATGTTCCCCTGAGATGTATATTCGGCAGATTGAAAATTTTATTGCTGGTTTAAAGTTGAAAAAACCAAATGGTGTAATAAAATAAGCAGCCAAATTACCACAAGACAAAGAAAAAAGTGAATATCAATAACTATCAAATGAAATACAGCTCTACGAGTCACAGTATGAATTGATTAAAAGTTGATAATATTCAACACTTGACGGCAAACCACCAAATTTGGTCGAGTGGTCAAGCGGAAAAGAATTCTGAAGAGATTACCGGAAGCTATCGAAACGTCAGTTTACCCTCCGTGCAGTCAAAAATATTATTTGTCTATATGCTTCACATTTATCGCTAAATAAAAACATAATTTAATGGAAAAATTAAATTAAAACAGAGCTCAAGCCAAAATAGTTCGATTTCTGTGGATATAAACTATACTTTACATTTAAATTGCTAAAAATTAAATGCTTCTTTTGAAATTCTAAGAGAAAACTAAAGTAAAAAAATATTTCACTAATAAATCTTCAAATCTGAATTGCATGTAATCAGCCAACGTTCCGTTTTCGCACAATGCTGTGTCCCATAGACAAAAATAAAAAATAAATTGAGTCCACTTTTTGGATTAAATTTATATTTTTGCAATAAGAACAAACTAGCTTAAATATACAAAAAAAGTATTACAGAAAAAAATCATTATGTCGCTACCAGACTTCGCTAAACTCATCCAATTTTTTATGTAGTTAAAAATAAAAAAAATTTTTGCAGTTTTACAAAAAAAAAATCTTAAAAATCCATCTTTAAAGATATCTTTTAGATTTTTTTGCTGGAATTACTTAAATATATGCGCAATAAAATACAGTATTAGCTTTGTAAAAAATACTGCAAGAAACATTTACAATAGAGCATTGAAAACCCTACCTTTTTTTTTGTTCGCTATTAAAAAATACCAAAAGTTTAATAGAGTAGTAAACAAATATTTTAATTCATTTAAATAACTTTTATTTATTTTTGATGCTACCATACTTGTCTATTTTTTATTTTTATTTTATTTTTTGATGCTACCATACTTGTCTATTGCGGCCCTATGCTCCCCAGAGGAGTAAAAGGAACATATATGTTTTCTACTTGTCTATAATATAATGTAGAAAAAAAATATAACAAAATTTTTTTAATTAAGCTAAAAATATGACTTTATGTACAGTCCAAAAAAAATAATTTTTATACTTTATAATTTAATGGCTTACGAAAATATCTGCAACTTTCTTAATATTCAATAGAATCTTCTCGACCTCTTATTGGGTGAATACACATCTAGTTCTAAGTTTTAGAAGATAAGTTTGTATTAAAGCATTAAGTGATTTATTAATAAAGCCTGAAATGTCACTTAATTTTTATTGAAATTTTAAATATATTTAAAAAATATTTTAATCGATTGTAATTTTTTGTCCTTTATTTTGGAGATCGGACCTTTATTTATATTAGCCATTGAGGAAAAGTACCAACTTTTTGCTATAATGCTAATATATGCGTATTTTCTCGTAAGACTTTTTTTTACAAGTCGTTTGCTTTGCAAAATAATTATTCTTGCAAGTTGTATGCGTCTTCAGAAAACCTTTGCGCACTCGTCAAATGGAGATCGAAAGATGATCAGATATTTTCAATCAATTTCAACATACAGCTGTCTCCAAAAAAACGTCTTAGGACTTTATATTTATTTTAAGATATTAGTTTATAAATAATACGCCTGAGTTACTGCTTCTTCCCTCGCGACCACTTACTTAGATATAAACATAATATTGAATAGCGGACGTTCATTGCCGATAACTTTGACAGACGTACATCACCTCAATGCACCGAGGATTGAGATAGACATTGTCGCTATTGAGTAACTCTTTTGCTATTGAGTTTATATTTCAGAATAACCAAAATGGAATCACTGTATTGGCTTAAATAATTTTCTACAAAAAAAAAATATTCTTAGTTAATAAAACAAAAACTAAAAAAAATCTTTAAAGGTGTTTATTTAAATATAACCAAAAATGGCAACATTTCGTTGGATTAGATACTTTTCTGTGAACAAAAATATTTTTAATTAATAAATAAATGCTAAGACGGACAAAAAATTAACAAAATCTTAACAACACGTTTTTGTTTAAAAATAATCAAAACGGCAACACTGCGTTTGTTTAAATACTTTTCGGTGGACGTAAATATTCTGAATTAATAAATAAGTTGTTAGCCTTACAAAAAAAAAAAAATAAAATAAAATGTCGTAAAAAACTTTTTTGTTTCAAAATAATCAAAGCGGCAACACTGCGTCTGCCTTAATACTTTTCTGTGATCGCAAATCACACGTATCATCGAACGTAATTCTCATCGCTTTGAATAATGCAATTTTACGTCTGCAAAAGTTTACTTAAGTGTGAAATAATAACTTTTTCACAACAAAAACACGAACGATCCACGAATAACGACGAAAATCAACCAAAAATATGTTTTAAAGGGTCTGTGTAATTATGAGAAGTGAATAGTAGGCACTGCCATATGTACATGAATGCAGAAAATGTGTTTTTTTAGGAGGGACCTCATTAAAATGTAAATTGTTAGATATGCGTAAATGCGGATATGGCGTATTATATATCAATGGAAACGTAATTAAGTCTAGTTTTTTAATATCTAGCAAAGATTTTAATATTATTATTTTTTCTGTTCTGTTTTATATAATAACTCTCAGATATTTTTCTGCACTTACAAATTTATCAAAAACGTATGGGTGGATAAAGATTCTAGCAGAACATTTTTAGTGTCCAACACTCAATCAACCATGATTTTATTATCAGAGTGCTTCTTATACGCTAGGCCACTATGGCCTGCAAAGTCAAGCAGATAAATATTCAACTTTAAACCAATTTGCATTTAGCTCTGTGTGGATATTTTCCCAATGTTACTTAAGCTCTTTTTGGCAGCTTAGAAATGTTTCAACATTTTGTTCTTGTCTTAGCCACACATAGCTTGTGCTTTTTCCTTTTCTAATACCTGGTGAATGCCCTCGCCTTTTGATTAACACCCATACAGTTCGATTAAAATATGTACATAACTTCTATAAGATTACCGTTATAATGAAGTGCATAAAACTATTTACAGTCATTTATGGTGTAAAGGCAAAGAAATATACTAAAAGATGAAATGTATCAATAACAATAAATTGGGTTTATATACCAACTTTTTGTTTTATTGTATTTTTTAATAACCAAATATATATATTATACAATTTTCCTCACCCGATGTAAAAATATTTAATATGAATCAAGTTAGTGGTTACAAGAACAACTTACAACAACATGTCTTGTATTAACGTAAAATTTGATTAATAGTTTTACTAGTATTTATGTGTATTTTTTATGCTTTAATGCCACCCTGAACTTTAGTAAGTAATATGCCATTTTTTTATGGTGGCCTGGTGAATAAATATGGAAGTTACTTTAAAATTAATTAAAACAGCAACAAACTTAGCCAGTTAGTTATGTTAAAATATTTTTTTTTTAGAAGTAAGGTGCGGGATGTTATTACAATTTAATTTATGTAGAGCTATAAAAACCGTAACTTTGTTGTTTAACAAGCAATATTATAACAATGAGATGGAAATTTTAACAAACAACGTATATGTATTAATAAAATAATCTAAACATACAACAATATTCTATGATGTTATAAAACGTTTTTTATAACACAAGGCATAATTTCATGCTTCTTTGTAGTGGAATGAATGTTTCTCATAAACTTGGAATGAGGACAAATAGATAGAACGACCTGTTGCTGGTTTTTATAACTTATACTGACAGCTAGAAATATTACATATGACAGAATTAATAAATGTAACATGCAATAAATTTTTTTTCTTATTTTAAAAGTATGCAACAGCAACATCAATGCAAATCTAATAACTACAACAACAATAAAATCAATTTCACTCATTTTCATTTAACTCGTTTTTGATTTGTTTAAAGGAAAATTATGAATTAAATTGCTTAGTGCAATAACTCGGTAAGCCACATGCAATTAAAATTTGATTTTATGTGCTCATTTACTTACTTGGAACCATAGCCTTGCATCCTAGAGAATTTTTTTTTGATAAATTCTAGTGTTTTGCAACTAATTATGCTGCGTATTTAAAATTTTAAAACCATACAATTTTAAATTTTGTTTAAATTTAAAAGTCGGTTTATTCCATATTTTGCTTTTGTGGCTTATCGACTTATTGCACTAAGCCTCTCAATTGTATAAACAATTTTGGAAAGTTCCACATATTTGTCCTTAAAATGTATTATTTATTAATGCATGCTACTTTTTAGTTACAACAGCACTGTGAAACATATTTTATTAAATACTGGCAAATACCCTGCATGCGTGTTGCTGCAAAGGTTTGGCTTGGAAGGTATGTGCCATACCCCCTGGAAATATTCAAGAAAAATGTAGCATTTAACTTTTTCCCAGGTGCAGAAGATAATAGGTTCATAAATTTTTATCGCGATCGGATTAGCGGTTTGACCGCGCATAGAATACGAACAACCAAATATTAATTTTTATACATTAAATTCTATTTACGATGTATTAACTAACAAAAAAACGATTATTCAGTTAATTTCACATTTTCCAAAAAAATAATGCACTCATTAATGTATTATAAATCGTATATAGTAAATTAATTTTAGATATGATATTTTAAGCTATAAAATATATGACACTGCGAAAACAACTGAAAAAAATAGCTATTAGTGGATGTAATATCTCTAAATTAAAAGCCAGGGTATTTCTTAATATAATCTGCTCAATAACATTGTTTTGTAGCTGGAGTGTCGAGTTTCGGACTCATCACTGGAGGCGATAAAAAGATAAGTACTCTTATACGTACACGATGGCGTAAAAGGAATGAGCGTTTTTGAAAAATCTATAAGTTCATTATAGCAGTCGCGGATCCAGGGGAGGGGAAAAAGAGATATTTTCCCTCCCAAAACGAATAAAATATACCCCAATTCTATTGATTTTCTACACAAAAATGTTCAAAATAGTTTCATTTTTAAGCTCCCATCCAAAAAGCTTAAGCTGGATCCGCGCCTGATTCTTGTAATATGTTGTTTTAAATCTATTTTTCAGATTGTTGCAACGAGCATATAGCAAAGGAAACAATGGTGCAGTTACAGGACAGTTTTGTGGCATTCATTGATTTTTTTTTTTACTATTTTCGAAGCCATGGCAGACTTGTAGGCATATCATTTTGTCGTTAGGAGATTATAGCTTCAACATTTCTACATTTCGCACTAAACTAATATTCATATATAAATGTAAATACCAAGACATGCTATATTTGCAGACATGCAGCCCTCTCTAAATCATATTTTGGAAATAATATGAAATCGTTTCCTTTTTTTCTCGTTTATTTTTTGTTGTTCTTATAAAAATGTGATCGCATGTCATAAAAGTAGCAGCAATATCATAATTAGTAACATTTACGATTGACAGTTTAATTTCTACTAATAAAACTTGCATTTCATTATACAAAACACTTGAATCATATGTATATAATTTCAAAAGTGGAAACTTATCAACATACACATTTTTTATGGGCCATACACAAATGCACCTCTATAAATATGTATACTGAGACTTAGTTTTATAAAAAAAGTCTGCAAAATTCTCAATGAAGCATAAAACCTGAGGATTGTGCAATACTTGGCACATGGTAGCACACGAAATTAGAAAAAGAAGCGAATTAATGAAATTATTACATTAAATGCATTAGATAGTATTACAAAAGCTTAAAAATATTGCAGATGAACACATCTATGAAGAAAACTTTTGCCCTGACTACACTGATCTAGGAGGCTATTTTTATAACCTCTTATGCATTTAAGGAGTTCTGCAAACGCTATCTAGTATTCAGTTCAGACTTATGCACATATTATATCAATCAATGAAGATAGCATAGTGAAAAGGGAAAATTGAATAAGTTTCTTTTAAGGAAGATACTCTACACTGAAAGGAAAATGGTTCGTAATGGGAATGAAACCATTACGTTAACCCCTTACATTAACACAGCGAAAAATGTCATTAACGTCATGAAAGATTGCATATCAGCAATGAAAAATTACTTAAACGGTATATAACTTTTTTCAGGCACCTTTTACACGTTCTCTACTGTTATTAATAATATGAAACTTTTTTCATTCGCAAAATGAAAAAGTAAAAAATATATATATGGCTCGAGTTCAAATACAGACATCGGAAATGAGCTTTTTTTATCGTATTTTTTTATCTGAATTTTTCAATCATAATAACGTAAAGAAGGAACACTACAATATGTTTTCATTCTCCGGTAGAGTAAATTTATTTTGACATTTAGTGGAAAAAATTCATGAAATTGTCTATTAAAGCACGAAATTTTTATTCCATCTATATAGTTTCTCACCTAGTCACAAAGTCATTTCATGCACATTCATAGCTGATTCTCATTCTCAATCATTTTGTGTTTTTTTTTTTTGTTTACCAATGTAACTAACATAAATGTATATGAGAAGATAAGATTTATATAATAGTTTTCAATTCATTCAATGGATCCTGAAATAATATTATATATATTGATTTTTTAACATTTTTTTGTCTTGACCGTTATATTTTCTTTCGTTGTTCTTCCAGGAATGATTTTTGCAAAGAAAATACATCACAAAAAAATTAGTGTAGAGTTTGAAAGCACTATACATCTACCCTCATATTCATTAATGATTTGTAAATTTAATGTGTGCATTAAACCCGGTTTTCCCATACAGAATTCGTACAGTAAATCAACATTAACTTTAATAAATTTTTATGAATATGGTGGCTACTCTCTAAAAACAAATAATTATAATAATCGCAGGACGAAATTAAAAGTTACTACTTTTTCAATTTTGATATGGAAAACTTAAAATTTTGTGTCTTTTAAAATATTTCATTACGAACATTTATCCATAAGCAAAAAGTAGGCTAAGTCTTCTTTCAAACAAGAGCCATTTTAGCAAAATCGACTAACAACGTTAAGAGTTATTCTTCGAAAATATAGCAAACCACAGTGCGGTAGAAGCAACATATTTTTAAGAAAACCAGAAATTTTATAAACAGATGATGTTCTTTATATCGGTTCTACCCTTCAGCTATTGTTAATTTTTTTTACGTCCTAAAAGTTATATATTTTACGTAACACCCAATACATTTTTATACGAATTAAATATTTTTTCAAAACACAAACTTTATTTTAAATTCAATATAATTCATATTAAGGTAACCTCCTTAACTATTCACTAAAAAATTCAATTATATCCAAAAAATATGGATAACACTCATTTACATTTACACATTTTTTTTACATGATAAAGAAAAACCAGCTAGCGAAGCTACGAACCTTTACAGAAAATCAGTAATAGGTGCTATTCGTCACGAGGTGGCCACACATCTGTTAAAATGTCTTTGAATGTTCAATATTTACATGCTTTAGAGCTTCATTCTTAAATAAAAAATAATTTAAACAAAATATTAAATTAAAAACGAACTTAAGCCAAACTAATTAAAATAACTTTGGATAAACATTCATACAGTTCGATTAAAATTCATAACTCAATTGTTAAAACTCTAAGGCACTTAGCTAAGACATAAATGTATACTGTTCCAAAAAAATTTGGGCAAAACATATATTCAAAAATCCCAGCATTGAAAAAAATACCGATGATATTTCACGCTAGTAAGACAGAAATAAAAAAAAGGTTAAAATAGTTCAACATGATAAAGGAAAAAAACAGTTAGTGAAGTTCCGAACCTTTACAAAAGTTCATTAATAGGTGCGATTCGCCACGAGGTGGAGACAAATCTGTTAATTGGGCTTACTAAAGAATTGGGATTTTCGCTAGGCTGTTGTTTCTGCTATCGCTGGCAGTGTATGTAAGAGGGCCCTGATGAGAAGACTGTCAGTTCAACTTTCTGATGTCGGTTCAACTTTCCGTACAGCAAAAATTTTCTATGAATGTTCAATATTTACATGCTTTAGAGTTTCTTTTTTGAATAAGAAATAATTTAATCAATATACTAAATTAAGAACGAACTTAAGCCAAACTAATTCAAATAACTTCGGATAAACAACCATACAGTTCGACTAAAACTCATAACTCAATTGTAAAGTATTTTGTTTAATATTTGTTAGTATTGTTTTATTTATTCAGACAAAAATATTGTTTGATATTTTTCAGAAAGTTTAGTAAATCTTTTTCCTTAATTTAGTAATTTGCTTTGTTTACAATTTGTAAATATTTGTAGACAAATTGTTTTATATATTCAAATAATTTTTTCACTGAAAAATTACGTTTTCTTCAATGAAATTGTTGAGATAATGTTAAAAATTTGTTTGTAGGTCCGTTCCTAGACAAAATATTTCCTATTTCATTAAATTCCTTTACAGAAATTGAAATTTAGTTTTTTCTGTGCATATCTGAATGTGCTTTCCATTTTCAAAACTACATAATTTGAGTTTCACTTCAGTTTCAACCCAAAATTTTTGAACTTTCTCTAAAGTTGTGTTTTATATAATAATTTTGACGAAAATATTTATATAAAAATATATAAAAAATTTAAAAAAAATTCCTAAAATTTGGGAAATTTTAGGAATTTTTTTAAATTTTTTATATTTTTTTAAATAATTAATTTATACTAAATTAAATTAAAGAAAATTTTTACTGCGCGGAGGGTTGAACTGACATTTCGATAGCTCCTTCTAATCTCATCAGAGTTCCGTACCGCTTAGACCACTCGACCAAAGTCGATGGTTTGTTGTCAAGAGTTGAATATCATCTACTTTTAATCAATTCATACTGTCAGTCACATTTATCTGTAAATAAAAATTTAATTTAATTGAAAAATTTAATTAAAGCCGAACTCAAGCCAGAAATAATTAAATGTCTTTGGATGTAAACCCATACAGTTCGACTAAACTCATAACTTAATTGGAAAATATTTTCTTTTATTTGTTAGACAAAATTTTTTCTCTTTTTTTCGATTTTTCCCTTATATTTACAGACAGCATACCTAAGGGTGTTTTTAACCACCGACCAAAAAAGAGGAGTGTTATAAGTTTATAGTGTGTATCTGTGTGTCTGTCTGTTCCTTCGTAGAGCCTAAACGGCTGGAACGATTTTGATTTAGTTTTTTGTGCTTGAAAGGTCTTTTCATCGAGAGCTATGTTTACCGAAAGTCGGTCAAGCCGTTTAAAAGCTATCACCTATTTTCTAGTGCTATTCTCTTGAATCTGTGGGTATGTGGCACCGTAGCTCCAAAACGGCTAAATCGATTTTATTTAATTTCCTTTGTTTGAAAGGTGATTTGATCTAAAAATCGTTCCAGCCATTTTGAAGTTATCGTTCATTTTCTTCAGGGTTTTGAAAATTTTTAATTTAATGCCATTTATTTCAATTCGAAATATTTTGTTTCGTATTTAGATGAGTGTAAATTTGAAACTAAAACAGATATCGGCATGGAATATTCTGTATTTGGGTATAAATTTTATCGCTAGCATTGATGTTTTTGGAAAAAATCATCAACTATTAGGTTAGTACACCACATAAAAAAAGATAAATTAAGGTCGCACAAAAATTTAAAAAAAATTAACATAATTATCTCTAAAACTAAAAGAAATATTCAACACACATAAGCATGTTTTTTGTAGATTTGTAGATATTCTGTAGGAATATCTGTTTATATTAAAGCTCGTCTACTAATCATCAGACTTTGTCTTAAAGGTTTGTTTCACAATTAAGGAACGTGCACAACACTTTCTGCGGGGATGTCAAGACCGCTCAAGGATTATCTAAACACTTTCTGTGGGGATGTCAAGACCGCTCAAGGACTATCTAAACATAAAAAATGTTATGATAAAGATTATAAATGACCCACGACCCCTGCTTACGTTAGAAAGTCATACTCTCGCACCTAAACCCAAAAATATCTTATCTATGTGTTTGTGCATTTATTTCTAACATAAAAAGTTTTTACTGTGCATGGTAACTTAATGAATTATATCCTTATCAAACGAAGAAAATGGAAAGTGATCTAATCACAAATTAAAATAAAACAACTCACAGTATCCATAAAATCAAAGGACCACAGACAGTTTTTTTATAGTCCCTTATATTGAAATACACATAAATTAATTAATTAAACTGTATTTTGTCGACAATAGAAATGACTAAAAAAAAATTAGATAATTTCCTTAATATTTTACCTGCAAAAAGTAAAATGCTGACGCAATGGCTTAGAAGAAATATGATTTATCTCAGCAATAATTCATAAGTTTGTCTATCCCTGCAGCAATAGGAGTTTTACTTTCAGTTTAAGACAGCATAAAAAATAAAACCAAAGAAAACAACAAACAAAAATACTGAAAATAAAATGTCAAAACTTGTAACCATGCATGTGTGCCTGCAGTCAGTCAGACAGGCATACAACTTTTTAAGATTTGATTACATTATGTGAAATTCCTAAATGTGTCGTTTGTTTTAAAGTCGTAGTAAAATACTTGTATTTTCTAGTTAGTTTTTGTATATATTCGATTTTATATTGAACTACATCGTTTGCTTTTTTCAAATAAAGATTTTTATATTCACATTCTACAATCATGCCATCATACTTATTCAATAATTTCGTATGCAGCTGACATTCTCAGTCAAACGTCTGCCTTTTTTAGTTGCTTGGTATCGATAAGCATCTAAATGTAGTTGTCTCTTTATACGAGTATTTTGGTATCGTTTTATTTATCATTGTTTCCTCGTCTCCTTCGATATTTTTGTGTCATTCTGCAATATTATTTCCTTGGTAAACTTGGTGTTTATGTAAGATTTTGATTTTTTATGCACGAGATCTCAGTTGAAGAATTCCGTTTTCTTTTTTCATTAAATAAAGGTTTAGTTCTTTTTTGTTTGTTTTAATAGGCACATTCTGCCACAGTAACATTTTAATATACATATGTATAATCTTTTTTTTTACAAATATAAGCATATTTTACATCTTATTTATGACACATAATAAAAATTTCTATATAGTTTTTTCTCATTTCATAAGCTATCAACTTTTTGGAGTGCTTATGTTTGTTAGTATGTTGTGTAAAGGTAAAAGGATGCATATGTATGTATGTACATTAAGAGGTATCTCTTATTTGAAACAGTGGAGTAGTTAAGTTTTCAAAGAAATTTCGTCATGTCCTGTTTCGAAAGAGTGTTTTTTATAACTTTTTTTGCAAATCGCTTTTACTTCATGCTATTGGCTGTAATTTCTTAAGAAGTTAGCCGCATATTTTTGTATTTTTTCAAAACGTGACTTCAAATCAACATAGGTATTTTAAACGTTCGCTATCATCAAAACTGCACATAAAATTCAGATTTTTTTTCAGGGCAAATTAGAATTTTGGTGAACAATGATGGCATTAAAACTAAAGGGTGACCACGTAAAAACGCACTTTTTAATTTTAACATAAAAACAAGTGTTAGTTATGATTTCTCTATTTGATTGTAAAGAAGACATGTTCCGATTAGGTATGCAATAAATATCCGGCAAATGGCATCCATGGTTCGGACGGCAGGCCACTACTCTTTTCATGAAATTTTCCATGTATTAGGGGTTTTGGCAACACTCTCGTTTACAGCAGCAATGTTTTCAAGAGACCGACCGGTACATTGATGCACAGAAGTCTTACTGCCCATAACAAACACAGTTTCTTAATTTTTTTTACAATACTTCGAATGGTTGACATATTAGGTGCACTTTTGCAACTGAACTTTTTTTGATAACTTTTTGTAAAAAGTTTTTACAACTATAACGCGTTGCTCTTTCGTAAAGCGCTTCATTTTCAGCAATCGGAATAATCATATGTGACAGCTGCCAAATTTCAGAGTTGCCACTTGCACAAAAAGAATTAACACTAAATTTAAAAAGTCCGCTCTATATTTATTGATTTTTTTCTATTGTGTACTTAGCGAAGGCTTACGTACATTCAAATTATGGTACCTATAATAGAACAGTTTTCTGAAATCTTACAAAATTATGGAATACGATTAAACTTTGGAGTAATCTAAATATTAAATATTCGACAGCGACATTTCTAGAACTACTTAACCGATTTATATCAAATTTGTGGCATGCGAAGCAGTTTTTGAAGTTCAAAAAAGGAAATCAATCCTGAAAATCCATTTGACAAGAAGTTTTAGAGTAGTTAAAAAAAGTTTTTTTTTTTTTTTTAAATTGAGCGACAAAAAAAAATTTTGTGATATACGTGAAGATAACTTCGGCACGATGAAATGTTGCTACATTGTCAGAGCAATTAACCAGTTATAATTTGAATTACTGACCCAGCTTGGATACGAACAGTGCTCTTTCAGATTTAAAGACAAGTACTTTACTCAGTCTGCTATTGTTAGAAGTTTAAACTTCAAAAATTATTTTTCATATACGTGTTTGTATGTTAATTTAAAAAGTGTTTGTCTATTTATTTTATTAAAACTTAACAACATATTGTAACTACTTTCATGTAATGAGATAAATACGTAATAATTTTATTAATGACTAAGTAATAGTGCTAAATTGGAGCATAGTAATAAAATAAATAAGTACCAGTCATTACAAAGTAATTAAAAGAGCACTCCCGATTACAAAAATGCCAAAAGTTTTCGCTGGGCAGTCTGATTGTCCTGAAATTCGAATTGACAAGAACTTTAGAGTTGTTAAAATAACGCACTTTTTCGAAAATTTTCTCAACGAACGAATTTTCTCTCGAACAAATTACCGATTTGAATGTAATTTGAAATTGTCGACGTTGTTTTTGAGTTTAATTGCTGATTAGATGTTAGTCTCGGCCGGTTTAATAGTTAAAATTTCGTTTAACGAAAAATTTTTTTTTTAATTATTTTTGAAAAATTCCCAAAATCGACAGAACCGAATGGGTTCATTAAATCACGAAATCTAAGTAAGGCCAATGTCTTCAGAATGCCGTCAATTTGATTCCGATCTCTTACCCCGTTCTCAAGTTATGACAGGCTTACTTATATACACACCAGGCGCGGGTCCAGGGGAGGAAAAAAGGGGTATTTGCCCTCCGAAAGCGAATAAAGTATAGCTCATTTCTATTGAGTTTCTAAATCATTTTTTCAAAGCGGTATGTTTCATATGAAAGTTCCGCTCCCAAGAGCTTAAGTGGGAACCGCATCTGACAAACATACACACGCACATATACATGCCTTTATCCCGACATCATCGTAAGAATAGTCAAAATATATTACCATGACCTTAAAAACGTCGAGATCTGATGAAAACTCGATTTTGCAAAATCGATGTGAAATCAGTTACTTCGTATTTATGATAGCGAGAAATTAAAAAATTTATAATATCAAAATTCGAACAAAAACCCTCGTTATACATAAATAAAAAACACTGCTTTACAAATTATATATACTTTTTAACTAATTTTTTTAGACTCACTAGGATGTGCTAAGCACGAGAAAAAAACAAAAAATTAATTTCGGCCATTGCACTATAGGAAATTTTACCCTTTTTGTGCCAAAATTAATTACAGCCAGACAGCAAGACCGCTTCAAATAATTCTTTAGATACGACCTTTGCAAGCATCCCTCTTAAGGTCGTTAAAATTTTTTATCACTTAGTGTCACGTAAAAAATATTGTTTGTCACTCAATGATT
Source organism: Panzeria rudis (assembly GCA_956483635.1). Lineage (NCBI taxonomy): Eukaryota > Metazoa > Arthropoda > Insecta > Diptera > Tachinidae > Panzeria > Panzeria rudis. Next base: position 153,299,384 of record OY101447.1, on the reverse strand, counting down.
TCATGATTTCTCACGTGGGACAATTTTTCTGCATTATTTTTTATATCATTTTAATTTGTTCAATCGTGCATGAAAGACATTTTTGTTTTAAGCCGGGCTTTTAAAAAAATTTTGATTTTTGATTTTTTCCCCATATAGTAAATATTTTCGATTCTATTGCATTGAGTTACCTAGAGAAATGCATTTTTAAACAAATTTCCAAATATTTGCAGCTGAAATATTTCAAATTCATTAGATAGTTGATTGTCCGAGAGAACTACGATGGTGTTATAGCAATCATTTGCAATTTCTTTTTCGGAAGTTCAAAGGAAAAAGAAGTTTATAGTTACATTCATGTAACTTAAAGTCACTTCAGATAGACATATAAATGCAAAAATAATTGTAAATTTTTATTTTAATATTTTTAGTTTTGGCCAGAAAGAGGGAAAAATGTCCTATAGTGCATTGGCAAGATAACGATACATTTGTGTTTTTCGATGTATACTTCTCCTTAAACTGCAACATAGTTCGATTAAAATTATAACTTGTCCGAAAGGCTACTAAATTACGCATGTAAAAACTCTCAAAGAATAAATGAGAATTACGGGAATGAAAACGTAATAAATGTAAAGAGGAATCTATTTACTTTTCGTGCAAACTTTATACAATTAGTGAACCATTGGTTTGAGTTTCTTTATATGTAAGCCCATATATAAAAAAAACATACATATATACCACATCATTGAATTTCTGTACTGAAAATAGAATTTAGTTTTTTTTTTGTGCAGAAAAAACTTTCACCTGTCTTCCAAGAGTTTACGCAACGATTGACCGATGTATATTAAAACCCTTTCTCCGTGTGCCATTTTTGGTTTTGTATTGACTTACTTCTGACTTTAACAATATAAAACAATTAGCATTATTGAATAATCGACTTAAATCTAATGAATATTTTATATTTCCATCATCAGTCCTCCCCACACAACAACCACTCTGATTTTTTTTAGCCTTAAAAACCTTTATTACTAAAAGAAATTAAAGAGAACCTATAATAAAAATACCAACACTATTGCATTTATCTGTTTTCGTTTTAAATAAATTTGAAATATAGAAATATATATTCAACAGATACTCGTACTATAGATGGCTACATGTGTGTTAATGCCATAGATTTTTATGAATACCCATGTAAAGCACTTGGTGTGCACAACACAAAGATACAAAAAAGGACAGAAGTTTTGTTGTGTTTATTTATTATTATTTTTTTAGTTTTGCTTGTTTATATTGTTAGGCCTTCAATGCTTGTGTTATTGTATCAATAAAGTATAAATTTTTAATGTTATTCTGCTACGAAAGTTGTAATTTATATTTTCAAATTGATTTCAAATATGGTACGTCATTTTGGTTTTCATATTTATAATGTTGTTTTGTTGTATTTATTATTCTTACCTTTTTTTATTTCTAGCTATAGTAACTGCGTATTGATGTCCTATGGCCTTGTCATGGAAGTCGTTTTATGCTACAAGTCCTTTGAAGAAAGATTTTTATTGGTTTCAATCATTGCCATCACTATGCACATCAATATTTTTGTATATAATAGGGTATGCATTTTACTCGACTTTTCCATTGTTCGATTAATCAATTAATCGAAATTCAGGTTTTCAACTTAATCGAAAAATCGAGTAACTATTTTATTTCTTTCGAGTTATTCGAGTAAGCTCTACTGCTAAAAATTATTCGAGTTAATCATACAAATTTTTAATTTACTCGGTGTTTAGCATATTTTTGTGAACAAAAATAAAACAAATAACATTTTTTCGAGCTTTATATATTTTAACAATGAAAACAAAAATATTTCTACATATTATTAAATCATAAACTGATCATTTCAAATACATAGTTTTCTTTTCACTATGCAAATGTTTCGTTTTGAGGAGACTTAACATCAGGAAATATTTATCTAATAATATTCAGACCTGTTCTGTATTCAATGCGAAATAAAAATAATCATAAGCAAAGCTTATACAATTTCGAACATTTTTATTTTGCATGGAGAACAGAACAGAATAATTCATCAAATTATTATTTCGATTATAATCGAACAAAATCATAGCATTTAGTTCTAAAAAATATTATGCTCTTTCTTTATGTCATAAATATTTTTCGATTGAACATTTCTCACATTACTAAGAATGAACTTTCACTAATCGTAGACGCAAGAGAATTTAAGAAAAGTGAATAAAAACCAATTCCAATATCTTATATGAGAAAGGTAATTTTTTGCTCTTTGATTTTTTGAATGTTTTTAATATTTTACTGAATTCCGCCCTTGGCTTACATCCGTTACCTTAGTACAAAGAATATAATTAACTAGTTGCTCTTGAAATCTCTTTTTTATTTCAAATAATTTTTGCTTGATATTTTCTACTTTTTGTACAAGATATATATTTCTACTCTATAATTTACTTAATTCTTTGATCATGCGGTCTATTAGTATGCCGCTCTAATTTAGGTATGGCTGTAAGAAATCTACAAAAATTTAATCTAAAAAAGGAAAATTTACATAATATTTTTTATTCAAGTTATTCGATTAATCGACCTATTTAACTCGAATAAATTTTTACTCGAAATTCTAAATTTTTTGTTTCATGGAACATTATTTGACTTCACTTACTCCAATAATCGAGCAAACTTTTTTCGAGTGCATACCCTAGTATATACGTATATGGTTTTTAAAAGGAAAACAGTGTAATAGATTTTGACAAACGAAATACAAATTTTTCTTTAGTTTACCATTTAAGATACTCGAAATAATGACATATGGTAAGTGTTGAAACACTACAGTTTTTAAAATTTTAAATTTAGTATGTATTTAGTATCCTCCATTTCTTTATAAATATATCGTTCCAGTGAAAAAAGGAAGTCAATAAGATCCCGAACTTTTGATTTGGAAGTCGTGCATATCCGGATAATTTCTAATGATTTTTATATAGGCTTCTCATTGCAAGAAGTTTTGTTTTCTAATGCCTTTTCATTGAATCCGAAGTTCATAATGTTAAGAAAATTTGATTTTGTGTGTTCTTTGTAATAAGTGCAAAAGAAGACATTGCTCATTTCTTCTAAAGGGCTACAAAAACACGCTGTTATTGAGAAGTCACTTATATATATTATTAACTTACGTTTGTTAGCATTACTTTCAATTATAAACTAAGAGGAAAACAATTTTTAAGATGCGTTTATAAAATAATATATATAACATTTAATTCATTTGCTTAGAAAAATCAGAAAATATCATAATAATTTGCAAACATTTCAACTGAGTTAAAATTTTTAATTTATTTTTTATTGTGCCTCGGTAAGCTAGTGAGTAGTGTGCTAGCCTATCAGTGTGGAGGTTGTGGGTTCGACTACCACCATAGACTCTAGTCTGTTTCACTACAACGACTGAAGGTCTTTGTTACTAGTCTCGTTTAAATTAAGTTATGATATAATTTGTAATTGTATTTGTAACATTTAATAAATAAATATATAAATAATAACATTTTTTTAAAGTCTCTGCAAAAAAAGTCGGAAATTGTTCCAAACGCTTATTATTTTCATTGCATACAAATCTCTACAGGTACAGAGTTTTGCCTTATTAGGCTGTTGTTTATATGAAAAATTTTTCTAGACAACCTGTTAAGCGCGTGCAATTCAGTTCTTTATATCACTATGACAATCACGTGTTTAATTCATTGATGTTTCACCAAAAATAGAGCTACTTTAAGGTAAGTTCATCAATGATGATACGAATGATTTGCATGTTAATTTTTTGCTGGGTTAAAATAACTTTTGAATTGTTTACCTTGATGTTCTTAATAATCACTTCATCAGTAAAATAACTTCCAATACCTGTGAAGTCACTTATATATATTATTAACTTTAAAAAAATTATAAATTCAAATATACGCTAAGCGCTGTAACAAATCTTAGGTTTTCTGATGAATCGAAATGAAAAATACAAAAATAAGCCAAAATATGCCAGCTTTTTGGTTGCGACACAGCTATGAGATGGATTCACTCTAATAGAGTTTAAGAACTCTAAGCACAACTTTTGCTTCAGGAGGAAAAGCTATATTCAATTGTTCAGAAAAATATATCTATTACACTGCTTGACAAATTTTAATTTTATCTATTTGGCAGAAACACCACTATTAGCCAATTCACAAAGTGTACTATTGCGTCCTATTTGTAATATTTGGTAAAATTTTATGACTGTCATAAAAATGTTGTTGATATTTTTCATATAAAAATATTATAGCACAATACTATTTTGTTACTTATGTTTTTCCAGTGTGCTATTTAGTCAACTGTTTTCAGTTTACAAATTCAAAGCAATAATTTATTTTCAACATTAGCTGCGTTCGAAAAAATTATCGAAGAAGGCATAAACTGAAATAAAACTGGACATATATAAAAAGTTAATAATTATTATGAAATTTTTCGTTTTTTATATGCTAATACAACAGGCCGTTCATAATAGTGCTATTTGGCCTTAATTAGTACTTTATTACTTATCACTTTAGAAGACTTTGTGAATTGGCTATATATATATATCTATTATATATCTATTATTCAAATTGCGTACTTGGATTTTCTTTTCCTCATCTTTTGTTCTTTTTAAAGGACTTAACGTTTTTCATGAATGCTTATTTTAAATAATTTTTTTAGTATTAGTGTCTAATATTTTTTAGCAAATTTAGTACCAAATAAAAGGGAATGCTTTGTAGAATTTCATAAAAATATTTACTTCAGTTCCCTTGAACAAACATATAAATAAATGTCCTTTTAAAAATAGATCCTTCCATGTCATAAAAAGTGTTCACTAAAATTTTATTTTTAAATTATATGTTGTAACCTTAAATTAACTTTATAAGACTTCGAAATTTTATGACTTTACCTCTCTTAGTACAAAAGCCGTGTTTGTGTTTTTCCCGGCACAAAATTAATTTATAAAAAAAAAACTAATAATTTTGAGCCGATAGCGATAAAAAGATAAGATATGTGTGCATTTTAGAGTTTATTTTATGTTAATATATATTTTTATATATATTGTAAAAGAATCAATTAAAGATTTGGAAGAAAATATATGAAAATTTATTTCCAAGGACCTCTTTTAAATTTTTATTCAGTTGTTCTTTAACTTTTCTTCCATACCCTTGCCACAAAAGCCACTATATATCAATTAATCTATAGACTAAACATAGGTAAACTGCGTACTTGGGTTTTCATTTCCTCATCTTTTGTCCCTTTTTAAGCACTTTACATTTTTGGAGAATGCTTATTTTTATACTTGTTTTGTAAATTGTTTAGCAAACTGTAGTGGTAAAATAATCTCTTAGAATATAACGCTTTTATAAAATTTTCAGTATAAATTACCTAGTTCGTAACATATATTCATGAAAAATGTTAAGTCCTTTAATTTCAACATTGTTAACTGAAGGTGGCGTTACTTTTTTAGAAAAGTAACTCTCAAGCAATCATTTCCTTTAATTATTTGATATTTTATTTTAATTGCTCTTGTTGTTTCTATTTGGCAATACCAAGCAGATTTTATATATTTTTGATGACCTTTCCCAAAAAAAAGTATATATATATATATATATATATATATATATATATATATATATATATATATATATATATATATATATATATATATATATATATATATATATATATATATATATATATATATATATATATATATATATATATATATATATATATATATATATATATATATATATATATAATATATATATAATATATATATATATATATATATATATATATATATAAATATATATATATATATATATATATATATATATATATATATATATATATATGTATATATATATATATATATATATATATATATATATATATATATATATATATATATATATATATATATATATATACATATATATATATATATATATATATATATATATATATATATATATATATATATATATATATATATATATATATAAATTAAAAATGTGTCCCAAAATATGGCTGAGAGTTCGTTCAATATAATAAAAAGACAAGGATATACCAAGAAGAAACTCTTTAAGTGCAATAAATAATCTTATTTCTCAGTAGAATAGTGCGAAAAAACCTAAAACAATATTCCTGTTGAATTTGCTTTTATTTTTGTTTCCTTTCTTGCGGTTTTAGAACACTGTGATGTAATAGTTTCAGCAATTTGTAGTTTATAATATACGATGCATTTATATTTAGTTAGTTTTTATCTGCTAAACTAATTGATTCTTTAGAAATTTCATATATACACATTTGTATGTATATTAGCATGGTCGTAAGAAAATCAAATTTGGATTTCTTTAAGTCTTATACCCGCAATCGATGGGTATTTATAAAAAACTATCCTAAAAAAATTTCAGGTCAATCAGTTGAGATTAAGGGGTATCGCACGCCCACCAAAGTTTGAGCAAATGCTCTTTTTCTATTTTTATGCCTCATAACTTAATAAATTTAATATACATAAACAAACTTTCTTCTGAAAAGTTATTGTTTGTGCAGTTTCCAACAGATTTTGCTTACCGAATTTTATCTAAATCGCATATTTAACAAAATAAACAGCAAACTATCGAATAGTCCATATCTATTAAAATAACAAAACAAAAACCCATATATATATATACTAATTTCGGTAAACTTTTTCGTTCCCTAGAATTTTAAGTTTTATCTTTAGTTATTTTTGCCGCCTAACGTAAGTCTGTACGCCAACTTTTTATCAGATATAGTTTTCGAGATATACCATTATGTCAAAAATTAAGGCACTTGCACAACATATATTAGAACAACTGGAGAAGAGTTTGCCCCATTCAGTAAAAAAGAAAAACCAAATTTGACAACAAAATTTTATTTAAGCCGAGCAAGCATTGTGTCTAAGTCTGCCCATAAGTTTCAGAGATATCGTAAAACTTTGAGCCTAAAAACTAAAAATTTCATAAAACTTTTTACAATTTTTGTGTTTAAAAATTCATAAGAAAATATAAATAAATCAACGATCCTATCATGTAGCTTACTATATTGCAAAGGAAATGAGAGATATTTCGCTGAATTTGTTTGAAAACTTTTGATTTTGCTCACAATATAGTGAGAGAACTTTTTAAAACTTTTCAAACTTTTACGATATATCTGAAATAGAGAGGAATTTTTCAAGGAACCGCTTTCCAAAAAACACGGTTTGGAATACGGGATTGTACAAATAAACCGGTTAAACGGTTTTTATGAAAGGTATGTGGAAAATTTAATTTTTTTCACTTTGCGAAAAATTCATTTAATACTATACATATTCACGTCATCTTTTCCTTGAAGTTAGTTGTTTCAAAGTAATTTAATTACACAGGCCGACAGTGAAATTCCTGTGTGGAACAAAACTACATTTCTAAGCAGTTAAATGTGTAAAAAATAGTTTGTTCGGTTATTTCCTATCAGCTAAAAATTTTGTAATGGTCATGTCCAATATTTCGATTAACAAAACACCAAAAGTTGCATGACACTATTACCTGCAAACTATCCTAATTAGGATTAATATAGTTTTATGATTTGGTCAACTCCTTCAGTTTCTTTTTATAGAAACTCATAAAAAAGTTAAAACTTCAAACACTTTACCTGTTAATTGTTGGTCTTGAGGACAGGTGTCTTACGAACAAAATAAGCCATATATCATGCAAATCGATGGACAAATATTGATTTTATTAGCAATTAAGTGAATACAGCCACACACTTAAAAAGTACTTAGGTTTTAAATTTTTTCAAGCCTAAAATAAATTTCTTTCCTAAAGAAGTTTGACTGAAAAAGATACGTCAGATTTGGATGATTTTTTTCTGTTGTATTCAGGACGTCAGCACGAAGCTAGCATGAAAGAACAACTTTTGAAAAGCTACTAATGAGGTAAAATTTCGGATTTTCGGTAAATGGTGTTTTTAATATTTGTTTAAAATCTGTTAGAAGTTAAACTACTAGACCGATATTGAAAAACTGTTCAGAAATGCATATATACAATGCTTAACCATGAGCAAATAATCTTCATTTTGTTATATATAAGTATACAAATTTATTTGTTTTTTTTTCATCAAAATCTAGCAAATTATTTTCCGTGAAAATCCGGCTAATCGTAATATAAAAGCCGGCATGCATTCGAAAACATCAATTATCCGAAACCGGTTTATTTTCAAAAAGACAAAAAACCCGGTTTCTTGTCTTTTTTTGTAAAAAAAAGAAATTTTTTTGTAAATACTCTATTAATTAAGGCTATGGGACATAAAAGACAGAAAAAGAGTTTTTGCTCCAAATTTGGTGGGCGTTCGACAAGTCTTCATCTCAACTGAATGACCTGAACTTTTTCTAGGATAATTTTCTTATAAATAGCCATCGATTTGGGGCATTAGACTTGAAGAAATACAAATTTGATTTCTTACGACCACTCTAATGTATATATTGTCGTGAATAAATCTTTAGAAATTACAGCAAAGAGAACATTTAGAAATTCGTACAGATAGGAATATCGACACTCTTATAAAGAAAATGGCTTTCAATTGGTTATAGAGTATATTCCCAATAAACTGTTAAATATTTTATAGGTTTATATTTTTCAGGTAACGCAAGGAAGGAATAAAATATTGAAATTTTAGTTTTAGTCAAAAATCACAAAACAAAAATATATAAGTTTTCGCAAAAAACTTTAAAAGAATAAATAAAATGAGTATAATTTTATTTGAATATAACTCACTTTCTGTCTTATTCATAATAGTTATCAAAGATTTATAAACGGTCTGTAAAGGAATTTTAGAAAATTTTTTAATTAACTTTAATCTCTTTCAAGAAACTATTAAAAATACATAAAATTTAATTACTTATTTCTATCTCATTGAGACATCTTAGCTAAAAATTTAAAATAACACTACATATGAATGAATGATTTGGTAATAAAACAGAAAATCATAAAGAAGAAAAACAGTTTTCCCCAGGTCGACTATAAACCTGTTGATATTATAAACCAATAACTTTAATGAAAGATAAAAAATAGATCCAAAAAAAAACACAACAATTTAAGACTTAAAAGAATTTAATATCGCTTTAATTTTATGGTATTTGGTTTAATTATCGCAAGTGTCAAATATCATTTATGTGTATACGTTTAATAAACATTTTGATGGCAAACATTCCACGCTTAGATATTAAATTGAAATTAATAAACCGATATATAATTTCGTGAAATTTCAGTATTGGTTTAATTAAATATACTCAAAAGGGTGTGTGGTTAGTTTTAATTGGTCCTTTATATTTGCACATATAGTAATAATGTATTAAGTTTCTTACTGCATTTTAAGTAAAATATAAGATAACAATTTTTGGAAATTTAAACTAGAGAAAGTTTAATATAAAACGGGTTCTCGTTTAACATGCTATATGACTCCTATATCTCTTAAAATTTAACGGATGTATGCAAAAATAATTGAAGCAGCTTTGCCAAGCATTGTTGACTAAAGTTGTATTGTAAAAAATTTTTTATATCAAAATTTTAAAGTAAACACACACTTTTGTTATGACTAATTTAAGTTGATATTTCCAAAATTTGTACTTTTTACCTCAAATATTGATTCATGTTACATCTGAAAATAAAACTTGAAGTGTTAGCTCTTAGCTTAGATTTATTATTTCTTAAATGTCATGGAAAACATTACTAAATTATTCCATTGATTCGAAATACATAGCAAAATTCATAAAATATATTAAAAAAATACATATATAAAAAAAAGTTTTAGTGATGTACATACATACAATCGAAAAAGCTCGATGTTCAAATACTCATTTCACTGCCCTTTAGCAGAGGTACGTATTTGCCAACGATTAGTATACTCACTGAATTGGCGCTCAGCAAACTATTTGAATGTGCCGAAGAAACCTTTCATGCAATCAATTCTACAAACACCGAATAGGTACTTTTTACCAAAGGATACCAAATTCCGGAATTCAGATCACCACATAATGCGGAGGACGGGAAGAAGAAAGCTCTATGCACTTTCTATGCGTGTAAAAGAGTCTTTTGAAAAACAAGGGCATTGAAGCCGTACATTCTTACATACGGATCGCTTGTATGGTGGAGTGCAGTGGATAAGAGCATATATCTCTCTACGCTGGGGAATGTGCAAAGGTTAGTATGCCTTTCTATTGGTCGAGCAATGTGATCAACTCCTCTGGGTAGTCTAAAGACAATGCCTCACTTAATTCCCTTTGATTTTTGTATCAAATTCATATCTGCAAGGTCTGCCTTAAGAGCCTATTTCACCATACAAAAATTAATGACAATTTACATTTAAATATGAATTGATAAGTAAATAGCGCTGCTCAAATAGGCTCTTAGACTCAGAGCATCAGGCGATTTAATGCGTGACCGTATTGGAATGGCACTATTACACAAAATGTGGGTGGGAAACTACTTAAGAGACAAATTAACTACGTGACTCTTGTCATGAACTTCGATATGCCCTTCTCAGTCGAGATCCCGAATAGGGACAGCTGGAAATGAAATTACACAACTCGAAACAATGTAGTTTTAGCCTTCATAGACAGAATCCAATAAAAGTTGGTACTGGATCGGGGCTATTCTATAAAGAACTTGAGCCTCCGGTCTCGTATAGATAGCCTGCACCGTACACCTGCACCGTATTCCAGAGAACAGTACTATAGAAATTTTTGTCGATAGTTTGATGACAGTTAGGACCCTTTGTTCTAAGGTGGTGGAATCGTAGTGCGTACTGGCATGCATTCAATGTCTGACTGTGCTTAATTGATATAATGTCAAGATAGTTTGTATATCAGGGCATGAAAACATTCAAGGAAACGAAATTGGTGATGGATGGCAAAAGCAAGCTCGGCTTCGACGAGCTGACAAATGAGATTAAAACTTTGGTGCTTGGAAGACAGCACTCAGGTGGTCCGCAATTACCAATTGTAGACTATCTAAGACTATTTAGATCTTATATAGTCCCAGTAAAAAATGCTTCAAAAAAGCAAGTTTTTACTATTATAGAGTAAAATTAGCGCTTACAGATCTGCAGATATCGCTGCTGATTTTTGTGTGGCGAGTTCCCGGTTTGGAGTACTATTGTTTCTTTCATATATGTTCATTGCTTCGAAATAAGCTCTTGTTTTAACCGTAAATCGATCCTTAAAAAAATTGAATCCTATCCTTTGGCACATTTTTGTTCCATACATTAATTTCAAGGCAACCTATTTATTCTTCTTCATTTTATTTATGATTTTTTAGACCTTCTGTGAAGTCAAGAGCCACCCACGTTCCCCGATTTTTTCTGGGACTCCACTTACTCCTTTTCCCAAATACGGCTGAGTTCGCCATATAAAACAATTGGTTTATTTTTGCTCGTGCACTCAACTGTCACTTTTGCTTCCATTTTTGACATCGGGAAGAGATTAAAAAAAATAAAATTTTTGTTTTATGTATTTGCTTTGTATTTGCTATAACAGCAGTAGCGACTTCAAGTTATCTGCCACAGGCGGCGGACGCCTCATATGATTTTGCATGGAACTTTTTTGTACCATAGGATCGAATTATGAAGTTTTGAAATTACAGCAAAACTTTGCAATAAATTTGTCTAAGAAATGCAAAAACCCAATTACTAATGACGCAGTTACAAAATGGTTAAGCAGTGAAATTTAATCTTTACTGATTAAAAAACAAGGAATAAAACAAAATTCTTATGGAAAATTTTTGTACCAAGGATCGATCTACGGTTAAAGCATTTTATTAAGCGCTTTATTGCCTTAGTGCTTAAAAAGCATGAACATTTCTTACTTGGGTAGAGTTAGGACCAAGCAGATAGTCGGCACACCTGGAAGAACTAATAGGCTTTCCCTTGAATTTCACTGCAGGAGCAGTTTCACGAAGGGGAATTTATTAATATTCACAATTAAATTCTTAAGCACAACTTCTAATAAAAGTAAGAAAAAAGGGACTTCGTTAGACGAAAAATATTACAACTCTTTCTTTAGCTTTAATACATCTGGCTTAGAATCTCAATTAATGTTTAATTTGTTTTGTTCTTTTAGGCGATTTAGTTTCTTCTAAACATTTTTAAACAATTTTAAGTTCTTTATTACTCTACACCTGACAACAATTGTAAAAAGTTGCGATTTCTCTACAATAGTGTTAATGTTGTATTAAACTATTTGCAACTAAGGTTAAAGCTAGCAGATACAAGTAAATATTATATATATCTTGTGGTAGCTTACAATGAATTCGGAATATATTAACGGCAAAGATAAAGTAAATACGTAACTATTCTAATAACAAAAATACTTCATTTCTTTTAAAGCATAGCGTTTTATCCGGCAATTAGCTAACGAGATGCATCTCAATTAGTAGTTATTTCAGATACTTAATCTAAATGGTATGAATAGGACTTCGTACTTTAAAAGCAATCCTATTGACAATTCCTATAAACAAACATACATGGTATTACTACACTTCACAAATAGACATACATATATATATATATATATAAGTTTGTATATATAGTACACTCAAAACATATAGAATATAATGTGTGTTTTATCATCACCTCTATATTGTACTTATAGCACTATCATAGACAAAAGCCTTACTTAAATAGAAAAAACATCATCACCATCATCAACGTCTTTCTTTTTGTTGTACGAATATTTAAAGAGTTAAGATTTTATCATCTTAATCATGCAAGGTGAACACATTAATTTACACAGCAGAGGTGTGTTAATGGTGTTTTGAAAGTAAAGAATCAAAAACAATATTTTCTTTAGAAAAGTCTTAAAAAACACTAGTTATTAGAAGATGTAAGAGACGTAACAACAAAGTAAGTGTGGCTGCTGAATGATGATAATGAAGTATTAAATGTTAGCATGTAAAGCGTAGAACATGCTTAAAAAGGAAATGACCAACATACTTGTAGTATAAAAATATTTTTTGTTACATGTTTAAAGGCAGTCATTGGACATCATTGACTTCTTAATACCATTTCAACAAGTTTTACGATCATCAGATGATGATACTAAAATATTCTGAATTTTTTTTTTTATTAAAACTAATAATAAGTTTTGCTATTCACTTTATTTATTGTATCGATTTTGTTCATACGGTTATTAAAAATGTGGTTCTAAATACAGTGGCGCGTTAAGTATGAATATTTAAAAAATGTTTGGGGGAACATAGGTGTATGTCTCATCAGTTTTTAATACTATTTCTACAACTTTATTGGACAAAAATTATTAAAACTTTTACTATAGGCGATATAATTGCTTTGCAATAAATGCATCGTCTTATACGAAAGAAAATCTAATTATTTGTATTATGTTTTCTACCTGGAAAATGATATCCCACTCTTACAAATGCAAAAAATAAATAGCCGTAATAAAAAAATTCAAAAGAAAATGCTGTATTTTTTATTGTTCTAAAAATATGTCTACAAGTTTTTTGTCATTCGCGACTTCTCTTTTTAATATTAAATATTATTGGCATATAAATAAAAAAATGATGAGTCGCATAAATTTATTACAACTCTATGAGTAATAACTGCAATGCAAAAAAAAAACTATTAAAAACATGTAAAAGCAAGCATTTATTTCAAGATTTGTACCATCTGCTGCATCAATTTGCTAAGAATTCGTCATTAGTTACATGTTCATATTTATTCTCCAATATGTTTTCGAAAAGAACAAAATGTGTTTCAATCGTAATAGTTGGAGTTATAAATAACTGAATTATTTTAGACAATTTGCTTTTATTATGAAGAAAAAGAAACATGTAAATGAAAATTCGCAACTTGTTTATTTGTATGGATTTTGTTGTGCCAGTCTTTTCGGTTTTAAAGGAGAAGAAAACTAAATTAACCAGAGTAACGATCCAAAAACTTTGTATAGAAAAAAATAAAACTAAATAGCTGAAAAACACTTTGCGAAATATAAGCAAACAATAAAGGAAATGTAAATTTAATTTATTGATTCTTTGGCTTTGATTTAAAGGAGTTCTAAGCAACAAATCTTATCGTCTTAAAGTAAGGTAACGAATGACAAAAAATGTAAAATATTTTATGATAAAGATAAATTATTTTTTATAAGACACAAACACAGATTATTTTTGTAGGCATAACACATTTTATTTGCTTGTTTTCATTAAAAACAATACACAAACATCTTGTTTTGTGGGAATGCATGTGGATGGTGTAGTTTACCACTTGAAAGATTGCCACATGAAAAATCATGTAGATATCGCCGATTTACTTCAATAATTTCATAACTCAAAAACGTGTATTGTGTATTCATAAAAATATCTTGTATACTCACCTCTGGAGAGAATAATGTACTTTTATTTTTCCTTTAATTGGTATGTAAGTAAAATAAAAGCCTTATATGTATTAAACTAATATTATTAGTGAAATAAACATGTTGGGCCTTTTCTTTCCATTAAGATTGATTCGACTATTTGCTTCGTCAGGAATAAGGGGAGGAAGTGACAAAAAAATTAGTTTAGTTAAATAGAATATTTTTTATATTTCGATTATATTTTTATTTAGAAAACTTAAGCAAAACTCATAAATTTTGTATGGGAGCAACCCTAAGGAGGGTCAGAGGAATAGCTCTGTGTAGTGGTACACAAACAAATTTGTAAATATATACAAAAATGTCTCAACAATTTCATTAAAAAATCCGGCGTTTTCAGTGAAAAAAGTGTCCAAATATATAAAACAATTTGTGTAAAAATATTTACAAACTCTTGGCAAAATAATTTACTGAATCAAATAAAAATATTTCCTGGGTTTTCTGTAATATATCAAACAATACTTTTATCTAAGCCAACAAAAATTGTTTTGTAAATATTTTTATATATTAAACAATAACATCATCCTCCTTAAATTATTTATGAAATTTCACTTTGTTAACTGAGTATAACTCTCTATATTTATCTCGACACTCTAACGAAATTAATGAGTATTGACCCAACAATATTAACGAATTGATTCACTTAAATATCTTCAGTACACAAACTTGTTACAATCGCATTCTTTTTGCTATCGTTGTTGTTGTTGTTGTTGTTATATATGATTATGTCGTCATGGGTTTGTTTTTTTACGACACAGAAAGCTGGTTTTTGTTATTGTTTTTGGTGCTTGCGTCATAAATAAAAGTCAAACAAAAAATTCGCTGATTCAGTAAAGAACATTTACTTAAAATGAGATTTTATTTTAGACAAACTTTTGTTTGAAAAATTTTTGGCTATAAATTTTTCTATGCATAGGAGCTGAAGACTGTAATTATTAGTTTTCTTATATCTGCACAACAGCGATAGTGAAACTCTTTAAATTTGATTTGGTTTTCTCTGAGAATTAAGAGTGTTTCAAGAAAAAGCCTGTATAAATAGTAGGATTCCTCAATCAATGTAATTATTTATTTTCCTTTAAATGCACAACAATGGGGAAAATGAAGTGCACTGGGTGTGGGTAGTGAAATCTACATGCATATAAATAAAATTACAATTACTACAAAGATAATTTTAGGATGCATCTCAGTTATTGACTATGGTAATGGGATTACTTAAAATCATTTCATATTACAACGAGTCCTCTTTTAAGTAAAGCATTAATTTTTACATGTTACAGATGCAGCAGATCTGAATCGGAGTTGATTTTATAAAAAACTTTTAAAAACATTTTAAAAATATATCACAAATCGGACAGTATAATAATTTTCAAAAATTATTATACGCTACTGTCTGATAGTAAGTAAAGTAAAAAAGATCTTAAGATATTTTATGGCTACCAGTTACACAAGCTATAAGTAGCTCAATTAATTTTTAGCTTAGCCTTGTAAAACAGTCAAATTGTTTTCAACTTTTTCACATAGATGTTTTGTGGCCAATCTTTTCTCATCTATCTACAATTGAAAGTCTATGAAAAGTATTTAGAAGCTAAAACGAAATGAAAAAAATTACATCATTAGCATAAAAGAGTAACAATTTGCTAAAGCCTTCCAGCTGAAATACGGCACTTAGAGTAGCTTTTAATGAAACTTTGCAAAGTCACCATCATCAAACTGATAATTTATGTGAAAATAGTTTACAGGTTCTTATTTATATATATAATTTTTTTGTCTTAATGGTAAAAACACGTAGAAAAGAGGTGCGAACACTGTAATTTGCTAAAAAAAATATCATTAAAACAAATTGTTTATGTCTTTTTGCCGAATACATACTGATTGATCATAATAAGTATTTTATTGATCAGGTGCCATTGACTTCTGTTTTATGTTTTGAACATATTTAATTTATTGGTCTTATATTATTCGTGAAATTATTATATTAAAATTAAAATTTATTTTCAATAATTAAGTCATATTTTAAAAAATTATGTTATGCCAACACGATTTTGCACTTTGCCATAATTTCAACATCTAAGTGCTTTAAAATAAACTTTAAATAGGAGAAACCATTAAAAACAGTGATGGCGTTTTCTAAGATAAAACAATTCTTGTTTTTCACTAGTTTTTCAACTCGCAAACTAAACTGTTGACTACCTGTCAAACCAACTTTGTTTTTTGCGATTTCAGTGGTTGGTTGTTGATTCGAGTGGAAAAAGTTGCAAAAATTGCTAAAAAAAAAACAAAAAACTAAACTAAACTGGAGCTAGAAATATCTATCTCATTGTTATGCTGCTCAGACCGGCACAATTTTAACACTTTAAAAATAGTCAATCAAAAAAATAAATAAATTATAGCAGCAAGTCGTTCGCTGTCTGGACGAAGAAACAAGTGATTTAACTTGAGTTTTGGTAGGATGATGGACAATTAGTTAAATCGCTTTGAAATTTTTTTCTTTAGTCTTTACAAATTTAATTACAATAATAAATCAGTATCTCAACGCTAATTTATGGAAATTATAAAAATGGCCAGTTGATGCAGGTGATGTTTGCATCACAGTATCAGATTGCACTCAATAAAATTGCAATAGATTTTAATGTTTTATCGAATAACTTTCTAGAAAAATATAGCTTAAAGTTTGATAAGCATGGTAGTAGTAGAAAATTGTGATGAGGTTTCACGGCCGAAAATTGTCAGATTTTGTTTACAAGAAACCGTTCCAGCTTAAAATACTTTTCACCCTACTAGTGGTTATTTTTAATTATAAACAGATATAAAACTTTAAAAAATCAAAATTTTTTCAAAACAATAAGTTTCTAATGACTGATCCAATTACTTAAAAAAATACATAACGCTGTAATCCAGACAGATTCTCTATTCAAAAGTAAGTAAACTGTTTTTGTTCGTATTCAATGGATATCTTTCAAGCTTTAACGTCCATGGACGTTATTTCCACGTTCAAAAGGAAATAATGTGCGCGGATATTAATATGATTATATCGGACTTATTAGCTTCTGCATCCAAGTGGATTGTTAGGCTAAGGTTTGTAACATTATACTCAGAAAGAATCGGGCATGATTAATATTCCAAGGAACAAGGGGAAAATTAGCACCAGCTTAATTTTTCATCGTACACAGCAGCATTTAGCAGCATACTTCCGGAATCCGCTACAATTCCATCATTAGTGCTCATGTATATTTCGCTTATCACCACTTGTCAGGTGGTTCTGTTCAATGTGATTTCAAATCTTACATATACAAACTTTTCGTGAAAATTGAATACGAGAACTAAGTCACTTAAGTTGATATTAACTGCAGTGTTTTATCGGCAATTCCCAGTACTGTTGATTTATTTTTCTTCATTCCCATTATTTATATTTTGAAGAGGAAATAATGTCGATTAAAAAATTGAAATAAAGTCTATGAAAATAGTATTCCGCAGTAAATACTTTTTGCTGGGTATGTTGAATAACGGCTTCGCTGCGTATAGATATTTTGGTAGGCAGAAACCCCTATTCGGCATACATAGAGGAGAAAACACTTAACCCTTCTTGTACCACTACCAGAAATCGTTTACATATCTACATAAATTTTAGTGTACTGGCTCCTGTTGACCTCCTAATCACTAAAACCAAAGAAGAAATATATAATCGTGTGGCTATGTTGGGCGTGGTGGACTGTTGCTAAAGCGCAACGTTAGCTGATTACATGCAAATCAGATTTCAAGATTTATTTTTAAAATATTTTTTTTTTTATTTTAGTTTTTCGTTACAAAAGAAGCATTAAATTTTTGCATTTTATAACTAAAATATATATTTCAACTTTTATAAAAATCCAATTTAAATGGTTATGGATTATTTGAGTGGTATTTTACAAAGCAATTTGGATGCAATGTGATATTACACTTACTACATTGATAAACAGGCTTCAATCGGTTGCAGAGGGTATAGAAAACTACGTTGCTTAACGAAAAATTTGCTTTAATTTATGTATGAGACCTACGTGCCAGAGCAATATTTTGTTTTTCTAACTACATACTCAAGTCAATAGCTCGAAATTCTTACTACTTTTACTACAGTTAAAAAATTTTGTTAACTTTTTGTATTGAAAACTTCCAGCTGTCGTAAAAATAGTAAATTGTAGTAAGTAAACGAACAGACATAATGTGTTTGTTCGATAGTGCTACGTTGTCTCCTAAAACCGAATTGATGATATGGAACACATCCATTACCATTCTGTATTGGTGTCAGCGTACTCATAAGTATCTTGTCAAATAGTTTAGGCATGTTCGACAATAAACTTATATACCTATAATATTCCACCTTCGTATGGTCTTTGCCGGGCTTACGTATATGGTACTCAACGAAACCTTCCATTCCACAGGATGGTATTCGAGAATTAAAATACCATTACAAATTAAAAGAAATATCCTTTTTGCAGTATAGGGTAGCTCATAAAGAATTCTTCTGCTTATTTTATAAGATCCTGGGCCTTATTTCGAACTTTAAGCCAGCAAAAGCCAGTGAAAAGAGAACATGTCACAAAAGTAGAACAATAATGTTAGCAAAATACCCTCCTTGTACAAGCCGATTTTTTCCAAATAAAAAATATTTTTTTAATATGTACAGTAATGTAACTAGTATTTAAGAAGCCACCACAGGACAAGAGCATATTGTTTGGGTCTAAGAATCTACCGCTGAGTATATTAATTATGTCAATTGAGCCCCTTCAATGACAAGGTCATGCAAACGTTACGTGGCCTATCTGGTGACAGGTTCTCTTCCCTCTAGGGCTGGTACAGCGACAACTGGTGGCAGCTCAATTGTATCAGCAGATATTTTCGGAGTGAATTGTTTTTGCAACTGGTTAAAGCACAGAGTACCTTTTCCAGCATCAGTTCTTGACCAGTCTCTATTCGAACCTCGCAATAAAGGCTTATATCTGTGGTTTGGTGCTGAAAGGGCCAATTTCAAAATATTCACTTTTAAGAAAAAACTAATTTAAGTTTAAGTTTTCTATATAAGTTCATAGTAACATTGGCTAGCAAAGCCCTTCGGAAGGTTTTCTGGGTTACATTAGACATTGGCTATTTCTCGCAAAATAAAAAAGAGTAAGAACAGAAACCTAATGCAATGATTAACAATTATTAACAGAAAAATATTGACTTTGGCCCTTTTAGCACTAAGCCAGAGATATATAAGCGGTCTTTGAGGCCTCCTGCTGCTCACCATAGCGAATAGTCTGTTTATGGTGTTGCATCGAATTCATTCAGAAATTCTTGCAGAGAAGCGATGTTTCGATATTCTAATAGTATTTCGTACATTCCTTTAGTCATTCTCTTTGAACTCTTATTTTTTCAGATAAATGCCGTTCTATATCTACAGAATAAATTGTATTATATCTCACTTGAAGATTGTTAGAAGTATGTAGAACCAAGTGGAACTCATAACAGGTGGCGTGGACAGGTCAGGTGATTATTTTGTTCCTAATTTCGCCGCTTGTATTTTTGATTTAGTTCAGATGTCAAATGCTAGGTAGATATATTTTTCAGTACATTTTCCGACATCCATTTCTCAAACAGAATTAGGGCGAGTCCAGTTGTTATAAAGATGACTTTATTAGTACTTAGAGCAGCTTGGTTAAATTTTGCCACAAACATCCTAATATGTCGATTCATCTATAACAGCATGTTTTTTCAACGTTGTATTTTACGTGCAATATGCACTCAAATATTTTTTCACAAATGGGTGATGAACTTTTATGGGACCAGAGTAAGTGAGTGGTTTGAATATAAATCTACATATTCTTCAATTTGAATAATTTCGCTGGGCCTTCCTTTTACTACTCCAAAATCAATAACATCAGGGATTTTTGTCTATATTTTCGCCATGACCCTTTGATGTGATGAAACGAGATCTCCAGAATGTATGATTTGTGTTGTGATTTATAAAACTGTGCTGCGTCAGCAGTGTGCATAGGAGAAAAACTGAAAAGTGATTTACATGCAATCAGCCATTGTTGCGTTGTAGCAAAAGTGATTTTTATAAGACTAACGATATTAAAACTAAATAATTCAAATGAAATAGTTTAAACCAGTTGTATATGCACACAAAGTTGATTTTGCGACAACGCAGCGGCGGCACAAATTGGGTTAAGCCCTACCAAGGGCCGGCTAGGCAAAAAAAAATGTTTTATGTGGAAATAATGTCCATGGTCATTATTTCCA
Source organism: Panzeria rudis (assembly GCA_956483635.1). NCBI lineage: Eukaryota > Metazoa > Arthropoda > Insecta > Diptera > Tachinidae > Panzeria > Panzeria rudis. The sequence goes on along the minus strand of OY101447.1, from coordinate 153,278,692 downwards.
TGGACGTTATTGCATGGCAACTGTATGTAGTATATGTATATATTTCAAAAAACTAAGAAATTATCTATTAAGCCTTTAACCTGTGCTAATTCATTATAAAAGTAATTTTTCTGTTCCATACACGGTACTTTTGTAGGGTATCAAAAATCTTTAATACTTAGCTTTTTTCCAAGTCCGCTCGACTTGATGTCATATTCCTAACGTGCTACTAAACAAATTTTAAATTCCATTTAAATTAAACTTGCCACTTCAGGTAAAAACCTTTTAAGGATCTGGTTTTTATTTAGCACATCTTCTATTTAATGGCCACACTAAAATTGCAGCCAATATTGGCGACGAGTTGCATTAATTAACACTTTGCTTTGGTGGTAATTTTATGAATATGTTAACCTTGATTCTTGCATCTTGCAGATAAATCAGCAATTTTATTGTGTTTGTTTATTTTTTTTCTTACACTGAAGGAACGAATGAAATATGAGGAGACCATTGCTGATTTTTAGGAACGATCTTTACAGTGAACAACAAATAACTTAGCATTGCAAATAGTGTGAAAAATTTTACCTCTAGTTTTTGCAACTAACCGTCTACTATATATAGCCAAGGCCATATTAAAACCTAATGTCATATTTCCATGGATAAAATAGTTATCTTTGTTATGTTTCAATTAAAAACACCTGGTAGTAGCGCAATCAGAAAAACGTATTGCTATCCCGAAAAGCAACAAGAACTTTAGCCCGAAGCCGCCGCTCGCACAAACTTTTTCACGATTCTAAAATTTTTACAAAAGGACTAAAAAAAGGTTGGTTTGAAACGTACATTATTCTTAATTCATGACAAAATGTAGTTTATTCAAAAATACCTATTATAATACCTTGTTTCATAAATAACTTCCAATCAGTTATTTTATCCTAAATACGCTGCAAGGTACCTGCACATCCTACTTTATTACATACCGTTAAAAATACTGAATATGCTAAAAACTCTTCCCACGAATTTTTTTAAAGTGTAATTTTTTGCCAACCCCTCTTGATTGGTATGATATTACATTTTTAAAATTAAGAAGAAATAAAATCAACAGCAACAAAAAACTGCTCACGCCTAAATAATCAACAATCATAAATAAGTATCACAGGCAACAACTACAATATTCAACAAAATAAAAAACGACATACATAGCAGTGTTAAAATAAAATCAACATTGCACAAAGTTCTACAAAAAATTTAAAGAAGACACAGTGAGGTGCAAAATAACATACTCCCCCGGAATTAAATGAATGTATCTCGCTTTTTTTCCTCTATACATTTTAAAATTTCACACCTTTAAGGTAGTGAAATAAGGCTCAACCCACATAGTTATCCTTTCAGACAAAACCACACAAAAAGTGCCACAAAACTAAAATAACATAAACAACATCACACTCGACATTGTTTAAATGTATGATGAAACGAGCAGTTACTGTGGATATGAATGCCACAACTTAAAGGAGCAAAAAAAATATAACAACATTATTGTATTTGGCGGGGTTTTCGTTTTTGGTTTCTTTTGTTTATGGTGTGTACCATAAAATTATCGCCCATGAAAAATTGTGTTAACACCTCATCCTCAACAACAAACACAACAATTTGTGCATGTCGCTTTTATTCATTTTTTGTTTTTCTTTTTTGCCTGACTTGTCCTTTTTGTGTATTTTCGATGCACTTTTTAAGTACATCAAGATCACTTAGCTTTAAAGGGACGAGTTACAATTTTTTTTTTGTAAACAAGGTGATGGCGGTATTTGATGTAAGAATTTAAGAAATATATTTTTTTATATACCTTAGCTGATACCCTACGAAACTTTTACCAGTAATTTTAGTCCACCAGTAGGTAGTATGTATTTAAATCGTATAACTAAAATTAAAAAATTACACTGGTCATTAATATTTCCAATATGTACATTAATATATTTCAGTATATTTCAGTAAGAAATAAGCCACCATATGTTGCGGAATAAAATTACCTTTAAATTATTCATATATAATATTTTTTTTGTATTAACCCAAATTGTCCGGGCGCACCCATATGGTAACGCAAAAGAGCGTTACACTAGAAGCTTCACACAAAATCACTTGCATTGCAAATTGTTTGTAGGTCAGTTGTGTTTTGTGTTTCAAAGATAGTTGGTCTTTTCAAAAACCTTTAAAAAAAGTTGACAAATGGTGAAAAATGGATTACATGAAAAAGTAAGTTACACTTTCTTTTTACCTGTGTTTTGCTTACGAAAAATATATACAACCGAATTGTCATATTTAGTTGTCACATAAATCAACATATTACAAATATATATCTCACCCACTTTTGCCGCATTACATTCTTTCGTTACCATATGGGTGCATCCGGCACTATATGGAAATTTTTCTTGTAATACTTTAGTTTGTAGATATTGTGTGGAAAACATTTATTATTGATATGGAATGTTCTTTGTTTGCAAAACTTACCCTTAGTGAAGCCATAGGCGTAGATAGGCCCTTCTGAGGACGGATAAGCCCCCTTTTCTTCAAGAACTTCAAAATATTAGAGTAGTTTTGGTAAAAGCGCACTAGAAAACTAATTTTAGTTTTAGCAGTTTTGCAGAACTAATGGCCATATCTTTCTTTTTATGTGATTATCCTGATGAAAAGGGACGTTATTTTACGGAGGCTGAAATTGTATTCCTCCATTTCTTAAGAGTAGATAAAATTTTGAAAATAATGACGTGTTTTTACTCCAAATTCCTAAAAATTGCCAGAGATATGAAATTATGAACATTATAAATGTAAAAATGTAGTTTTGAGTAAATGAGCTTTAAAGTTTGGCAATATTATGGAAGATATCCAACAATACGTTAGGAAAAAAGTATTTTTAAGTCATTTGGATGGATACCGGACTTAATCACAAAATCGAAAAAAATTTCCGCAAATCTTGTTTTGGATCGACTGAAAATTTTTACTGCTAAGTTAAGGTTCCTTTTTTAATCAGGATCATTACCAGAGCTCGGACTTTCACCTAGAAAGTAAAAATATGCATAAAAATATGCATTTACCTACGAAAAAACTACTAAAAGTAAAATAATATGAAAATATTTGTTTTAATATTTTATTATTATTACAGAAAAAATCATAAAAGAAAAACAATTAGATATATTATTTAATGCAATCGAGCTTTAGTTGCGTTACCAGTCTGTAACTGAAAATTAATGGTTGCCAAAAAGGCACTAAATAGCAACTGAAATTAATAGCTATCAGTTACCACTTGCCATCAGTAGTATCATTTTCAACAACTGGCAACCCAACTGCGGCTTAATCGGCCTATTAATATATTTTCGAATATTGAGAAATATGCATTAAAAAAATTTGTATTACTCCAAAAATATGCATTTATTGCCAAAATATGTAAAAATATCCACTTACTACCAAAATATTCAAAAATATGCAGCCACAAATCGATGCCAAACTACTTAAACTTTGATGATTCTCATAGATAATTAGTCAATACCTCTTTAGCTATCACCACAAAAAACATGCATTTGCTTGAAAGTCCACTGATCATTACATATGATGAACGGTTAAGTTTACCATATGTAATGATCACCATCAAGTTGAACCGAAAAGCAGGTCATTACGTCAATTAGACACAATTGTTCGTTTTTTTACTTCAGGTTAGAAACTTTAATATTCCAGGTTTTTGTTGAAAATATTGAGTTTAATATACTTGTACATGTAGCGCTCCTTAATGCGACTATACAACGATCACTAATTTTTGAATTTGCTTCTGCTATCATGATAATATTCTTTTTATAAAATTGTTATTATTGTATAACGTGTAAACTGTGTATACTAAAAAAAAGAGTAACTTGTAATTAAGCCCATATTCTTGGCCTCTTGATATTGCAAGTAAAACTAATATAATATGCAATCTTACATATGTATTTATATATGTATGTACTTACATACTCTACTCGTACATACAAAGTTACTCAACGCGATATTTGTAAATGTATCGTTAAATCGTACTCCTAAGTGTGAGCGCGCGAAATCACAAAGTGCTTCATTTATGGAGTACTTTACGTTAATGCAATTTGCTCTGTAATTTTGTTGCACAAAATTCATTTTGTTTCTGCTTTGTTGTTGGTAATTTTTGTTTTTTTGCTACTTCTTTCATTTATGTTGTTAAAATTCTGTTTAACAGAGTTAAGCGCCAATTACCCTTAAGGTATCTTTTCGTCTTGTTTATCTTGCATTCATATTCATTTTATTTTTAATTTCATTTTTTTTTGCTACTCGTACGATTACAGCAAAATAATTTCAAGGGTCTCGTTGACTTTCTGTCGTTTCGTTTGTTTCTTTAGTTTTCGTGTTAACTCTGGTCCAGTATACTGTATGATTAATTATTTCTGCATATTAATTATGTATGCAATGGACAAACAAGCTTTTCTTGTTAAAAAGCAAATATTATAAAAAAAAGGAATAATGATTATACTGTGTTTTCGTTTTCGAAAAAAAAACTTTGTGCCCTGCTGTGCTTTCCAGGTAAACTCCCTCTTATTGCACTTTATTTTTAAATCGCGATAAAACTTTCTTGCTTGGTTTTTTAATAATTTATATACGTGTGTATGGTAACACAGATATAGGTAGAAATTGTATTACAATTTCAATATAACAAAAGCAATAATAATATGGCTGCAAGTTAAGAACTTCATGCACCTTCTTAATCGATAATATAATGGACGTTGGTCGTTTGAACTCTTAACCCCAACTAAACCTTTCGTGTGTCCTGTCACTAGCAATCCTTACATCGGTTCCTCTATCGGCTTAGATTTTCTCGTATGCATATGTCCACAACAATTTCTAGCAATCGCACAGAGGGAAAATCTAGCGGCGGAAAAAAATATCGAATTAAAAAAAAAATTTAAACGCAGCATTAAAGCGGACATTTCAGTTTTTTTCAAAATCAAATTTATTTATCACTATGTTCGGATAAGATGGCCTTTTAAACATTGAAAAAATGGGTTGTATATCTTTATTTATTTTTATATAAAATTTGTTGGCGTATTCTATCGCTAATGATGGACGTTTTCGAACAAAATAACTTTTTATATAAGCTATTTAAACAACTTTACATTATATATTAGCTATTTCAGTAGAGGTTTACAAGCGTAAATACAGATTTTTTTTTATTAGTATGATTATTTCGAACGTATTTGCTTTGTGAGTCCAAATTGATTATTAGGCTAAGGTTCGTAACGTTATATTCAGAAAGAATTGGGCATGATTAATATTCCAAGGAACAAGGGAAAAATTAACATCAACTTAATTTTTCAACGTACACAGCAGAACAGTGTAGCGCCACTTTCGGAAGCCGCTACACTTCCATCGTCAGTGCTCACGTGTTTGGGGGACCATTCTCCGTATCCCAATTTTCCCAGCAAGAATTTTCAGTAGAATCAAAAAAGCTGCTCGTGTACATTTTGTCCATTTTAAGATTAAGGTTGGTATCACTGCTTAGACATGTACCCCACTTTACAAGTATAATTACCCCTGTATTCACCACCGAAATGACTTAAAAAGATATTTTAGCCTACTTCTACCTTCTTCTTCCACAATAGTGCCATACTTTAAAGCTCATTTACTCAAAACTGTATTTTGTTTATCTAAATTGATTACTAGGTGAAGGTCCTAACGTTATATTCAGAAAGAATCTGGCATGATTAATATTCCAAGGAACAAGGGAAGAACTAACATCAACTTAATTTTTTAAACATACAGAGCAAAAGATAGCAGTGCTACTTTCAGGAGCAACTACACTTCCATCGTCAGTGCTCACGTGTATTTGCTTATCACCACTTGTCAGGTGGCTCTGTTGAATGTGATTTTAATTCTTATATAAACAACTTTTTCGTGAAAATTGAATACGAGAATTGAATCACTCTCAAGCTGATATTAAAGTGCACTTTCCCAGCGTTGCCATCGGTTTATTTATTTTTTAACTTTTCTAAATTTTTTTTAGATTTACAAAAGGTATACCCGAGAGTACCTGAAAATTTTTTGGAGTCTTGATGTAGATATTATAGAGAAATATTATTCCAAAAATTTAGCTGCGCAGACTCGCGTGTGCGGCTTTTACATGAGGTTTTCTAAATATACACCGTTTTCTACTTGTTTGTACTTCTATATGGTTTTGTTGTAATTTGCTCTTGAAACCATTTGTTTTTAAATTAATATACCAATTAAGTAGTCGTTCTCAATTTGAAGATACGTTTTTAATGCATTTTGAAATTTTGAATGCACTTTGAATTTTTTTTTAGGATTTTGAATTTTTAAAATTGGTCGTATATAGCAACATATAGCGCCCACTGTGCTTAACCCTCTGCGACTGACGTCGTAGTCTAGCAGACACCAGTAAACAGAAAACATTGTTTTACGCCATAATTATACAAATATCGATTCTGGTGTTTCAGTACGTTCTTATTACGTAATCATGTATACGTTAATGCGAAGAAAGCAATTGAAACGAGCACACGCGTTGATGTGAGCATACAAGTGTCTACAAGTCTATCACGTCAGTATTAAGTTAGACCTGACATAATACGTTATAACTTTTTAATTTTTTGTTTTTGTATCGATTTAAGTTTTTTTAAGGCTAATTTATGCCATGCCAATAATTTTGTTTTTAATAAGACTTTTTTTATTAAATGTAGAAAAAATTCAAAGGCGACAAAATAAAATACACTGTACGATTACAGCAGCCCCATGGGTATGTCAGAAACAAGCGAATTCATAAAGATTTAGGTGTGCCGCTTGTTAAGACAGTGGTTTCCAAACACGTGACAAGATACATAAAAAAACTTGAGTTGTACCCAAATCCCCTAGCCCGAAACATCATTAACTTTAGAGGCCACACTTGGCTGAGAAGGAGGGACACTCTTGCTCTCAGCCAAACACGAGAGACGTAAACAACCATATTTTTATCTGGCATTGGCTGGACTTAAAAATTGAAATTTTACAGTTAAGATTTAATTACTTATTGTTAGTCCAATTTTATTGAAGATACAATAAATCAATATAACCGAAAAAAATAAGATTTGTCGTTTTGTTTTCAACAAAAAATTACAATAAATAACAAACTACTACATTAAACTAAAATCAAAAATATTTTCAGTGGGCTCACAAACGGAGCTTGGAAAATATAAGCAGTCGAAATAGTGTCTAGTATACTACCACGTCAGTGGAATTGTGATAACGAAGTCATGTCAGTCGCAGAGGGTTAAAATAGCTAATTTGTTTACAGACCCTATAGCCTGCAGACTTTCCATGCATTTGTTTTTTGTGGATCAGACTATTATTTTGGAAAACATAAGGTTTCCGACGACTAAACAGCTTTATCGGTAACATTGGTCGTATAGTCCACACTGTTAAAAATAGCTGTCTAATTTTTACAGACTTTATAGCCTACATACATCCTTGGCTACAACCTATCTATACATTTTTGTGGACCAACCGTTATATTTGTATAAAACCTTGCTACAAATTTTGAAAAAAAAAAACAATTTCAAACAAATTTATTCATATTGAACATAAGATGTTTGTTGAGTTTCTTAAACTTTTCATGTTTATATTTTTATAAATCTAATTTGTTCATTGAAAGTTTTTATATAAGCACACGACCTTGAAAGCTTTTCAGTCATGATGGTTAAGCATACTCCATAAAATGTATTAATTTATTTTACAATAACGTGAAAAAAATCAGATATCCTGCTATTTGTTATGACAATAATTAATATTAATAAAAGAGTTCCCGCATATATATTATAACTGTATACATGGTATATTTAACTAATCAACATGAAATCGCTGTAACAAAGAGTTTTTTTCTCAAATGAGTTCATTATTTATTGTATAATTAGAAATAAAAAACCTTATAAATTTAAATATGTATATGAATTAAACAAATAAGTATATTGTTAACATTTTAGATTAAACCATATTATTATTTTTTTTTTTGTGTGCTATTAAATATATTTATGAGTCTAGTTTTTATGTTGGATACTCTGTCTTAAGAGTTTAAAAAAACTGGTATCTTAAAAATCTTATCACATTTTTAGAGTAAATAGTAAAAAAAATCATAAATTAAAAGTTCCCTTGTACTATTAGTTTTTAAACTAAAAACCACTAAAACAAAAAAATAAATATTTATTGAAACTCAAGCTGTGAAATTGCTTCTTCGACATCATTTAGTCAGTTGTGTAAAAGCTAACTCTGATATGTGTAGATGTATGTATGTAGCTTTTTGTACCAGATACACAGTATGTGAATAGAATTGTATTGTTTCCATGGATTGTATGTTTGTCACCTCACAGCAGACTGGTAATAAAAACGTAAAGTTTACTTTTAAAACCATTTCTTCGCTCATCTTTTCTATCTTTTGTCCATTTTACTTGTTAAGTTGTTAAATCTCTAAATACTGGGAATAGAAGAAAAATTAAAGAATAATCAAGATTTTTGAATAAGCTAATATAACAACGAAATGAAATGGATTTACTGTTTTCACACTTTATTGTTTGCTGATATGTATAATATCGATTGCATATTGGGAGGGACAGGCATTCAGTTTATAATAACCGGCCGATTTGGGTCCTTTGGTCTTTGTGATTGTATATTATGTGTACATTTTTATAAAACAGATACAAAATTTTTTTGTTTTCCAATTATCGAGTTTACATATTCTTAACACTCTGATAGTAATCCCTTTAATTGATCATCATTGTAGATAGCATGAAAAATCCAATATAAGCAGTATATATTTTTGTTTCCAATAGTCAAGAACTTTTTTAGATTAAAACATCTATAGCACAATATCATAATTTAAATACAAAATTAGCATATAGCAAATATATAAATTTATATTTTTATTATTATTTAAAAGGATAATAAAGAAATATATTGCCCCATAAAACGTGAGACTGCTTAAATCTTAATTAAAAAACATAACGACAAACTAGGTTCTGATGATAATTTGCGTAGAAATCTATAAAAAAGAAATCCAAAAAAAGGCGGCATCAGCAAGAAGAACAAAGCAGAAGGTAAAACAGTTACAACATTTTGTCAACAAGTTACAACGTTAAAAATAAGCATGAGAAATTTTACGATTTCTCATAAAAATATGGTTAAATCTCACCTTTTTTTCTCGTTAAATATATAACAGCAATAAGAACACATTGGTATTCTGGTGGCAATAACAGAAGGGAGCAAAAACAAGAACATCATCATCAGGAGCTTAAATCCAACTCAAGTAGCTTCTAAAAAGCATAAAAATGTACAAAATACCGAATACTCGCGTAGTACACACCCATGTTAGTTACAACAACTAGATATTTGAAAATGCATATAACCACCCAAATACAACCCACTCATTGTCTATGCATTGCAAATAAAATGTTAGAATATAAAACAATAAATTTTTTTTGCAGATACAAGAAAAAAGCTGAAAAATATACATATAAGATACATACACATACATCCAAATATATAACATAGCGGTAAAAAGAAATAGTTTGACGGCCCTATAGAAGGCATATTTGCACCTTCTTTTGCAAGAACAAGTATATACTTCACGCTTCATTCCATAATCATATCTTCTTTACACATGTTGTCATTACGGCGCAGGTCTTCCTATCGGATCCTCTGGCCTGATAAAGGACCTTGTAAAAAGGTAATTTTTATAGCTTTCTAAGGAAAGTCTGTCAAAAAAGCCAAAAGAGGCAATTTTTTTATCTCGTTATTTTTTAAATGGCTTCTGTATTTTTGATTAATGTAATTTTTTATTTTAAATTATTTCATTTTATCTAAATTAATTTTTTACACATATGAGGCTAAAGTTCGTGTGTGTATTTATTAAGAAGGAATTGGACATGAATAATTTCGCCAGAATAAGTACAAGTTAATCAGCTACAAGATAAACGACATAATAGCAGCGTGTATGATGTCTCTTGTACGTAAATTTTTGTCTTATATACAAATTACTGGCGAAAAGAGAATACGAGAGTGTTTTTTTTCTAAAGTATAATTAAAAAAAAAACGAACAATCTAAAAATAAAATTCTCATTCATCCTCTCTTCTAATAGAATCTCTTTTCTTTAGGGACAGATAAGCCCTTCTTGAAGAAGAAGTAAGAAGGCCTTTAAGAAGACTTGAAGTGAGAAGGCCTTTTTAGTTTTACCGCTAGATAGCAATATTTTTTCAAGTATATGTACGTTAAAATGATAAAGGTGCAATATAGTAAAATGAAAGCAGAAAGCCAAAAAAAAAAACCTGTTTAAAAGAAAATCATATATTGTCATAAAAAGTATTATAAGACAATGATAAATAATAAAAAAAGCGACATAAAATTAAAGAAATAAAAAATTTAAGTTGAAACAAATTTTCGGCACCGACTTTTCGATGTACTTTATTTAGAATTCCAAAGAATATCGAGCTAAATATTAGCCGCTGGTTGATAGGTTTTGGATAGTGAATATGAGATATCGTATATATCGTATAAGAACGACGAAAAAGTTATTAGAATCGATTTTCTTCGGTATTGTAAGATAACTCTTTGCTTGTGAATGGCTTATCTTGATACTTTTAGATGAAAAGCGATTCTAAAATTTGTTTTAATTACCTTCATAATCTTTGAAGGACTTGTAGCGTAAAAGGGCATAATGGGTTCTTAGCTAGTTCTTATACTTAAACAGATATAAGCCTCTAAAAACCTCCAAGATAACTCTGCTGCTAGTAAATAATACGCTATTATTTTTTTTTGTGGAATATTCCTTGCCATATTGGTTTTTTAATTATTATCTAAGATCTGCAAATTTTTAAACAAACTTCTTACAACATATACTTAAATGCCTGCAAAAAAATTTTATAAAAATTACACAGTATTAAAAATAAAGTTTTTTAGCTCTCCTGAAAAAATTGTTTTAAGACATACGCAATTGTTCAAGAAAACCACAGCTCTATTGATCGATCTTCGTGGAATATACCATAATTAATTTGAGGTATGCTTAGTTTTCTGAATATGGATACCAGTCTCGATACCGAAAATCAGGGGTTATTCTAAGGAATTGAGTCCCGAATCCTGGGGTTTTCATGTGAAAATATCAGGATTTTGGTAATAGTAAAAATAGCGAATTTATTTTTTATATTAAAAACAACTATGCTTATGTTAGTAAATAAACATGAGTTAAGCTGCTAAAAATCACTTCTGATATTTTGTATGCAATCATTATATGATGCACACGTTGACTTTGTTGCATGACTCCTCTTGGAGTTTAATGGCAAAAGGCGTAAAAAGATGTTTAGCAGGGTAGCAACTTCAAAAGAAAAAAGTCACTTTACAAAGTCATCGCACTCAAAATGAAAGTTATGCAAAAGGTTTCAAGGAACTTTAGGTAGTTCTAATGAAGGTTTTTTTTGCAACATATTCATATAGTATAGTTTGCCAGATAAATATTTCAAATAAAATGTTTTAAATATTCAATATCCGGTTACAAAACAAGATGAGAATTAAGCACCCCAACCAAAGTTATTAAGAAGTACAAAATCATTGGATCACAAGAAGTGGTATTGATTGGGGCTTTATTTTTTGGATCAGCAGTGTTAGATGGTTTGTCCCTTACGTTGTTACTTCAACTGAACTAATAAAACGATCATAGCAATCAGATTGATAGATTTTAATTCGAGTTTTTCAATACCGATTTCCCGGGAAATTAGTGCGGGAATTCCCGGGAATTTTTTGCCTTAGTATATTGCACAATCTAATAAAATAGCTCAATAAACAAAATATTTTAAATAAAATCTGGAGTTTATTCCTAAATATTTGAACAATTTCTACAGCTTTGTATGCAAAACCGTTTTATAACCACATTTTTGATAACGTTAAATATTGATATTTTACAAAACAAATTTTTTGAGAGATTTCACATTACACAGAAAGTAATATTAATGAAGCTCCCAAAGGCAACATCGAGTTAAATTCAAAAACTATTTTAATTTTCTAAGCAACAGGAAATAAAGAGTATATATGAAAGAGATGTTGGAGGTGTTCCTAACAGTATGACGGCTTACATCTGCTGAAAAGAATTAAATATACCATTTCGGATGGATTCTTAAATGCTTTGCTGGTTTTGTACCAATTGTTATGGTTTCAATGTGATTAAATTTACTTTTATCTTCATTTATTAATTTAATCCAGTCATATAAGATTAAAGTAGTTAAAATAGCAAATAGTAATGCATGATATCAATTTATCGATTTTAAACGATCAATTTCAAAAAGATCGAAACAATCTCAAATAACAGACTTAATAAGCAGATAAGGAGATAAAATATAGGCAATATTACAAAATTCTTCAAAGAAACGAATAAAAAAGTATTGCTGAATGTACTAAGAATTTATTTTCATATATACACAAAGCGAAATTTATGAGCACACTAAAAATACATACTATATACATATTCGGTTTTAAATCGTTTCGTATTTAACGTTAATTTTCATATCGAGCTACATTCTCTTAAATTTTTTAGTTATTAAAGTTCATTCAGAATTTTGATATGAAGAAGAAAAATTTATTTCTGTCATCTTATATTTGTTTTTCTTTATAATAGATTTTATGAGTGTACATTTTTTTATAAATTATTCGGCTAAAGTAAAATTATATGCATATTACCCTTATTTTTCAATAATTTGTTCTGAGCGAGAATTCCCGGGAATCTGGGAAATTTTAAAATAATTCCCGATTTCCCGCGAAATGAAAAAGTCCGGGAAAAGAAAAACTCTAATTTGAAGATATCATTGTCTTAAGATATCGTTGGTCTTATTACTAACAATGAATTTATTTTACTTTTTTCTGATGTATAAAAAGTCCGAAAAATCCCGGTCCATTTCGTCATAAATTTTTTTTAAATAAAAAATCCCGAGTCTTGGATCTCGAAAAGCCTAGTTCAGTTTGGCATCCCTGTTCCTGAGCCAATATATACGATGGTATTCAAAGTCGATATATAAGGTCTGTGCATCAGCCCATATGTTCGTTGAAACGAATTAGAGCAATAAGATATTACAAAAATAAATATATAAGAAATTATTCAATCCAATAAAATTTGCAATACGGTAATTACTCTTAAACGTGCACCATTATGATTTTGAGACAAATTTTTTTGGGGAAACAGTCGATTAGCGATGCCTCGCTAATGGCAATTCAGATATATGCTTCGAAAGGGTTTCCAATAGCATACTACCCAGTATAGGGTCCATGAAAAGAAGATGAAAATGCCAACAAATATGTTAGCCATTAGTATCGTTCACCATAGCAAAAAAAAAAAAAGAATTGAACAGAAGAAAAACCCATTATTTGAAGTGTATAACACAGCTAAATAAGTAAATGCTGCTAAAACGTACGTTAAGAAGTGCCGCTTCTAAAATAAAAGAGATGTGAAAAACTGTAAAATACAATATAAACAACAATAAAAATTCATTTTTTGTAAGGTTCTTATTTACAAGCTAAACAAGCATTGAAAGTCCTTGAATGAATTCATATGACAAACATACCTTCATGTAAAGTAATAATAATAATTTTATTGTTTTATATAAAGGCACCATAAATACTGAAAGCAAAGGATGTTATTTCTATTTTTTCTTTTGTTGTTTTTTTTTCTTCATTTCTATACTTAACTCTGAACAGCCACTAAATAAGAAAGAAAAAAAAAGAACAGCTTGTAGCAAAATGGAAAGATCTGAAACGTAAGCATATCTTATTCGCCAGAAAACAATTTATTTATAATTTTACTTTTTTTTAATATTTTCTTTCTTTTTTCCAAATCAAGCATCCACCACCTGATGCATGCCAATTGAAGTGGTATTAACTGTAGCAACAAATGTTGACAGCAACAGCATTTGCGAAAATGTATCTATGGAAGTTTATGAAAGGTCGTTACGAATAATGAATGAATGAATGAAAATATTCCCGAAGCAGGTGCGTAAAAGCTCTTGTTTATTCCTGTATTTAAAGCTTTAATTTTTTTCCGTGGACTATACAAAAAATTAAATAATATTAAGATAAACAACAAAATAGGATCCTTTTCTCGGAAAAAATAAATTGGCGTACACAAAATCTTGTAGCATTTTTTTTTTAATTTTTAATACGGTTTCCTAGATTAAAATGTGGTCGACTTCATCTAGGAAATTTATATGAAAAATACAAATAAAGTTTATGCTGATTTCTGTAAATAACTTTCAGGCGTTAATATGCGCCTTGAAGGATATTATCTCTCATGTCTCTTCATTTATATATTTAGTTTGGAAATAGCTCCCTATTCAGCTGCTGACTTTAAGCCCCTGGTACAATATGTATTCTTGAACAAAATATCTCATGTACAGGGATCGGATTTTCAATGAAATTCATGATTGTTTTTGTTAAAGCTAAAAAGGTATAGAAAATTCTATTCGAATTATCTAAAAGCATTATCAAATCCGAGCCCTACTTATGTATAACGCCATACAAAATAATTACATTTTATTTAAATTTCGGTGCATGTTTCGTAAATGTATAAGTTTTTCTTGATGACTTTTATTTTTGGGTGTATTATTTAAAATAAATTTTTAGTTTAATGAATGCCCGAGCCCTGCTTATATGTAAAAAGATAAATAAGTAAAAAGAATATATAAAAAAATAAGAAATACTTACATACATATATAATTTTTATTATAAAATTTGATACCTAAACTCATAATTCGTTTGTGAATATGAAATTCTTGTTGTGTAGCAAAATCATTTATTATATTATCTCAGGATTACGACCAACATATTATCATATGACAGATTAAATTCGCACTCACTCTCTTACACTTTAAGAAAAGGGTTAAACATTTTACGTGTCAGATGGAAGAAAACTGTAGTCATAAAAAACCAACATAAAGTCCTTAGAATATAATTTACAAACCCATAACCTGTTCAATAAATTGACGTTTAATAATTTTTTTCTTAAATTGCCCACACCTGGTGCACACAACAACGTTGGTGGGTAATCAAGTTACCCCATCAAATTGAATAAACATGTCATAAGCGGAATGTGCCGAAAAAAATAATAAAATTGAAAATACGTCAAAAAAATTGCTACTGATTTTAAGGTATCGTAAATATATTTTACGTTTATACACATTTAAGTATATAATATGTACATATATTTTAAAGTCCTTTTTTAGTTATGCATATTTGTTGTATAGACATTATATTAATATTTTATATGACAATAATAAAAATATTTATGTTTATCGTAATGGGTTTGAAATGTTGAAATTGTTCTCTACGAAGCCAATTTTTCGGTATCAGACTTAAAATAATTTAACACCTTAGTTTAATATATTTGTATGTATGTTAGGGAAGCCCCTTGGTTAAGTGTTACTAAAAATTACGGAAAATTACGTTAATCCATCTAGGTGCACGGTAGTGCGCCAGGCAAAGTTCGGGCCACACAGTGTGCATATTTACACTAAATAAATATTAAGGCATACCGCAGCGTGCGCTCAATAAAGTTTTGAAGATATCATATCGGCTGCACAAATTGTTCGGAAAACTAATAAAACATGTTTTTTTATAAAAATATTATAAGAAAATTTCAACATCCCAGTAAAAGAATACATTCCAAAGAAGTCATGAAAATGTAGAATTTGAGAAAAATTTAATTTTTGTGTTTCGATAATGATATTATCATTAAAAAATTGAAAAAAATTGCCCATTTTCGTAAGTCGTTTCCATTTATGCGATTTTAAACGAATAACATGTTTTAATTATAAATTTCAGTAAATAACTATTAATTTATAGATGAAAATTAGTTCAAAAATGTCTGTTAATATATCGATTTCTTAAAAAGCATCGTGCGTATATTCTAAAACCTTAAAAAAATTAAAAATGTTTGTATGACTAACATAATTTTTAATCGCTTTTCTACAAATTATCTGCATGTTTTTAATATAAATTCGTTGAACAAATGTAGTTCCTTAAAAATAACCAACAGTTTTTTTAATTGGATGGATTACGCAAATATTGTATGAAAGGTATATAATTTTCATAAAATTTATATCGAATCGTATGCACAAGACTCTACAGGACCTTAAAATATAAAAAGTCAATTACCAAAATAATTTTTCTCAAAGCTATAAGTTACAATGTACAAAACTTTTTTTTTTAATCCAAATTGGTTAGCTTTGGCCCACTGTATATCCGTTCGTGCTTAAGATACGAGGCCACCGAGGCATAGTGTATAAGTCCTTACTCTTCTACTAGGGATTTTCCAAGTTTCCGAAAAATCCAATAAGCAGCTCAAAAGCTCTACATTCATTACCATTTATTTTGCAAAAGCTTCCACTGTGGAATATTCCGTACTGAAATCTAATAAAATTGGTCTATTCTTCCACAAATGAATCCCCCAAAAATTTTAATTATATGTCGATAGAACTAATTTGTATTATATTTTTTTATATTTGGTTCAAGTTTAATATATAATGAGCAGAAGATGACAATAGTTTTACTTATCCAAATCTTAGAATTAATTGTTATTTTCTCCAAATTAGGTGCATTGCATTTAAAATGTTTTTATATCTTTATTTACTTCAAAATTGTTTCTTGCAGAAAATCGAGATAACTGTCTTGTCTACTCTCCTTCTTTAAATTTTTAATTTTTTCTAAACTGTAATCTTTAAATTCATTTTCTGTAAAATAGTTTATTTATATATTTTATCAATGAACATCTTCTTCTAAGTGAGCGAAATGAAGCACATAAAAAGAGCATTGCCTTGAAAATATAATAAGCATGAAGTGTATATTGCTATTGAATGCGAACCACTTAACATATTAAAAATATATAAACAAAATATTAGTTTTTTGAAGTCATTAAAGAGAGGAAAAAATATGGTTTATATGTACATGAAGCAATTTCCTTAAAAAATTTATTGAAAAAAATTAACATCTGCTTTTTTATTTAATAACCAGATGTAAAAATGTTTTAAAAAATCAATGAATACAATTGACATTGACATTTATACAGATGCTGAATCTTTTTATGCTTTATTGTGACATGAACAAAATTAATTGTTAACACTTAAAATAGTTTAGTACAAGAAAAAATTATAAAAAAGAAATTATAAGAATATAATTAATGTTCATGTATATATGATGTACAATTTTTTCTTTTTTTTCTTTTCATGCATGTCGATTAACACCCATTATTATAGATTTCCGACAACAATAATTTAAGCAAAAACAAACAAATGTTATAATTAAGTTGAAAAAACACAATATGATCCATTTCCTGAATACACTTTTTGAAAAAACACAACAAAATAGTTTATGGGTGGCCTATTAAATAAAATAAAACATTCACAAATTTTAAGACACATAATTGAGAAAACATTTTGTCATATGTCTTGACTATAGTGTAGGCGCTCCTTTGATTACATATCGGAATGACATAAAGATGAACAAACGAAATCAAATCAATTCAAATCAAATCAATATTTAAAACCAAAACTTGCATATCAATTTAATTGAGTATTGATATCCAGCGTAGTTGAAGCTTTTCATTAATATTCCTAACAAAAATATAAATTAAAATAAAATAATAAATATAAAGTATAAATACTAACAAAAACCCGCACCTTTTTATAAGTTTTTATTCTTTCTGGTTTGATGCTGCTATTTGTTTTTTATCTTTTTTATAAAACGGGAATAACACAAAAGACAAGCTGTCTGTTATCAACTCAACTCTTTTTTTATATTCCAAAGAAGTAATGAAATGCTAAGTCGTTTTCTTAACTGAAAACTTATTTATTATTAAAAAAGATGAAAGGAGGTAATTGTTTAAATAAGTTAAATCAAATAAAATGTTTGGGTATATATACATATATATAGTATATGTTCATTAGGGTCACTCTTATTTCGAAAAAAATTGGATTGCTCCCACTCTCACCCCCCAGTTTGGTGAGAATTAATAAAAAAAATGATCCATCGGTTAAATTTATAAGAAACCATAAAATTTAGTTTCTTACTCCATAACTTCAAAAATATTACTTTCACCAAAGAAATTTGTAACAAGAAAATATTGCTTGTGAAGTTTACAAAATTTTATATACCAACAACTTTTCTGTAAAACTAATAGTTACTAAAATAAAAATATAGTTTTGAAGCATGCATCATTCATTACCTTATTTTAATGCTTCATTCGTCCTCACAGCCCTTGGTGACTAACGACACAAATTTACCCGGTTTTGGAATAGAGCAACTAAAAATGGTTTCTTATGGAGTTTGGGCCCTTAATCCGAATCTGCAGTCGGTTTTTCGTTTCTAGTTTGCGAGATATACGCTTTTTTCAAAAATCAAGCAGTTGCACGACAACCCCCCTCTGTTAGTTATTTTTGAAATTTTACATTATTGGCAATTTTATGAATGATATGTAAATGATTCTGTTATTCGAAAATACTCAATACGTTATTAGATAGAGCATTTTGTATAGTGAAAAAAATTTTATTTGATGAATTCAGTAACTTTTTAACAAATGATATGATGAGGTTTTATTTCGACATCAAAATTAAAGAACAAAAATGTTTACTATACATTACGATTTCCGCGATGTTAGCAATTTTTTCCGAATTTATGGCATTCCTTATAGTTTTTGGCGATTTCAAACCAAAATTGTAGCTTGTTTAAAGTTTTGCAATTTTCCGCAAATTTCCGCTATATTCACGATAGGCGTATCTTTTGAGAGCTTTTGGTTTTCTTACATCTGTTAAGCTTTTAAACAATCGTAACATTGTAAACTTTCATGTATGTACTCATTGCGAATATTCGTAATGTTCGCGATTTTTCCCGACATTCCTTACAGTTTAATGTTTCAGATGATCTCAATTAGAATTTTTTAAACTTTCAGATGATCTCAATTTGAATTTTAAAAAAACTTTATGATATAGAGGGGTTTGTATTCGTAAAATTCAGCTGTTGTAAGATAGAGAAGTAAAAAAATTATGATAAAATTGCGAAAACATAACTTTTACTTTTAAATTTATACAATAGATGCGGCTTATTTTACGCAATACTTTGCCATCAAAAAGTTGTTTTCGTCAAAATCGAATATAACTCGTCGGTATGTATTAATAACACGCTGTTACAAAATATCCAGTTTCTTACTCGAGAAAAGCGACTTAGTGAGGCTTGCAAGACTAGATGAGTAGATCATCTTGCCATTTAAAAAAATTGGAATACATCCTCAATATCGGAAGTTATCGATTAAAAAAAAACTTTTTGGACATAAAAACTTAGACAGCGTAATGGCAGCTTTAAACCAAACTTTACTTAAAATCTAAGTTTAGTTTTTTATGACAATCTGTTTTACCTTTTCTCCTACAACATATTTATGTACACAAAAAATACATCTTTTAAAAAAATGCCATCCTTTTACTCAAATTTAAACGTCAAACATTTTTTCGTTAAAAATTTTAAAAATAAAACACAAGGACAAAGTTTATAATCATCAAGTACATGAAAGCTTTATTTTTTCTCGCAATTTTTCATTAGCCTTCAAATAAAGTGTGAAACCCATTTTGTACAATGTTCAACATGTTGATTTTTTCGTACACGATGGTCAATAAAATTTTGCTAATTAATCACATTTAAGTATAAAATGCTGTAACAACAATTGGCCATTACTAAATTAATGACTACAAGAAAAAATTTAAACAAAATAAAATAAACGGACAGATATGGTCTATCAATTTAAAAAAAATCAAAGAAAAACAACAAGGGAATAGTATATTATGTACATACGAGGGTATGTCTACACTATTGATATTTACTTTATGTGGTCATACAATTTATTAAACATATTACTAGTAATGTTAGCAATTTTCTCTACTTTTTTAATAATCAAAAATTTTTTGTAAGCAATTACACCAGCCTAGAAGTTTTAAGTTGGTGTTTCCTCTTTGAGAATAAAAATCTTATGTGTTCTAGTTTTCGAAGAGTTTTAACAATTCTTCTTATAATTCGGGCGCTCAACATTGCACCCTTAACGATGCTTAACCCTTGACAAATAAAACTTTATTTTATTTGTTATTTTAAGAAAAGTTTAAAAAATGTCTAACGTGTGGTAGTTGAAAAAGAACGTTTTCTTTGCATTAGCGTAGCACTGCTAACGTTTAATAATATTTTGCTATCTACGGCACTCAGTATATGTGGAAATTTTCAAGACAATCGCCTAATTAGAATCATTTGAAAATAAGATTAACTTTTCAGGGGAGTGATACTTTTCACCTTTATAAGTAACAAATTGTCTACGAAAAGTTCCATAAGAATCAGTTAAGACATGGAACTGTCCACTTTTCTTATCACAATGTTGCATTTTAGCGGAACTCAACGTGTGCGGAAAATTTCATAAAAATGTTTCACAATGTCTTTCGGTTACAGAAATCTACATATGTGCAAATATAAAAAAAAATCGATTAAGTAGTTCAACGATTTCATCTACTTTGTACAGACATGGCATTAGCCACTTTCGTTTTGAAATGGTTATAAGTAGAAAAATAGCTAAATATGTAAAAAATACTGCACTTATAAAACAGGCTTCGTATGTTTCATGTACAACATCAATTATTGGATATAGCAACGCAGCACAGTGTTAGGTCGTGTAGTGAAATTGTAAAAAAACTGAAAACTTAAAACTTTTCAAGTGAATGATAAATTGAGTGAGATTAATTTTTCTCGCTCGCTTCTTAACAAAAACACATAAGAAGAAGTAAAGTCGCAGTATCACGGTGGCAAGTTAATGATGTATCTGAGTGAAATAACCATTAACTCAATTCACTAGTACATTTTCGTCCGTCGAAAAAAAAATTGCGGTAGTGACTCAATATATTAATCGCCACTCTCCAAAGTACACCACCTTTTATTTTTTATATTTTCCTTAAATTCAAATATAAACGCATCTCTGTTTATGCCAGTTAGAAATAATCTTCCAAATTCATTTGAATTACATTTATATGCAGAGTATTGTAATTTTTGTCTGTCAGCTATAAGAATTCACAGCACTGTGCGCTGTAGTTTGTCCATCAATTGCAACATGTTGTTGACAGACTCAGCTTTATATGAACGAATTGAACTGAAATAACTACATTTATTTATACACCAAGAAAACAAAGAAACAAATCCATTTTTTTGAAAATAGCTTAAATCGATTTATGAAAACTAAGCTAAATATTTACATTTGTGTGTGTGTGTGTATTTTTGTATTAATTTTAATGTAATAAAATGTATTTATAATATTAAAAACGAAAATAAATGTTAAGCGGTATAATAAAAATGATGATAATTCACATAATGCCCACAGAAAAGGATACACTCAGAGAATTTTTACAATTAATAGGCAACGGGTTTTCTCGTGATGCACTTTACGCTCGCATAATAAAGTCGATTTTGACAAAACGTGTACAATTTTAAAGGAATTTTTGGAAAGGTGTGCACAATCTGTATTTTACTAAAATTGGCTCAATTTTTTGTAAACTATAAGCGTTTGAAATTACTACTAATACATACGCAGATAGAAAACATTCATGTATTAGTTTAAAATTTAAATAAAAACAAAACATGCATGTGTGTAGACTTTTATTTTGCAAAGAGATTAACAACACATTTTTTTCTCTGTTTTATATTGGTGTTGTTGTTGGAAAGGCATACGACTAAAATGGAAGAGATCTCAATAAATTGAACTACCTTATTTGAAGGTATTTCGTTTTTATATTTTTTCATTGTTTTTAAGGTTGCGTACGTCTGTGTTAATGTTATGCCGACTCTCGAGAACCATAAGAGATACAGACCTGATATTTTCACAAAATATATGTAATAATTGCCGCTGCAAAAACAAATGCTTGAAATTATAGGGTGTGCTAAGGCAAGCATCGTAAGATGTGGGAATTTTAGGGCCTGATTCACAAAGACGAAATAAAATTTTTCAAAAAAATGTGCATGAAAAATACTCAAAAGACTGAGTGTTTTCTATTAACATTTTCATAAAGAAGTTTATGTTCGTGTTTATGAATCAGGGGCTTAAGGTACATATATTGTGAATCGAATATATTATTTTTAATTCGCCAAGAACAACCTCGAAATTCTCTCAACTTTAACATAAATCAATTTAGGCTACTTTCAAAATAAATTGTTGAAGTACTATCAAATAAATACATATGGACATATGGTGGTACGTCAGCATATTCTATACATTCATATTGCATTTAACAGCATTCGTGCCACAAGTTTTAGAGTCAACAAGACCTGACAGTTTACAAAACGATGCATAAAACAATTTACCTTTAATTTAAAAACTAAACAAAAAACCACACTGAAATGCATCATGTTTACATGACACAGAGCTGTGGATGAGGTCTTTTTTGTTCTTTTTTTATTTGTGTAAACATTTTAAGGTTGGAAGTGCATTATGATGATCAAGAGAGGTGAAAGGAGGAAGAAGCAGTTGGGAAGTAAATATTAAACAATGAAGAAAAACATTTAAATGAACAATAAATAACGTAGGTTCTATATGTTTTAAGAAATTTTCTGTTTTTTTAAGAAAACGAAAAAATAACTTTAACTAAATGTTCATTTCATTGTTCATTTTATATTTTCTTTCTTTTAAACGGGTGCGTAATCCCTTAAACGTCTACATGAATAAACGCATGGAATTGTTTTTTTTTTTTTGTATAGTATATTTTTAAGTTCTTTATTTTTTTTTCTTTTCTTGAGAAATGACAGATGATGCCGCTTTAAAAGCACACGTGAGAATAAAATAAACCACCTATTAGCAACAATATGAAAGAGCTGCATACATTTGTGCATCAGAAACAATTAAAAGGCACAAGCCCACAACGATACCAACAACAAAAGATTTTACCAACCAAAACTGTCAAATGTTAAACAATCAACAAATACTGAACCCCAAAGCAACCTTTCACACTCGTATATACCATAGATCCATACATATGTATATGCATACTAAACGTGTGCCGAATTCCTAAAACAATGTATATTATTGCTTCTTTTCAAGCGCAAATATTGTTTCTAGTTGTGATTCGAATTGAGTGTAAAGCAAATATAGAGAACAATGAAACAATAATGCATAAATTCATTGTACAAAAATTATATAGATACTTGTGAGAACTGTTCAATAAAAATCCTGTACAGTTCATAATGGACATCATTTCACAAGTACTTTAAACAAACGCACATTTATCTTAAGCCTTTTTTGGCTTTTCTGCATAATAAAATAGAAATTATATACATACATTCATACATACATATTATATTTTTTAGAATGAGAAAAATAACCAAACAAAAAAGGGAGTGATTGTAATTATGAAAAAAGCCACAGAAATAAAAAATGCTTGGCTTTTTTTATTTCACGCATGCACATGTTGTCACAATTGTCACAATTGAAAATAGCTTTGACACAAGAAAAAACTAAGAGACAAATTCACAGTCATTCGTTAGCTAATGACAATAGTTTAGCCAATGATATTTTATTCACACTTCTTTGTTTACCAATAGTTAAACCGTCAAATGCCATTGGTTAACAATTAGTTAGATGCTTTAGAACATGGTGCAATAAGTATGCAGGTGGCAACATAACGTCAGCTGATTATTTTTTGTTCTGGTAACTTTATACATAAGCAACCTGCATACTTATTACACCATGTTTTGGAAATTATTACATGCATATAGCGTACTTTTAGGACAGACAAAAAATATTTGCTCCATTAGCTTCGTGTTCTTAAAAATTTTTAAATTGCCGCCTTAAGATGTGTAATATTCTTTATTGCTTTATTTTTGCTTGTTTATTTATATTTGATAGGGTTACCATTCTTTACCCATATTAAAAATGTTAGTTAAACAATACACTGTAAATATGAAGTTTTAGTTAAACAATAGTTATCATTTTAGTTTACTAATAATTAACTAATGACTGTAAATTTTGGCCTAAGCCGTTTGTCGGCATTATTGTTGTGTGCCCTTCATAAAATGGAATAACAATTTTAGTTTTCTAATAAAATCAAAAGCAATAAAATATAGTATATTAAGAATAATAAAATACTGTATATTAAGAACACTTCACGAACTGATATTTTGTGCTCACATTTAGTACATACCTGATGTAGCATGCCACATAAATAACAAGCTATTGAAAAATTAAACATTAGTTGGAGAAAAAGTTACAGAAAAATTTCATTTATCACAGCAGGTAAAATTTGTTTCCACAACGTGATGTCAGTTAGAAATAAATAGTTAAAAACAAATATGGCATAAGTTGCATCTTCCTCCTCCGTTCAGGGAAATGAATTATTAATGTTTTGTTGGGGCTCATTAGCATCATAAATTACTTCCTTAAACATAATAAGTTCAAAAGATTTTGCTAGTCTTCTTTATATTAGAGTTAGTCATTTTATATTAAATGTGCTGATTGATTTAATATTTCATAGAACAACATATCACAAAAGAGCTATACAAAATCATCAAAAATAGAAATATCTAAATTTTGCATAGAATTTGTGAAAATGATTCTGAGATTCGAAAGATGAAAACTATCGCTGATTTGATCTTTGGACGCCCACCATCGATCAAAAAATTAATATAAATCTTAGAAAAAATTTTCTATAAGCTCTGTAACTAAGACAGCGCTTATAAACTAACGCTGATAGTTTGTCGGAAAAGGAACTGTCACAAATCATATCCCTTCAATATAAATTTATTTTTTCGAGTTTGTTATTTATAGAACTAACAATAAATATTCAAATCTTAACTCTAAAATTGTTAAATACACTTTACAATACAAAAAACATGCATTGTTCTAGGGACTTGATGTGGCAGTAGGCACAAAAAATATATATTTACGCGAATTACAGCAAAAATTTGTTTTATATAAATTTATGAGAATTTAGATAATATAAATGCAAAATTTTTTAAGTTTACATTTTACTAAATTTTTTACGAAAAAAGTAGATTTTTCACGAAAAAATCAAAGCGTCGCATTATGTTGTATTTATTCAACCGTTTTAAATTCTACTATATTCCAAAAAGTACAAAAATATCGTTTTTGTGCTACTTTAGCATATAGATTTTAAGCCGCGAATAATGAGAAAACGAAATCTGACTTCAAAAAATGTCTAGTACTCGAATTATCTTTACCATTATGGTGCCCCGCTTGTTACATTTTGAGACTTATAAATGCTTTTAACTTAGCAACGCCCGAATAATATAATCCTAGTGTCCTGTGTTGAAGTAAAAAACCGCAATGGTGAGAGAGTCACAGACTCTTCAATGACGCAAAAGGAGGAACACGCACTTTCCCAGTTGCACTCCATACGGGAAAACATGCAACCACAAAATCATTAGGTTCTAAGACGGCCACAATTACCCTAAATAGGGAAAAAATAATATGGGCAATCAATAGCTTTAACAGAATATAATCTCGCAAGATCTGCAACCATACTGCGGCTTGCTCGTCACAGCAGCGTATGCTCGTTGCGGTCATAGCGGTGCACTATCTCATCGGTGGTCATACTAGGAGATTAAATCTTCCCTACAATGATTTCTGCAGAAGTTATCAGAATGAGGAGGAGGAAGAGACCGTATGCAAAATGGGGAAGATTTAATTCCTCCAAAAATGTTATTTTGAAAAAATATATATTTTGTTGTACAGTGTTATTAGTCCAGTTTTGTTCGAGCTGACATGACATATCAATGCATAATTATAAAGATTTGATGAAAAGTGCGTTAAAATCCACTTGCGAAAGTGCTTCGTTTTCAAAATCGATTTCCATCACATACCTGATTATTTAATATTTTTTAAGCAATTTGAGTGAGGCACTTTTAAATTATCATCCAGGAGACATTTTGCACTTTTAAATTATCATCCAGGAGACATTTTGCTCTACCTCTTTGTATGTTTAATATTTATTTCAGATTTTCTTTTCTTCCATTTCTCATTAATAATAAAAACCCTTATCTCTGAAAAGAATATATTTTTGTTGCTTTTTATTGAATTTAAAATAATACTCAGCTAGAGTATTCTCCCAGAAAAAATAAATCTGGTACAAGGAAGCAAGTAGATTAATAAGAAGGGCTTCGGAGATGCGCAAAAGCACACAGTGCATCCCCTATGCCTTACGAGGATGCAATAACGTAAGCGAGCGAAGAAACTTACCACACACGCGATGAATTTGGTCGGCTATCTATGTTTTTTTATGTGTTTTAAACACGAAGTTTTTTATTCAACTCAAGCTTTTTTATAGTGCATCATCTCTCGCTTACGTGGGTACAAATATGGATGCGAGTGTGATTTTTGCTTCGTAATTTAATTTTTTTATTCTTCCATTAAATTGTGTATAAAAATAAATGTGCCTCGATAGCTCAGTGGCTAGTGTTCTAGTCTATCAATCGATTTCTGATTTAATACGCGAACAAAAAGTATTATAAAATATTCTGGAAAAAGTGAAAAAAAAAATTTTTTCCTTAATTTAAAAAAAAAAGTGCACGAAAAAAAATTTTTTGGCACAAAATGGTAATAAAATCTGTTTAGCGAACTCTTAGCTACATTATTGCCATATATAGTTAAGCGGTATCACCAAGTTTGAATTTTCTGTTGGCCAAAAGCTGATGACACCTTTTTTTTGAGGGCCCGCTGATTTTCCAAAATTTTGGAGGTCCATAAAACGAAATTGGTAACCAAATTCGCCAATATCGCTATATTATATTAAATATTTTATATAAATATACTGATGTAGTGCTAAGTTAGTTCCTTTGACAAGTCCATGAATGATCAAGTCAGAAAATTGTTTCTAAAAAGCTCAGCTATTTTGATGACAAAGTAATGGGTTCAAAAGCTGATAAACATACCGTTCACTACTTGCAGTATGACGTTTTAACAAATTACTTTAATATAATTAGAAGCACCTTAGACCTTAGCTTATAAGTAACAATCCTGCGAGAAATGTTGTAACAATTGTCTTGAATATACTTGTCCTATGACTGGTGAAAATGGAAATGTCACGAAATGTTCCCGAGTTGTGACCGATGAAAAGAATTATATCACAACATATCAACAATCTAGAGCAAAAATTTTAGCGAAATACATTCCTTGTACAACCAGTTTTTTTTTAAATTTAAAATATATGGTTAAAGTACAATTTTAACTAGTATTACAGAACTCATCACACGACAAGGAGCTTAAGTTTGGGTCTAGAACCTATCACTGAGTATCTTAATTATGTGAATTGATGTCAAAGGGTGATGAAATTATAATGAATATATGATTTCACCTGCCTTTGCATATTCGGATCTTTAAATAAAAATATTTTTGATACTTTATACAAATCTAAAAAGCACGAATTATATTGTCAAAACGGAATCTTACTGATGCTACTTGAATGCTTTTGCGTAACAGGCAGCCACGTAAATCATGCATTATATTCTACCACTCAGTTAATATCGCATCAATTGACACAAAAATATAAAAAAATACTCAATTGGAAAAAAATCGTATGTGAATAATTACGCATATCGTATAAATGTTCGATAAAAATATCAATATTAAATTTAATAATTTTATGGAAAAATAAACAAATAATTGTGAACGATTCCAGCTATAAAAATATAAATATATCATGAGTTTTTGTTAATATTATTTCGATACGGAAGAATGAGCTTTATTACTCCAACAATATGAAAGATATTAAGCAGATGAAATTGATAAATTAAATGTTTCTATATAAAAAAAATTAAGTATTGAAAGATTAAAAATAAACCAAAAATAAATTCATCAAACAGAGTAAAAATAACAAAAGGAACAGCAGCTAGAAATTAACCAAACAAATAATTGGAATTTCCTTGTACGTTTTCGTTAGAACTTGATTACCAAAGAAAAGAAAAAAACGGAATGGAACAAAAAACAACATTTTAAGAACGAAGAAAAGATTTATATTTGTTTAGATTACATTTATCTATTTTAAGTGATCCCAAGAATATGTTAATATCCTCCATTCGAACATTACAGCTACAAATATAAACACATGGTAATACAAGCATATACAGCATACACATCGATGCTTCATAAATAAATCGAATCTTATTTAAACGTTTTATGTCGAGCACGCCAATGAACTTTGTATGCGCTATAAACCAGCAGTTGCTGCAGTAGAAAACTGATCTAATTCAATGCAAGTGGGGAATATCTAGAGAATTGTCTGCATTATTGGAGTGTTTTTTTGTTTTCTCTATAGAATTTTAATCGTATGCATACACTTTGTAAACATTCATACAGTTCTTCTTACTGCCACCCACACTTCCGCTTCATATTAAGGATAGTACGTGGCAGCATTTAAAAGTTAGTTAAATGTAATTTTATTTACTTTTTCTCGATGTTAAATTTGTTTACTACAATTCGCATGCAAATACCAAGGCGCTTTAGATATTAGGAAATTAACTGACTGTTTTCAGTTTATTTCATTTTGAAAAAGTCATTTTGTTGTGGCAACATTGTGCTATTTTTCAAGATATATTCATTAAAATTGATTGCTAGATACACTGCTGACCACATAACTAGGGAAACCAGTTTTCTATACATTTATATATACCCTTGTAATATTATGCAAGTAGGAAGATAAAAAAACTTCCAGTATTTTTCATCTGTAATTTACAATATTTAAAAACGTGAAGTTTATAGTATATAATCAGGCCGCAGATGTAAGAAATAATATCTAAGTAAATTATGTATTTTTATTTCCTTTCAGAAATTTTCTGTTGCCTTTTTCATTGAAAACATTGTAACAATTTCCATATGTACGCTGCTTTAATAAGGCAATTTACATTACATTAGTTTTTGGAGTAACTAAAGACGTAAAATAATTTAGATTTGGTATAGTGGTAGTTTGTAATGGTGGAGCATCCAACTATCAAGTAAAAATAATAGCGCGTTATAACATAAATCTATAATAGGTCAGTGAGCGGATCCCATCAACATGAGGTCTAATCGTATCCAACGTTGACATAATATATAAAACTGTACAACACAAAAAAATAAAATAAAATTACAATGTGTTAACAATTGATTCTGGTAGAGATATGCATGAATTATTGGCGTTTTGAAAGTTTGTGCGTGCGATTAACTTAATCGACAGTTAAAGGTCTCACTTTTCACATAAAAAAAAGGAAAATTTTTGACACGGTCTGGATTTTTATCCTCTCCAATTTTAATGAAATTCAACATATATATTTTACTGTTGTGTGCGCGTCATATGGCGAAAAATTATTTCGATTTGTGAAAAATTCGTCATATTGAAGATTTATTAGCTTTAGAACGGGTTATCGGCTATAAATAAATTTTCTGTCATTCCAAAGGTTTCAGCCTCCTCTTTATTTTTTTTCAGTTTTTTTACGGAATATACCCGACTGACAAGTATTTATTATGTAAAATTTTCAAGATGATATGAAAACAGATTCAAAAGTTACAGTTGTTTCTTTATGATAACCCGGTAATTTCTATGAAAGTTGTATAAGCAATAACAATAAAAACAAAAGTAGCCGTAGTATTTCCTAAAATTTCGATTTGACTCTTTTACACAATAGCGATAGGTTAGTTTGCTATATGCTGCAAGAGAATCTAAAGAAAATAAATGCCATTTTTTAGCATATTTAAGGATAAAATTTTTTTTTAATTTATGGTGTCCTTGTCTTGTATTTGAAAAAAGTGTGCCAGAACCTTTCAAATGATATCTAAATTACTTAAGTTACTTAAATTAATTAAGCTATGATATTTGCAATATTACTTTTTACAAAAAAAAATCGTAATATATTCAAATGGTTGGTTTTATTATTATTCCGTTGGGTGCCTCGGTTGGCTAGTGGGTAGTGTGCTGGCCTATCAGTGTGGAGGTTGTGGGTTCGATTCCCATAGACTCTGGTCCGTTTTACTACAACGAGTGAAGGTCTTTGTTACTATTCTCGTCTAAATTAAGTTATGATATAATTTGTAATTGTATTTGTAACATTTAGTAAATAAATAAAAAAATATTATTCCTTATACAACTTTCGTAGAAATTATCGAGTTCTCGTAAAAAACAATTGTATCTTTTGAGTCTGTTTTCATCCCATCTTGAAAATTGTACACCATAAATATATGTCAGTTGGTTACATTCTGTAAAAAAATAAAGAAAATTATAATACCACTTTTCAGGATATTTAAGGATAGAGATATTTTGACATTTAAGAGGCACTTGTAGCAGGAAACTATGTCCTTTTTAACCAGTATTCGTTAAGAGGAGACCGAAACTTTTCCAATGGCATCAAACTTATTTATATCCGATGAGGCATTCTGAAGTTATTTAATCTTCGATATGACGAACTTTTCTCAAAAATGGCCGAGATGTCTAAGCTTAGAGGCCTATAGAAGAGAAACAATAAGAGGAATCGAAATAATTTTTCGCCACGTTACGCGCACACAGGAGTAGGAGATATATGTCTATTTTTATTAAAATCTGAGAAGTGAAAAATCCAAACTTTTATTTGCATGTCGAAAAGTTAAGTTTTTACTCCATAATGAATCGGCGTTAAAATTCGTACATTTTAGTTGTAAGGTGTGCTAAACACTTTTTTGTAATAAAACTCTACGAGAAATATTTTTGTGGACACTTTATCACTCTAAGGCCCTTATTATGAGTTGTATTCGATCTTCGCTGGCTATCGAACATCGAATATCGAATGTCAAATTCGTATTATGAGCTGGCAGCACTACCGAAAATTTCGTTGTGCAACGAATTTTCAATCGAACACAATTTTACTTTTGACGGTATGTGGTAAATTGTTGAAAATTTAAGTAGTTTGCTAACTTTTTTGCTTTTGGGTAATGAAGCAGTAATTTTAAACTATTGTTGTATATATTCATACAGATATAATGCCGTGAGTGCCAAACAACAACTACAAATGCCAGTTAGTATCACTGATGGAAGAAAATTTACAACTTGCACAAATTGATTTGATCTCATAAATCTTTTATGTATAAAATCATATTATTTAATAGGTAGTCGAACGCTGAATAAAGATTTTTTGCTAGGTAGAAAATCTTAATTAGCGAAACCACTATTCGGCATACCCAGGGGGCAAATTCTTAAAACCGGCCAAAGACCGGTTATTCACAAAATGTTTACACAGAAAAAAATAACATAGGTTTTTATTTTAACACACATGTGTTTGAATTTGTTTTTAAATTTAATTATTTTTTTCTTTTGTTTTTAAATATTCGAATAGAAAATGTTGATAGAAAAAAATTCGATTTTTTTTCTTATTAAATATTTACGAATTTTAGTGTTTGGTTTTACGAATTTTGTTGCAGGTCCAATTTCCGTAAAATAAATATTTGAATTTATGAATTTAGTAATAGAATACGAATTATAGTTTTTTCTGTGTTACTGTGCAATACTATTTTCATTTTTGATGGACAAAATGAAAATAATGTCCATGAGCATTATTTCCATGTGAAAAGGAAATAATGTCCTTATGTCCATGGAGATCTGCAGAAATATTTGGAAAAAAAAAGCCTACGAGAAATTTTTATTTAAATAAATAACTAGAACTTCATGCTGACCAATGGTGATTTCGCGAGAATTCATGTAAGAATTTCTATTATAATATAAACAATAGAAGTTCTCGTATACTTTTTCACAGTCCAACATGGTATAAATGAACTAAGAACGCTAATGAGATGGTGTAGCGGCTGTCAAAAGCAGTGCGACTGATACCTTCTGCTAATCTGCTTATATATTCAAGAATTCCACCCTTAATAATAATTTGACTTTACATTAATTCAAATAATGAACTTAAGCCGAAATAATAACTATCAAATTAAACCTATTCAGTTAAAAATAAAAATAACGTAAAAGAGAAGATACTTTTTTCAAATATGTTTTTATTCACGTAAATTTTAAAATTTTGATATTTTAGCCTTTTTCTGACTTCAACAATGCACATAATAAAAAAACTTTTATCTGTAGTTTCACTTAGAATTTTGTAAGAAATGGAATGCGGGCTTTTAATTTATAATCCAACTGTAAACTAAAAAGTTATAGGCGAAATACTAAAAAAAAGTCAATACAAAAATATATATTTTTTAAGTCAAATATCTTTTAAACTATGTAAGATACGGAAACACATAATAGGACATTATTTCTTTCCATTTTCTAGCTAAAGCGCTTTAAATTTTTGAAATGGTATACCATATGAAGAAGTTACAATTCTTACAATTTTTTTTGACGCCGACGTTATCAATTTTGGCCTACTGTAGCTCCTCTACATAGTACTTAAACTACAAGGACAGTAAAATACGGCTTATAAATCCTAACTTCTCCTCTAAAGATGATTCAAGTTTCCGCTAAATCCAATCTGCAGTTTAGAAGTTGCAGATTTATTCCAATTTATTTTGTGAAAGTCCCCACTGTTTATTGCCAACATTTAAAGCTCATATACTCAAAATCATATTTCATTATATCTCGGTAAATTTTGGGAATTTATCTCTAAAGAAACGACAATACATTAAGAATTTCATTAAGCTTTAGGAAATGTAACTAATACTAAATTTACACTACGAAATATTTCATAAAACTTGTGGCATGAAACTTTCTTTATCTGCTAATAAATTGGATAGGGATATAAATTTGGCTGGAAAAGTTGTAAGAAATAAAATTTCAGATGGGTTTAGTAGTTAGTTTTTTTACCCCAATTACTTTTCCGCGCTTGCAATAAGCAAATAAAAAATTCGCCTGAATAAAATTTCATGAAATTTTTCATCGTGTAAATTTAATTCAAACCAATTTCGACCAACGGAAGATAACGACCTTTTAATCAAGATCATCACATACATATACATTTTTTTAACTTTCTACTCTACCTTGAAAGAGAAAATCAGCACAAAATTATTTTTGCATAAGGCACACTATGTTTACAATTTTTTTAGTGTATATTTTCAAGAACTTTGCCAACTTACCTGTACTCTGTCTTGACTAAACAGAAAAAATTATCACCAAAAAATTTTCAAACAAAAGTTTGTCCAAAAATAAATTTCATTTCAGCAAATGCTCTTTACTGAATCAATTAATTTTTTGTTTGACTTTTATGTAAGGCGAAAACAGCAACAACAACAACAAGAAAACCCCGTCTTCTGTGTTGTAGAAAAATAACGCCGATGATGACATACATACATATAACAACTACAACGATAGCAAAAGGAATGCGATTGTACCAAATTTGTTTACTGAAGATTTTTGACTGAATCAATTGATTAATGCCGTTGCATTAATTTTAAAGTCTTTAGATAAACACTCAGATATGAACACCTTTACCATAGTGAAATTTTATTAATGCTTAATGGATGAAGACCAAATTTTTGTTTGATATATTACACAAAGTCCATTAAATATTTTTGTTTGATCAAGTAAATTATTTTATTTCAATTATTTTATTTAATTTTTTAAAATTTAAGCAGTAATAAATATTTTTAGACTAAATGTTTTATAAATTCAGAAAAAAAATTTTTCATATTTTTCTGAAAATCCAGTAAATATTTTTGTTTGATTTAGTAAATTGGTTTATTTATTTTTTCTAAATATTTTTAGACAAATTTTTTTTATAGATTTGAACAATTTTTTCACTGTAGAAACCACGTTTTTTGCAATGAAATTGCTGGGTGCAAGCTATTGCTCGTCAATACGGTTTAGCCTCTATTGTGAATGCCTTAATTCTACATTGTAAATGCCTCAATTCTAACGCCGACATTAAGCATTCAGTTTCTTATATGAAAACGACCAGCGAGGGCTTACGCTGCATTTTTTTATGTAATTTTTTTTAAGAAACAACTTTAGTCTAGGGAATGTAGTTGAATTTCTCAATATACTTATTTCAAAGTTATAATATTTGGTGCATTATTTATGTAGCTGTTGGTGTATTTATAAAACGAGGCAAACAATTGTTCATTAATTGATCAATACTATACATACATAGTTGCAATGACTCTGTACAATACTAAGAAAATAATTCTTGGTACGCCATCAATATTCTGTATAATTTCATCATCATTAATACACTGACATATGTTGCCCTAAGCAACCCAACCTTATTTTGCCACAAGTAGCAGCAACTTCAGCATCATCATTTAATTTTTCTTTTATTCCTTCATTAAGAGAAACCACAATGATCATTGATGTGGTAGCACGCATACATTATTGCAAAGGCAAAACATTTCTTACTGCCTGCTGTTGATGCCTTTGTTGTATAAACAAATGAAATCAAAATTTCTTAATACATCGGCCTCTTGTATTGATGTATCAATTGTATTATGGTATTTAAATAATGTAAAGTTTTCCTATACTATATACATAAATTGGTACATGTACCATGTATCAAAACGTGAACTAACTAGTTGTTTTATCATTTATATGTTTAAAGTTTTTTCAGCTTCTATATGAGTAGTCCACTTGCATAGTCCGCTATTTTAATAGATCGAAATTTGCGAAAATGGCTCAATATGTCGATCATGTCTACTTTGCCGTTATGGCTCAATGTATGAAAACAATATGGAACCTAAAGAAACATATAGTGTAATTTAATTGATATTGTTCGACCACAATGGCATTTCTTACTGACACAAAATGAATTATATAAACATAATTTATTGCGATTTCTAATATGTTGCATGCTGTCAATCTTTGTTCCTTTTCAGCCGACTTAAGAACAGGGGATGGTTAATAATTCATTTGTATTTTTTATGTTTGTTCAAGCATAGCTCTGCTATATAGAGATCAATTTGGAAAATCTTTATTTCATATGAAGGGTTATACTTCCCGATCGGTCACCTTGGACTCGCTGTCCGCCTGTGCGTCTACAAGTCTGGATAAATATCCGTTTCTCATTATTAGCAGATACAAAAATATTTTTTTTATTGAAAAGAATATTGTTCAAACAACATAAATTTTCCTTACAGTCAGCTCATGAATTTAGAGCAGTTCAAAAGGAAATATAATGTGCTTGGGCTTTCACTTTAACCAAAAGAAAGTGTCCACTGAAAGAAAGTGATCGATATTTGATACAAAATACATGACCAGCTATGAACTGATCAAATGATTTAATTTTTAAAATAAACTTATTCCACTGAGAACCTCTCTAGCGGGGCTCTTAAAGATTACGATTGTTTTCGATATCATTTTTCAATACATATAAATTTTCTTTAGCATGATTGTGTTATTTGTCGTCTGGCAGGCATGTGTGACGTTGTGTTAAACAGATTCCCATTAGTGTCTTTATAAAAATACGCCAAGTGACAGCCTTGAAGTGTGAAAAATACCAAAGGCACAGGCCATGACATAGCATGTTTTTGCTTTTGTATATAATTTTATTTTTCTTTCAAAAAAGGGCATATTTTTCAACAGTCCTACAGTCTAAAGGTGTTTTGTTATTAATATGTACGGCTGTTCTAGTTGTTTGAACAAATGATTAAAATGTAATTTATTATTGTTTTGAATAGAATAAATGTTTAAAAATAAAGTGAGAAGTAAACTTGTTAAATGGTTTAAAATTACAAGAACATTTTTATGTTATAGTATAAATACAAACATACTCGTATATCAAACCTTGACGAATTTTGTTGAGTATATTAGATAGATTGTATTATAAATAAGAGTTTAACTCAATTCATCTAAATATTCCTAGAAAATAATTTATTTAGTCAGGAAGGTCATCATGCATTGGACTTGTTTTACGGCCCACAGTGGTATTTTGGTAGCAAAAAAGAAATTTTTCGCCTATTACTTTTTAAAAATCGAATGATGCAGTTCTATAGAGAACTGCTTTGCGAAGAAGTATACATAATTGGTTTTCGTAAAAAGCCAAATTTTGTGCTAGAAAAAATCTAGTGAATCTAATCAAATATTGTACAACGACAACTGATGCAAATGTTCATGTAACTCAGTAGGTTATGCATGTAAGTTACTTACATCGCTAACATTTTAGTAGCGTGTTTATTGAAATACATTATTCTATTTTTAGTATAACTAACAAAAAATATTTCATTACCATATGAGCAAATCCGAAGAAAAAATGTATACCAATGGCAGAATTTTAAAGTTTTAAAGGATAAAGTTTATCGGTGATCCTTTTATGAATGGCATTTATATGCCTACACAAAAAAATCCAAGTTTGCATTTCATATATTATGCGCTCTTTTGTTTGTTTAGTTACACATGTGACCGTGAGCTTAAGTTTGAACGCCCGCCATCTTGAAAATAAGGAAGTTACTACTCTTTTAGATATATCGTACGCTACATGGTATAGGAAAATTGTGTTAAAAGCTTTCTTCTAGATAATAATATTATCCATAACTACACCCAACACATTTTTGTTGTGAATTGTACAATTAAAAAGTTATAGAAAATGCCTATTACGAAATGGACACGATAGTGCACATTATTAAAATCGTACGAACCGTTCGCGAGTTATGACGAAATATATTAGAATGACTGTCCTTACCAAGTACTGTTACATGAAAAACATATTACGATGAATAATTTGTTATTATGAAAAACATACATAGAATTTTAGTACTTATAATAGTTGTGAGAATAACAGGAAAGAAGTTAAGGGAATTATTATTTTTTTGAATTGCACATTCTATAATCAGAATATCTCGAGATCAGTAAAAGATATTCGAATAATTTTTTTCAGGCGTAGTGAAGAGATTCATATAGAAATTAACAATGTTAATTTAAGAAAATAAAATTATTTTAATATATATATTTTTTTATGGTACAAAACATAAATTTTCCGAAACTTTGACTTTTTTCAGAAAATCTGAGCATATTCGCATTTATAAACAGGATCCCTTCATTTTATGTCAAAATTCTTAAACTGTCTACATTATAATACGCTGTATCTGGAATTTTCGAAATAGTTCGTTACATTTTTTATATGCTCTTAAACAGAAAAATATCTTTAAAACTTACGATTTTCGGACATTGATTAATGTAAGGTTCAAGTCCAAGACACAAAATAATTGTTGCTAGAAACATTGTCAATGTGTTGCCTTTTGATATATGTGCTTAAAGAGTGAATGTGATGAGCAACGTTTTTTACAAAATTGAAAATATTAAAGAAACTTTTTTTTGAAAAAAAACATGATTGATCTGAAAGATCAATGTCAAAATTTTGATGTTTTGCATTTTTCCGACTTCAAGAATGCACATATTACAAATTTTTTAACCAAAAATGCAACTGTAAACAAAAAATTTGTTGGCAAAACACTAACAAAAGTCAAGACAAAAAAAATCTTCTAATCTATCTTAGATACGGAAACCCATGTAGTGACATCATTTTCTTATATTTTTTAGTTTAAATTAAAGCTCGCTAAGTTTTTAAGATCGGAAAATATATAAAAAAAGTTACACGCCTCTGAAATTTTCTTGAATCCCAGGTGGTAAATTTTGGCCCACTGTAATTCATCGCGTGCTTAGACCAGAAGGCCACCGTTCCTCTAAAGATGTTTGAAATTTCAGATAAATCCAATTAGTAGTTTAAAAGTTCCAGATTTATCACCATTTATTTTGCAAATGTCCACACTGTGCACTGTAGAACAAAATCAATATTTTTAATTAACAAGATTGTAACGACTGACTCTGTCATCGGCCACCATTTAAATACATACGTGTATTGGTGCTTTGCAATCTTTCATCTAGAATTCATTTTTGGGGGAGTTAAATTAAGTTTATTTTATTTCTATATATGTAATATTTCTGTATATGCAATTTCATGATCAAATAATAAAACGGGTAAGATTTTGCCACTTTCACTTTTTTATAAATTTTTAAGAATAAAATTATTTAAATTTTGCATAAAGAAATAACAAATTTTCATCACTACGGTCTAAATAACTCCGAAATCACTGAGTATATAAAATAATAATGTTTAAGAAATTTATTATTTGACATATTTTCATAATTTTATTTTAAATGAAGTCTATTTGCTTTTCAAAGTTGTGGTTGAAGTCTACTGAAGATTTGGTAAAGCGCCAATGAAATGCATATAGAAAATGCTTAACTATCAGCAAATAGACTTCATTTAAAATAAAATAAAATAATTATGTTTAAACGGCTTAAAGGCAATTTTGTTTCAAGGTCTTTAGTGGTTCTTGTAATTAAATTGGATATTTCCTTCGCAAGTAATGATAAAATCAGTGGAGCAGCTTTTTCTAAAATCCAAAATTTTAGAAAAAGAAATTAAATAAGAAAAAGTTATCCATAGAATTTCAAATTTCTACTGTTTTTGTAGTTAGGGGACCATAACACATAAAAAAAATATATTCGTAATCTTTGGCATTTTTCTTGTTGCATAGTGTTACGGTAGCAGTTCGATTTGAAGAACTATAAACTCCGACAAAATAGAAAATATACCTTTTGGTAACATATTTATCTTTATATCAATGTTACTATGTTTTATCAAACTTTCTACATTTTACTCATCTAAAGATAACATAAAATATTGTTAAAAAAAATACTACAAATATTTATTTAAATTGCGTAGGAACCAGAGATGTGAATTATTTGAAATACTTTTATTTAAAATACAAATATAAAATAAAAAATACCATTTTTATTTTCTATTTGAAATACTTTGCCTCAAGAGTATTTTATATTTTATTTTAAACATTTCAAAATACATATTTTACATTTGTAAAATACAAAATTCTTTTTTATGTTGTGCGGAGAAAAATAACAATGTGAAAAGTGATAGTAAAGTACTAGTAAAGAATATAACAACCAATTTAGAATCTCAGCTTTGTCTTCTTGCACACTCTTTTGATTATTTTGCAAAAATGACTAAAATTCGCTAAGTCTTGCTAAAATTGGTAAGATTTCAAAGTGCAATATTGATTTAAGGTCCCTTAAATTTTAATATAGCCAAAAACCTTGAAAAAAATACTTCTGTCACGGAAATGGCGAAAATTCGCGAAAAATTGCAAAATTAAAAAAAAAGCCATTATATTGATAAAAAGTTGCTAAGACTGTAAGGAATGCCAAATGTTCGACAAAAAACGCGAAAATGGCATATATTCGCAAAATCTGGGTAACAGCGGCATGATAGCAAAATCTAATATTGATGAAAAATAGCTAAAGCTGTAAAGACGATGAAAAATTGCAAAAAATCGCTTCTATGGCAAATATTGAAAAAAATCGCGAGAAATTGCGAAATTGGAAACAAATTCTAAAATTGATTACCGATCACAACATATATTGTATTAAATTGAACAAATATTTTAAATTAAAATTACAATTATAAAAGAAAATGTATTTTGAAAATAGGTATTTTGAAAATATGTATTTTGTATTTTCTAAATCAAATAATTGTTTAAAAAGTATTTTGTATTTTTAATCTGAAATAGAAAAATAAAAAACCATTTGTATTTTGAATTTATTTATTTCAAATACGTATTTTCCACAACTCTGGTAGGAACTATCTACCTTCCTAAACTAATGTGTCACAGTTGCTTAAATAAAACTTTTATTAAAATACACATCAATACATGAACTTTGCTTTTTAAATAAAATCATAAAATTTTCTTTTGATCATACCTACTACTTTTTTCTAATAAAGAATAAATAAAAACTAAGTGTAAATCACGTAGTCGTTTGAAGTCATAAAAATTCTCTTAATAGTCTTGCATATTTTCCTCAACTATTTAAATAAAAAACTTAAAACGACATTTATTTGATTTTTATTGATTTAAATACGTAATTGGTAAGAAACTACCGTCAATGTTTATGGTCTATAAAAGTAGTTTACTGAATTCTTTTTTATTTAATTTTCCTTTATTTTACTAGACGATTTAAGTTTCAAAATACTTTATAGTTTATGATGTCATTTTAAGCACACAGGCAAACATTTTTATTGTGTATGCACCAAACTTCGACCTAGAACTAAAGCGTATATATGCAGCAACATGAAGGTTGGAAAATATTTCAATGTTTTAAATTTACCATGGAGGCTGCAAACGACCAGCGATTAAAAAAAAAATGTATAAACTAGAAAAATAATACCATCCTTTGGGTATACCAACAAACGCTCAAAATGAAAGCCAACCAGGGAAGCACGCAGCTATTTTATAATTAGAAACATGCTGCCAACATAAATTGCAACAAAATACCAAAAATTGTTTATAGTTTTGACCATTAAAGAATTTTACAGTCTCATTTCTATACATTCAAATCATCACTATTATCATTATTCAACTCATTCAGCATAATAATCATCATCAATGGGAATAATTATTTTTATGACATTTTCTGAAATGAAAGCAAACAAAGAAAAAAAATAGAAATAAAATAATATTATACTTGGTAAAATTATATTCCCAATATACTCATATTTAGAATAGTTTTTTCTATACAGATTAAAAAAAAAGAATTTCATTTAAAACTGAAACATTGAAATTATGCGTATTGTTTTATAAATTTTTTTTTTGCGAATATAGAGGATGTAAAAATTTTTAATATATTTTAGTTGATTACAAGGTTATTGCTCTTCTATTATTCGAAAATTTTAGGCCATCAGTCAGCAGGAAATTTTAGATGATCCTTAAATACCAGAGTAAAAAACGTTAGCTTTTGAGGGTGAGATGAACGTTAAGAAAAACGAGTGTATTTGTTTCTTTCATTGTAATTCTTTTATTACACCATATACTTTTATCAACGTAGCATATCCGGCAAGCCTATGAACACTAGTTATCAAATTTTTGTGATAATCAAACAAAACAACTTAATCTTAAGTGATTTGTTGTGAAAAAATTACTGAAAAAGTGTATAATACACATTTTTTTCATGGGCGCCCGGGTACCCTTGTCACTCTGTTAAAGGTGTTTATTTTGTCACTCACATAAGGGTTAAACAAGTATTTTTGATTTGGGAAAAACTCTCTTCTATAGTGAGGATATTTTGCTAGTATTTTTGTTCTAGGTTGATGGTATCTTCTCTTTTTACGGGACACGACTCGGAAACTTTTCGTACCATTCCAATTTTCACCAGTCATAGGATAAGTACGTTCAAGACAGTTTGGACCACATTTCCCGCAGGGTATGTACAAAACACCATGTACACCATTTTTTGCCCTTGTTTTGCAAAAGTTCTTTCAAAAAATTTTATAGTGTTCAAATCAGAATACACTGGATTTTGATACACATAATTTTGATTGTTATGTTATATATGTACTAGTACTTAACATTTTTGTACCAAGAAAAAGAAAATCAACGTAAGGCTATTTCGAAATACCATTTTTGGGAGTTTATAGCTCCGCTCCTGTGTTAAATAAAAATAATTCTCTGCCATATCCATGTGCAATTTTTTACTGATGGGATTATTCGTTTAGAAATTGCTGATTTATTTCCAAAATATTTTAGTTCAGCCCCACAATACATAGTAGACCAACTTATGTCTAATTGCTATTATATGCTTGCAGTCAATCCTAATTAAAGCTTACAACTGAAATCCATTTTAAGATGTAATTATGCTCTTCTTTCACACATTATTAGCTCTTTTCTTCCCCTAAGAATATTTCAATTTATATAAAGTTTTTATGTTAACTTTTGATGTTACTAAAATAAAAAGAATTTGTAAACAAGTGCGTGTGAAATGACGAATTAATGAGTTGGTTTGTAGTTTCTAGAATTTTATTGTTTCTTTCCTATTTTTACGAATAAGATAATTTACTTAAATACTAATGTTTATTTTGTGGTTTTCTTTAATATGTCTATTAAATCATTTATATTAATTATCTGTTTTTTGTTTTGTTTAGGAAGCAAAAAATTAAAAATTTTAAGAGACACATTAATAGACACAATAAAACAGAACAATTTCCTAATAAATAGTTGTATAGCCATCCCAGCAAAAACTTAATGGCTTAAAAAGTAAGGACTGGTACTTATTTATCCTATTACTGTGCTCTAAATTAAAGCTACTACATAAAATAAATCCGTATTTATCTTATTATCTGAAAGTAGTTATAATTTGTTTTTATCTATTAATGAAATAAGTAGATAGACAATTTTTTAGTTAACACGTGTTCCTATAGCAAAACAAATGTTTGACTCTTAAACTTTTAAGCCAACAATGGCTGACTGAATAGAGTATTTGTCTTCAAATCTGAAAGAACGCATTTTAGTATTCCAGTTGGGTAAAAAAGGGTGTGAAAATATATAAATAAATGTAATGCCCATAAAAAAATTTTTCCTATTGTTTATTTAACTGCTTATTTTTCAACTTCAAGAAAGTCAAATAATAACTAGTTAATTGCTGTGACCATGTAATTATATATGTAAGGGGTACCCCTTACATGTTGAACTTCTCAAACAACAATTTTTTAGTTATGAGGTCAAATTGTAAGTCGTTACGATTTAAATCCTCATTTACTTTTTTGCCTACCAGAAAGCAATATTTTTGCGGGAATGTTAATAACTTTAGCTCTGTTCCATAACTGAAAATTGTTAATAATTGTTAATACTCGTAGTTTTCACTGAAAAGTATTCACGTACGAACACTTTTAGTAATAACTATTAACAATTGCTAACAATTTTCAGTTATTGAACAGAGCTATTAAAACTATCCTCAGATATATATAAAAACGGACACATGATAGTTATAGAGAATTATATAAGACTTTAATTTCTAATTGTGAAAAAAATAAATCTTCCTTTATGAATTTAAGTGTTTGTACGATATCTTGCGATTTCTTATAATATTTTCTAATTGAGAAATATTACTGATGTTTTATTAAAATAATAATAAACCAAACTCGTTTAAATATATTAGATATAAGGCATAAGCAATCTGTTAGATAAAAAAATAAAAATTCTTGCACAAATTTTCATTCGATTTTCATATGAGAAATTATAATAATTGTAATAGCTTTCTTCCATAGCATAAAATTGTGATTATATGTGTGTTAAATATAAATGTAATTTTTATTTATTAATAACGTATAATTTTATTCAATGTAATATTTAGTTAGCTTCATTATATTATTTTCAAAAGCAAGTCATTTTAAATCCTGTAACATAAATAACAATTATTGTTATAAATTCAGCTGCACTAAAATCATATTTAATAGTTCTTTTAAACAAAATAATATTCCATGAAATGACTTCAAGTCAGACTGTATTATTTATTGCAAAATGTTATTCAATTAGTTGTAATTGACTATGAAAGATATCATTGGTGTCGAAAACTATTCATCGATTGCAAACTCAAAACTAACAAGCAGCAACAGCAATGCATTTATGTATACCCCGGCGAATTGGGATAGAGAATTTGTTTTAGTTATCGTTAAATGCAAAATATATCAGGCTTTATTGAAATGCTTTATACAAGATTACTTGAGTATTTAACAGAAAATTAATGTAGTCAAAATATGAGTTTTCTTTTGTCAAATTTAACTAATTATTGTAATAAGACAACAATGGTATAAAACTAGATTACGCATATAAAGTTGAGATAATATGATTTTTTACCATTTTAATTATTTATCGAATCTTTAATTGTAAATTGAACTAACAATAATTATTCAAAACTTAAATTTAAAATTGTTGATGGCATGGCATAATGTCCAGTGACATAATGTCCATGGACATTATGAAATTATTATTATGGAAATTTTATATTATTATGAAAGTGTTATAATGTCCATAGACTTTATGAAATTATTATTATTATTATGGAAAATGTGACACTTTTAAATGTGTCATAATGTCCATACTT
The DNA here is from genome assembly GCA_956483635.1 of Panzeria rudis. Classification (NCBI taxonomy): domain Eukaryota; kingdom Metazoa; phylum Arthropoda; class Insecta; order Diptera; family Tachinidae; genus Panzeria; species Panzeria rudis. Next base: position 153,234,775 of record OY101447.1, on the reverse strand, counting down.
TTAAAAATGAAAACAAGTTCAAATATCTATATTTATATGCTTATACATATTTTTGAATCCTTGAACCCGGTCACCATGGTGGGAAATAAAGTCAATTGACGTCAACAAAAAATTTAAAACAGCGTCAACAATGCTTAAAGTGTCTCGACTTCAAAAAATATTTGGAAATTAATTAGAAATTTTACTTTTATTACTAATGATTCTCTGTGTAGCTGGACTTCGGCCGGACTTAAAAATTTGTTCTTTTCGGTATATCGAAAAGCGGCCTTGCTGCTTAAAGATTTTTGCATAGCCGCCCTTCGACCGGGCTTAAGGGTTTTTCCTCTCAGTATAATGAAAAGCGGCTTCGCTGAGTAAAGATAAAGATTTTCTGCTGAAAGATCTGTGCATAGACGGCCTTCCGCTATACCAAGAGGGAGAATTCTTCAGCCCGGCTGAAGGCCGTCTATGCACAGATCTTTCCGCTCCTAAAAGTGTCATAATATCCATAGAACTTAGGACACTGTACTGATGAAAAGTATGGCACTTTGGAAAGTGTCATAATGTCCATGGAGGCTAACACACTTTTTGGAGTGACATAATGTCCATAGACATTATGTTACTGGACATTATGACATGCCACCAAGTTGTTGATAAGAAGTCCAGCAAATGCTAGACAATATATTAGGTTCAAGAGATTCGGATGAGAGCAAGAGTGTCTCTTCTTCTCAGCTTAGGGCCTCTAAGTTTAAGTATGATGCGAGCTAAGGCGTTGGGCTACAACTATTTTTTTTTATTTCTATTGTTACATGTCTTGAAAACACAGTCTTTACCAGCTTAATATCTAGATTTTTATGAATGGGCTATTTTCTATCACAAAAAGTATCCGCTGCAAGCAAACGGAGGATTTTATTTTGTCGGCTTTGAATTTTTTCTATATTTGATGCCAAGGCTGTAGCCCAAAACTGAATTTCATAGCACAATATTGGTTTTAATATCGAGTGGTATTGAAAAAGTTTACAATCCAGGCTTAGTGCAGAGTTTGTCTTAATAAGTTAATTAAGTTGAACTACTTTCAAATTCATTGAATTTGAATTGCCTCTATATGGGCCTTCCAAAGTGTACACCTAGATATTCAGATAATATATTCTAGATATTAATTCGAATAGGTGAACATGTTTCCCTGCGACTACTACACAGAGAAAACAGATGCATTGTGGCCACCAAATTTGTGGCCAATTGAATTTTGCCGGTTACATATGTACTATCAGTAAAATTTTCACCATTTTGATAGTAAGTTTTTATAACTAAAATTCGTTGCTCAATAATGTTGCTTTCCACGGTTAAAGTTTTCCAAGTTTTCTCTAAATAAATACCAAAGGATGACAACTCAATTCTTGACATTTCATTATTTGATAGCCTAATTACTTCCTAACCTCATATTTGCCCACCCTTTATTTCGACTCGCTGAATCCGAATATGAGGCCTATTTGTCCCGCTACCCCTCCAATTTCGAGCAAATTGCGAAAAACAGAAGTATTGCGAGATTTTTAAAGGTTTTTCTCAACTTACTCGATATTGGAGGGGTAACAGGCCAAACGGACCTCATATTCGTATTCGACATACATAAATACATATTCATATTAATTAGAGTGTTAAAACAACATAAAAATATACACAGGACATCAGCGTTTGGTGTACAACAAATTATGTTCTTTGTGTTACAGGATATGATAGGTATGTTATCGTTATAAATAACAACAATAAAGACAACAAAACGCAATCACTAAGTTGACCATTATACAAATCACTATACAATTACTTGCCACATCTGCTCTACAGAGATTTCTTGGCTTTGTTGCCGTTGTCATATTTATGTTTATGTACAAAAATATGTTTGTATTCTATGTTCGCATATACAAATATACATACATATATTCGCATTCATATATACTTTTATATGTACTAAACATACGTAGTTCCACTTTTATGTATGATATACTAAAATATCTTAAATATGAAATGCTTGGTAACAAAACACCCACTAATTAGCGAAGTAAGCCGCCGCTGAGGCTGTTACCGATACCACGAATAATGCATATAGAACAGTATTTCCATGAACGTTTAAAGTTTTCTTTATCGCGGTATATGAGCTCTTCTAGCAATTGATGGTATTTCAAATTTTTAGTTTCTTTTGCAACATTTAAAGATATAATTTTTTATAAATATAATTCTTTTTGTTTCTCAAATCTTTTCTATAAGACAACATGGAACCATAAAGGTTTACCTAGGCTTATGTTTTCGTCGTGGAATGCAGCTTCGATGGCTTATAGCATTTTTAATGGAGATAAAGCTGTAAGAGATATGTAATACAACGTAGCAGTAACGTCTCAATCCGTTGGAAATAGATTAAAAAGTTAGTTTGCTAATGTGCTAATTTAATGAAAAATTTGTTTTTGTTTATATTTTTGCTCGTGATAAACAATTTTGTCAGCTTATCATACTCGGGGCTAAATTTAAGCGTCTTTTTTTGTAGTTTATTCTCGAAGTAGGTTTTTGTGGTTCAGTACACCAAAGGTGGAAAAGAACTCTATTGATTTTGCTATGATGTCCGTCAGTCTGCCTGTCACATGCTTCTATAGATATATAGACCAGAAATTTTCCAGAATATGTGTCGTCACTATGGCCACTACAACAACAAATATTAAATTTTTAAGAAAATTAAAAATTAAAGAATGTTCTAAAGATAACAACGAAAAATGTTTATATTGTAATGTATATTGTAAATCGTAATATATAGACACTTGGCATTATTGTGGATTGAGTAACCTATGTTCTTAAATATAGCAGCAATCGTTTGTTTTATCATGCCCCAAAAGGTGCATGGTAGGGCTTTCATAACTTTATTCCGCAACTTCACTTTAAGGCTCACGTAGATGGCAGTGAAGAGTAGAAAAAGAGGCCGCTGAAGGTAATAGCGGTTGCCAATACCTGAACTATTTTCTAAAATAAAGTGAACGAATGCAATGCACAGTATTCGAAATTCGTGCTCATTGCATAATTGAATGAATATTCTTGCTGGTTACAACTTCTTTTTTCTTATTAAAGACGCCTGTTACGGCGATATAATTTATGTGTAACATTTAATGCACATTTAAGCGCAAAATCACAACAATTTTGTTTTTCTGCTGTCGTTATAAGAAAAAGAGAAGTCAACCGTATAACCAGGATATTTATTTGAAAATCGTATACGAGACCATACGTATGTGGTTTGTCTTTGCAAGTAATTTACAAACCCATGTGTACTTCTTTGTTAAAATATATGTATTTATGCATTAAGAAAAAAATCTGTGCAATTATATGGGCTGCTAGAAATGCTGATCTGTGTAAGTGCAACACATCTCAAATTGTGTACTACTTGTAAAATGTTCTACATGCAACAGCAGTGGCGAGAGCACTTCTACTGTGGACTGCTTGTTACCTGGTGACCACATGTTGTGCCTGCATTTTGCAACAGCCTGGATATTAGCTTACAACAATTGTCTGTGGTCTTAACAGAAGTTTTCGTAGTTAGTACTTGTATTTTACTGGCAATTTAAAATCTGAAATACCTCAGTTTCAGTTGCTCATTTAAGATTTATTTAACCAATAAATTTATTTGTTATAAGATTTTTTTTTAGATTTTTATTTTAGTTAAATTTCACGTATTTTAAAGTTGTATGGTGAGTGTTTGGGTAGGCGTAAGTTTGCAAATCATTTTATTTACAATACACAACAAAAGGAAATTACTTCAACACTCCAAATATGTTGATACCTTGAACATGCACGTGTTTTAGTTAAAGAGGCGTTTATTTGATCTCTAAAATGCTGCAAGCAAATTATACAATTTATTTTTTGATGCTTTAGCAATGATAAGTTTATATAAAAATGCTTGCTAAAGTTAATGGTAAACTGAAAATTATATTTTTAGCATATTTGTACATAATTTACAGTATTAGGCTAACGAAATCTATGCATACTATATTTTATTGTAAAGTTAATATCAATATAACAAAAATAATTGTTTTACGAAAAACCCAAAAGCTTCCTGAATAATTAAACAACAAGAAAATAAAGGCACATAGCTTCAACGATTTAAATTTTGGAGCTTATATTATATATTCAATTTGGTCAATTTTCAAGCGATATATTAGTCTGCTTCAAGAGGGACTAATATTCCGATATAGCTTTCTTCCTTGGAATTGACAAAATGAGTAAACTAACATTTAGTTGCAATTGATAAGTTTCGTCATCATGCATGAAAAATTTTTTTTCTGCGGGGGATCTTTGTACTCTTCTCAAATTGAAAAATATAGCTAAAGTACATCGATGAGTCTTCAGCTGAAAAATTTTGTAAAACATTATGTTGTATGTAAGAAATGAGGCTGTCTGCTATTTACTTGTAGTGGAAATTAAACAAAACTAAAAGTTATTAACTACTAAAAATATTTATCTAGTTCGTTATAATGACGAAAAACATCAAATAAAATCAGTTAAAAAAATTACTAAAATACATTTCTTTTAAATAACATTCGACCAATAAAATTAAAAACAACTATGTATCAATATGTTAGATTAGGTTTGCAAGGATAGTCACAACTCAAGAAGTGCCTCTTTTGGTCCGTTAGTTCGGTAGCTGTGTGATACCCAAGAGCAGATATAGCGTAATTAGTTACTCTATTAAACAATAATTTACGATTGCACTGTCGTCGTGTCAAACCATTCTGATTCATCTTAGTACGAGGATATATAATTTTATTGATTTTTCTGTAAATGTTAACATCATAAAACGTAAAATTATTTTGTTCTTAAATGTAAGTCATTAATTAATCAGTTAATTTTTTAAATATATTTAGCTTATTTTATTGGTCTGTAAGGATATTAATCCATAGACCGTGATTAAATAAATAAAATAAATAAAAATAGCTTGCTAGCCCTACATTTGCCAGACTATGTAAGTTAAGCAGTTTGTTAGTGCCCAGAATTCTTGTCCTTACGCCGGCTAAGCCCGGAAATTGACATAGAATATGAAGAAGTGTTTCCTCTTTCTCTTCTTAATATAGAGCTATCCTTCTGGCATTGGTCCTGTGAGCACTGAAACCAATACTTTCGTTCGATATTTACCGCGCCTGAGCAGATCTCGGATCCGTGCAGGTCGCAGTGGGGTAAGGTAGACCTAGCCCACACGGTATTTGCCTTCGTACTCTCACCTATGTTGTGATAGCTTGTGGGATTCATACTGTATCAGTACCTAACAGTGAGAAAGAGAAATGCGAATAAAGTGGCAGATTAGTGAGCTGCTCAATTTCATACCGTTTTTTAGAGTTTTTGCATTTTTTATTTTTCATACAAAATATACAGGGGTACAATTGTACCCATACACCCATACCTCCTTTTGAAGTTGTTTACAAAACAAAGCCCTACAACTTAGGGAAGGCCGTTACTCTTTTTTTGTTTAATACTTGAAAACTAAACATTATTGTTAGATTTAAGATGTCACGAAATTTCAGATATCTAGTGATAAATCGAAAAAGTTAGAGCACTTATAAAATGAAAAGGTTACAATTTTACCCCTTCCGCCTGTCAAGGGTTAAACGGGATAGCCACAGCCTCGGAGATAGCCGTCAGTCGATTCGTTGCAAAAGATAAAGTTCCACATGCAAAAGAAAAATATGAACAAAATTTACGTTTAAGGCTGAAATTTTTTTATGGTTTAGCATATTCATTGAAACGTTGCAAACAACAAATTTCAGACTGTTTCATCTGTCGCTAAGGCCTGGCAGACTGCTCAAAAGGTGCAAAGAATGTGAGTAAAATTAGGTTTTGGTCTGTAAAGCTCAAATTTGACCAAGCTTTAATAAAATTGTGATAAAGTAAGCAGTTCACAAAACTTAATTTGGATCCGGTGAACGCGAATATGAAATTATTTTCTTATTGCGTGAAACCCTTTTGCGAGATCTCTTCGAAAAATGTAATATTTATATTATTTTATTCAGTTATTACCAAATATCTTCAGAACGGCTCATCTGAACGCTACAATTTTAACATTGTATTAAAGCCATTGTTGATCTGCTCTTTTAATTAAGATATTTTGTTCTGACCGAATCACATCAGTGAGTTATTAGAGTCTGATGCTACCGCTATAAGTCACACATAGTTAATTTCATCAAGAAATGCATGAGGTTGATTCTTAACTAAGTGACAACTTGATGAAGCACTCAAGTGTTAGTGTTTTAACGATTGCTTATACTATATTCTATCATTAAAACACGGACACTTGCTGCTTAACTACAAACTCTTGTTTGCAAAGGACATGGTCCGTGACTGCATTACTTAGGACCATGTTGCAACTACTAGTCCATTTCAACTAAAATGGCCCACATGATCCAAACATTTTTGCAGGGCTTGACATTATTATAGTTGGGTTTTTCGGCTCAGCTCACCAAATGATCTAGTTTTCTGTTTTAGTTCAATGGTAAATATTTTCAGTTAATTAAATTGCTTTCGTTGGCTTTAGCGCTTAGGTTGTTTTCGACATAATGGCTGATTATTTTCTTTATTTTTTTAATTTAGCTTAATAGCTGAACTATCAAACTCCATACATAAAAGTGTTGGACTGTCAACCTTAACACAAAAATGTAAATAGTTCGTTTAGAGATAAGCTATGCAAGATATCTGATAAATGAAAGAAAGAAGTAACGAGTATTAACTTTGTTCATTAATTCAAGAGAAAGCAAAATTTTTTTTCAATTTAAACAATTTTCACCAAATTGTGATACTCGTATTGTAGTGTTGTTATAACTTCAATTCTTGTCCGGCTATGGCATATTTAAATTTTAATTTAAAAAAAACGTTATTGTGATAATCGAATCTCTTCGCTAATTTTTTACATAAATTTTTGAGAATCTCAAATTAGTCTTCTCATTCCAACTTAAGACCTGCACTAAATCAGTTAAAAAGTATTTTTGTGGCCATAATTCTCGTATCAATTAGTATACAGTATCAGCATCTCATGTCCTAACGTTACGCTAAGTTGAATGAAAATTATATTGTTAGCTATTTCCATATATTGCATGTCTTAATTGTTTTTATTATTTTTAATATCTACATATGAAGAAATAAAAGCTTCTTCATTGCTATATTGCAAGCGATTGTTTATTTTCAGGCGTGTCTTAAGCCATTAAAATTGATTTTATTTATAACTTTTACAAACGTGATACGAAAATTAGCATCGACTAAAGTTGTCATTTATGATTACACTGTGGTAGTCAAAAAATTCGGGAAGAGTTTCGTATAGTTGATCTTATATAATTTTTGGCCAAGGAATCAAATAGCGTTCCCCGTTTTGTCAGATTGTCTCGAGTTTTGGAGATATTGGTATTTTAATATTTTTCTTTGGATCCCCTATTATTCATTAAGGATCGATCTTATATGCAAATTATGTGAACAGAAAATGGCTATGTCAACAGAAAATAGTCAGTTAATTTTTTATTAATCGGTTAACCGATTAATACAAATTTTCCATAAATTATTTAATTTAAATAATGATAACTACTTAAACTATTTACTATTTTGAGATATTATTAGTAAAAGTAAACAATAACATATAAAACACAAAAATTTTTGAGCTAAATCAGACAGAAGAAGAAGTCATATACTATAAATTAACTAACTTTGAACAAATCCTTTCACTTATCGCAGATATTAGAGAAATCGAAGGAAGTCTATTACATAGAACGTCCAATTTATCAGTCATTTTTCTGGTTTTCTCTAAACATATATACGCTTCCATATTGCTATCCGTATCCTATTTCAAGTTTTTATTACTCCAAATAGTTTCGGTTATTTCTGTTAGAAAACTGCATTAGTGTCGATAATTTATTCTATTGTCAAGTCATCATCATGCTCATCAAAGTACAGTTCAGCACTGAACATTGTAAAAAAAGTATATTTCAAAATTCTAGTTCCTATTTTGTGCTGTAGTTTAACAAAAACTCTTAAGACCTTATGGTAGTACATTTTTTTCATAATTTTTATATTTTGGAGAACAGTGCAAATATAATGTAATAGGAAATTTTACCAGGTGCAAAGAGTTGAGCTATATTATGATAAAGACAAAATTGTCAAAGCTTTTACGAATGTTATGTTAAAAATATTCAACTTAAAATTAAAGTTTCAAGCTTTAAGCCTTTAAAGAGCTACCAAATTAACGGTTTATGCGCGAATGATGCGATTTAGTGCTTCATTTTTAACTTTTTTTTTCTTGCCGTTTATTATAAATAAAAAGTAGTTAACACTTAAAGAAAGCAGCATGTTTTTCTTACATTTTGTATACTTGTTTCTGTCTATCATTTGCTATTTCCTTCTTTCAATCCTATAGCAAAACAATGCAAGAAAATTTAAGTCTCATAAGGGCTTTACTGGAAGGATATATTCCTGATATGAGGCAAAAAATAGTGTTCAAAAAAAGTATTATTGGCTTTCATCAAATTATTAACCAACCGAGTCCGATTCTCTATAAACTATATACTGATCATTGCGGTATTGTCATTTGTTTCAGAGCAACAACATTAAATACCAAAAATTCGCAATTCTCATGCGTTTTTATATCAGAAATGTTACATAATATTGGCACGATGTAGTTTGTAAACTTTGAATTTTAGAGCAAAAATTAAAAACTTAGGGGGCGGCTCGAAAGAAAAACCAACTTTGGAAATAACGGACACCCTAATGTACATATGTGATTGTTCTATTCTAAGTATTGTGTAAAATATTGTAAATAAGCTTAATACTCTTGCTTATTGTCAAGAAAATAAAACAATAATATTGTTTATACAATTTTAGATTTAAAAACTCTAAACAAATTGGAAACAAGAATTAATTATATCTTTATAGCTAGCTGTGTTATCTAGTGTTACGACTATTATAAATTCAAGTTTAATTATTGCTATATTAGTTTATACAACTGTTTATAGTTAAATATATTGCATACACATATATTTCTATGGACTGTCTTTACCGTTGTATCTGATTGTATATCTTTCAAGTTCATTTCGATTTCTGCTTATACATGGCAACAGAACACATGCAGATATATATTAAAGCACGCATTCATATGTGTGGCATAATATAAATATTATATGAATATCAGATATCATTGAAATATTACACTAATGCGTGTATTTCTGATGTTAATTTTACAAATTCATTTTCTTTACAAATGATTTTTTCTATTTTTTAACACACAAACATATGTATTATGTATATAAAGTGTTACAATGATGATCGTCAATAAAGAAGTTTAAGATAAGAAAATAACTAAAACTTAATGGATAAACAATAAACTTGCATGTGTAGACTTTATTTATTATCAAAATATAATAATATAATCGTAATAGAGCACTCAGACACATTTGAGGAAAGTCTTTATATCCTTCTTGTTCATGTCATTCCAAAGTTTACTGTAGTTTTGCCAGATACGAATATTTTATGTCAGTTGATATTTAATAATAACAAAATTTTAAGATAAAACTTTAAGATATAGAATGTAAGGCGATAGTTGCTTTATTGTTAGCTTAACTTAAGTTTACATGTTAAAGCTTTTTAGTTGTGTTTAGTGAGTTTATAACACACTGAGTTAAGATTTAAAATTAATACTAAAATGATAGAATATTATCATGTTGTTGAAACTATTGAAAGAAAATAAATATCTATTTTAATAGGTGGCAGAAGAACAAGGTTTATATAATGTATAAAGTCGTAAAAAGTGGCAGAAAAGAACTCTTCGGGGGCACAGTTGGCTGAGTTGTTTAGCGCGTTCACTACAAACCCTAGTATTGAGGTATTGAGTTCAAGACTAGTTTCAGGCAAGCCAACAATACATGAATTTTTCTGATGTACACTGCTGTCCCATTGTGCTGATTGTTGCTGGACTGTTGAGGTGATGATAGCATAGCACTGATCACTTTAGCAGTACCGGAAGCGATTAATACCGGCATAGACTAGTGCACATCACAGCACCTTCCTTCGTTGGTAATGAAGCAGAATCGTGGGCGAAGTAAAAGAACTAATAAATGGCTACACAACCTAAGCAAATGAATGCTTCTACTTGACACCAGAGGCGCTGCAACCCTGCTCTACAAAATTTAACAAAAAATAAAATAAAATTATAAATCCGCTATAGAAGAGTTGTAAATGAATTAAACTTTATATTCATCTCTCTTAACCATCTTTTCTCTCTACACTATCCCTTTCCCAAAGAAGGAAACACATTAATTAATTAACTGGTAGGCATTAATTGGCTGATTGTGTTACTTGTTCTTAAATGTTTTCTCTTCATGAACTGAGCGATTCACTTGTCAATCCACCACTGGCCATGATCCAATAATCAGGTTAATGCAAATCAATAGCTGTTTATTGTTTACCATCGTAAAGATGTCGAACTTCATATAAAAAAAATTAAACAAAATTTTTTATATATGGAGTTTTTTTTGACATCTTCACGATTATGGCATTTTTGTTGTAGGGATGCATAGACCTAATTATTGCATTATACATTGCTGGTGAATGATTTTTTTAGTACATGAAAAAAATCAGTCACAATTTAGGCGTACGTGAAGTGCGCCAGGCAATATTCTGTCCACTCACTTTGTATATTACACGAAACCAATTTAGCTGTGTATAGGGCACTTCCACTATAGCTAGAAAGTTGAAATTTTGACTACCTACATGAGAAAATCATCAGACAAATCTAAAAATGGACACTTTTCGTCTGAAGGTACTAGGGTACCCCTTATTCGTACGGAGCACTTCCACTAGAGCTAATGACAAAGTAATCAGCAGAATCTATAAAAATTTAAAACAACGTATCATCAAAAAATTAAAATCGCGTTTTTGATTGATTACGATTCTGTTGATGAAACTACATGTCTCTTTAAAATTGTATGCACCTGTGTTGAAAAATATCGATTTTATAATAAAAATTCAAAATAATGTATCATCAAGTACATGATTTTCATAAACCAAAACGACGTATAATCGTACTTTTGTAATGGACTTTTATTATTTTTAAACGAAGTAAGTAAGCCAAAGAAAGATATTCTCATTTATATTGACGGTACATATGGTTAGTGTGCCAAACAAAATCAAAATGGTTAATAGCTGCGTTCGAGTATTTACAATTTTTACTATACAAAATTTTCCCGTATAAACCAGTAAGCATGAACATGTGATTGAAAAGACAAATAAACAAAGAAAAGCAAAACAAGTGCGAAATATTTGCATTTATAACTATTAAATTTACTTAAACATACTAAATAAAGCTATTATATATAGAAGAAGCTAATAATAATAATTATGTAGATCTCATTGGATTACAAAAACTTTATCTGTCTAGTAGAATTGAATGTAAAATTACACTAGTTCACAGAAAAATGCACCCCAAAAATGAGATGTTTTTAATGCTAAATTGGGGATGCTGAACATGAATATGGCATTCATTTATTTTTTTTAAGAACCGTTTTCGAGATATTTGCGAAAAACTAGTTTTTTTTTGCAGTTTGTAAAGATATTTCCAAAAATCTTGAGTACTGTTCACTTGAATTGAGCAAATTTGGCATTGTTGCATAGATATGTTTTTCCTCTTTCATCTCATATTTATACTGTGTTGATCAGATAAAAATTCACTGAATTACAAGCCTTTATATATGAAAAAAAAATTTATTTCTGCGTTTTTTCAATATTCACCATTTTGAAATGCTCCATTAAAGCAAACAAAAAATTTTAGATTTTTGTTTTGACCCATATCTTAAATAAAATTTTGTTCCCAACGTGCACAAAGTAAAATTGTTAACATCGGGCAAAAATTTAGAAAGTTACAATAGATTTAGCGAAAACATCCGAATTTGAATTTTAATAAAAAAAAAATTGTATGGAGCATGAGTATAAGAAAAATGCCAGAGGCGCAAAATTAAATATTTTGGAAATATATCAACCATTTCTAACTCTCTAGTCCGATCACTACAAAAGTTTTTTTACATGGAGATATCAGAGGAGTGTTCTTATTTAATTTAGGAAGATGAGCTTCCCATATTTCTCAGGTTCAGAGGTGTGAAGTGCAAAGTAGCGCACTTCGGTCATGTAAAACTTTTCAACGCTTGTCATTTCTGTGTTTCTCACTCGATCCCAAAAATTTCTTGTGTCCTTATAGACCTTGTAAAGTTCTAAAAAAAGTCTTTGGTTTAACCAAAATCTTGTATAGTTCGTGAGGTATACTCATTTTATTATTAAAGTTTCTCAATTTTTCAAATCCTTGGTCCAGTATTTTTACGATATCGGGTCCAAATAACAACCGATTGTCATAATTGTTTCTTTGTTAGTTACATGACAAAATTTCGAATAGTTAAAAAAATAGTTGATGAAAGTATTCTTTCAGATTTGGAAAATATACAATTTTTAATTTTAAAATTGAAAAATTTAGAATTTATGACAGTTTTTGCCCAAAAAAGCACCATAATTGTTTTCCCTATAAACTTTTTTCTTAAGGATCAAATAATTATTATATACATGTCTAAAAGGTATTTTTACAGACATTATTTTAGAAAAACAAATTAATCGAATTAACAATTTTTGGTGGGCATGCACCCTTTTGAAATCGACCTATTTTTGAGATTTGTTGGAACATTTTTAGGAATTCTAATGATTGTCAGAGGCAAATCATAGTTTTCTATAATTGCTGCGTATTGGCTACATAAATTCCTATATAATTGCAAAATTTTATTGGAAAATATCAATAATGGACGATTTTATAGCATTAAGTAAAAATTTAATATCCACAAAACACCACACAGCACCATTTTTCCACTTGTTTTGCCTTAAGTCTTTCATAAAAATTTAAATTATAAAAATTTTAATACAGTGTTGAAAACTAACCATAATTTTGGTAATTTTGATATGCGGTATATTGATCTTTCTTTTTCAAACGAGTAAAAGTAATGGAATGGAAGCAAAAACTCGTACTGACTTGAGGACTAACGAATGAAAATTAAAATTTTGATGTGTTCACTAAATATGTTGTAACTTTTTCATGTGTTGTCCGATGTAACTAATTTTCCGCTTTTTATATTTGGAACAAAATTTTCTTTAAGATGTGTGTCTAAAATAAATTCTAAAAATTCTATTTTGCCTTACTATTTACTATTTTGCGACTCAAAATATTGAATTTTCAAAAAACGTGGAAAAAATAAAGTTTTTTCAAATCTAAGGGCCTGTAACTCATTGAATTTTGATCCGATCAGGACATTTTGAATATGGGCTGAAAGAGGAAAAACATATCTATGCAACAATGTCAAACTCAACCGTACTCATGATTTTTGGAAATAGCTTTATAAACTGCAAAAAACACGCTTTTCGTGATTATCTCGAAAACGGCTCTTAAGAAAAATAAATTAATATCATATTCGTGTTCAGTGACCCCAAGTTACCTTAAAAAACATTTCAGTTTGGAGGTGATCGCAAAAAGTTGAAATTTTGTGAACTAGTGTTATGAAGAGAACTTCCGTAGTAAAAGTATTATAGAAATATTTCTACGTTCATAAATGCAGTACCGCCTGCGCTGCATCAGAATAGCAAACTTGTTTGAAGACGTCGACGGGAACCTATTAATACTATTTATTTCTCGGTTGTTAATTTTATTGATGCATTTAAACACTTTTAAATTCACTGTTGCAGGGTAGTACTGCATTTATGAACCTGTATTGTCTCTTAATATTTTATTGAACCTGTAATTTGACTTAAAAATTTAATTATTTCATATTTGAACTGTTTGTTTCACTTAATACTAACATACTTTCATTGATGATACGTCTTTTTGTTTCAGAAATTTACAATTTGAAAAAATGTAACACACATAACTTAAAAAATAATAATAAAAAAAATTGGTTTTCTTAAAAAGTAGATCGGTTGTTGCATTTTTAGCTCATATATAAAAAATTTTTCCATTTTACAAAGTTTTTTGCTTCTGCTGTAAGCTAATGAAAAGTGATGTTACGTTATTTTGCATATTTAGGTGAATGGAGCTCACTTTTTTATGATATAAATTTTAAGTCCACCTAGAACTATTCTTCTTAATTAAATATACATTGTTTCAAATAATAGGTTGATCGCATATAAGGTACACTCCAATGAGCAATCGGGAAGTTATGGGAAGTTATAGTGAAAACAAGGTGAAGCGCCTATTTAAAAACTCGGCCGTAAAAAGTATTGATATCAAAATGAGGACCAAAGACTTGATACGTGCAATACCATTTCATTTCTAGGCAACCTATTAGTTTGACAATATGTTTTACCATCCTAATATGTGATATAAATTATGTGAAAAATTGTGCCAAGCTACCAGAGCGCTTAGAAATAAGTATTGTTCCTATAAAGATCTTGTTCCTAATTGTGATCTCAGTACTTCTTACGGCCAAAATTTTTGGATGTAAACTTGGCCTTATTTTCATATTTATGTTTTTGTGCAGATAAAATATCACACAAATTTCTTGAATTTTTTTTAAAAATAACATTATTCTTAGAATGTTCTTTGATTAATAATTGCAGTAGCAAACAAAATATATTCATTCCTTTATACGAGTGTAAAATACAAAAAAGAAAGAAAAATTTGAATTTTTGTAAATAAAAAATAAAAGTAAAAACGGATGTGTCATTTTATAGCCACTAGTTATTAAATGTAGAGGTCCTTCACGTTGAAGGTGTTAGTGTAGTAGTTTTGTCTAATAACGCAACCAATTAGTATTTGCATACTAATTAGCATTTTTTCTTTGTATAAAACCTTTTAAAGAAAACAAAACCCAAAAGCTCATTTGTACACAAAAATTTCTGAGATTTACTTGCAATAATATATGTCCTTCATAGCAAGCTCTTCAAAGCATATACTGACTAAAACTGTAAACAAGTAAAGTGTTTGTAAACGTTTATAAAAATTGCACGAATACTTTTATAAAATCGTCTGAATAATTATTTAAAATGTATTTTAATTGTGAGGTTTATTCATGTATTCTTAGCGTGGCACAGTGTAGCTGTACTTTTATATTAGCGAAGAAAGTAAAAAAATTCAAATATTTTATCAATATAAATTTGAAAATTTATTGGAATGTTACGTATTACTCTTAACCTTTATGTCAACAGCCATACTTACGTCAACAGCAGCATACCTGGGTATGTTTTGTGTTTAGTTTGTATATATCCTTAACGCGGAGAATTCGAAAAGAGGTGTGCCCTCTTTCTCGAGACTAAGCCGTCCAATTTCACACAAACATTGACATATGTCGAAAAACACTTTTGATAAGAATATCATAAATTTTCTTATTGAAATAATTGCTACTTTCTGGAATATAGTGCTTTTAAAACTCAGTACATACCCAGGTATTCTTCTGTGGACATAAAGCTTAAATGAGATTTCCTATAAGTCAATGATATTATGAACTCGTGATCCGGAAGTGGTGCCAGCTCAGCTCATTTCCAATGATTTTTACATTGGCTTGTCATTGCAAGAAATTTTATTTTCTGCTTTTTAGTCATAGAATCGAAGCCAAGTTCACAATTTAAAAAAAGTTCTCGATTCAGGGTTCTTGATCTACGATTCACGACTTTCGATTTTGAACTCATTAGCCATGACGGA
The DNA here is from genome assembly GCA_956483635.1 of Panzeria rudis. Lineage (NCBI taxonomy): Eukaryota > Metazoa > Arthropoda > Insecta > Diptera > Tachinidae > Panzeria > Panzeria rudis. The sequence continues at coordinate 153,219,078 of OY101447.1, read as the reverse complement.
CGATTCATGATACACGATTCATGGCTCATGACGTACGACTCACAACTCACGACTCAAAACCCACGATTCACCATTCACGACAAATGACTCACGACTCCTGGCTAATATAATTTAAAAAAATTCTACTTTTTAAATTATATTGGATCAAATATAATTTCAAATCTTAAGATCGAAGATAATAAGATATATTTATTTAATGCTATTTTTTTAAGGTAGTTTTCGGAAAAGGCCCTGTTTTGGAAATGTACTTTTGAAGAATGTTACTTTTTGAAAAAGTACTTTATTGAAAGTCTACTTTTTGAAAATGTATTATGAGAAAATTATACATTTTTGGCGATGTTATTTATGAAAAAACTCCTTTTTTAAATATGTGCTTTCAGCAAATGGTACTTTTTAAAAGTGCTTTTTATTTTGCTTTTAAAAACGGTTTTGTTGGGGAAGGTAATTTGTTGAAAAATGTACTTTTTAAAAACAGGTACTTTTAGGAAAACGGTACTTTTTTTTAAATAAAGGTACTTTTTGGAAAAATCTGCTTTTTGGAAAAGCTGCTTTTTTGAATATATACTTTTAAAGAATGTTCCTTTTTGTAAAAGGTACTTTATTGAAAGTATGCTTTTTGAAAATGTCGTTTTGGAAAAGTTATTTTTTTAGGACAAAATCTGCTTTTTTGCGATAATACTTTTTGGAAAAGCTGATTTTTCAAAATGGACTCTAAGCAAATGGTACTTTTTGAAAAATACCATTTTTAATTTTGTTTTTAAGAAATTTTAATTTTTGATAAGGTCCTGTTTAGAAAATTTACTTTTGGGAAATGCCAACTTTTAGTGAGGTAATTTTTGGGAAAGGTACTTTTTCAAAAAAAGGTAGACTTTGAAAAAGGTAGTTTTTGAAGCCGTATTTTTGGCAATTTTCTTTGAATATGTATGTACTTTTTAAAAAAATGTTCAACTTTTTAAAAAGGTACGTTTTTCTAAATGTACTGTTTTGAAAATATAAATTATATAAGTACATATCTGTGTCGTTTTATCATAAGATCTTAAGTCGAGTTAATTCAAAAGTCAAGTTAATGTCACATTTGGGTCAAATCCGTTTAAAAATACTCCGGTCTTAGAAAAAGTTATTACGGTTTATTTTTTAAAATTCTAGAAGAAAAACATTACACATTTTACAATAAATCGTTAATATCTCCAACACGATTTGTAGACTTAAGATGTTATGACAAAACGACACAGATATATAAGAAATTGGACTTTTTTGAAAAGGTACTTTTAAAAATAATATATATATTTTTGATAAGCTTCTTCGTACGATAACAGCTGCTAAAGGTTCGGGCATTTACAAAAGTTCTAAAAATACTGATTGTAAAATTTACTATTCGAAACATATAGCAAGATGTTTAAAGGAGTTGAATTTTATACAAACCAACTAGTGCGCAACATTCCAATTCGGTTAGAACGTAGGTGTAGGGCAGCTTCTCCCTCGTAGTAAATGAGCGATATAGACGGCAATCATAGAAACACTTGCAGGGTTTGAATAATTAACTATTTTAGGCATAAAATTTATATACATTATTATTGTTAGTTTAAATTATATTGAGCATGCAATTATGTAATAAAGGAATAAATCCAAATACTTCTGGCCTAAAAATTTGATTTATCGCTAATAAAGTAGCGGGTCAACTGCCAGTAACTGAATAGAATATAAATAAATTATAAATAAATATATAAATAATATTAGTTAAATCCTGAAATATTCTTTTTATTTATGAAACTATTTAATTTTTTAACACTTATGGCCCCTAAAAGGTATACTGTGCAGATTATTGTAGCATTTTCTAGACATCAGGAACTATTTAGGGTTTTGTGTTAAAGTTTTTATATAGCACACTTACTTTTTTCTATACTTTATGAAGTGTTATAACAAATTTTTAATAGATATGTATTTCTGTTAATATCTCTAAAAATTTAAAAAAATGTATAGGTATATAAAAAATTAAATTGGAAACCCTAAATGAAATTAGTGATTTACTACTGCATCAGAAAACTTCACATTTAACATTTTATGAACTAATGATGGTGTTACTTTTTCTTTAGTTGGTATTTAAGAATGTCAAATAGTATGTTATTATTTCATACTGCGTTGAATTACAATTCTAGTGATGACATATACAATGAAGTACTTAGTTGCTAAAGAAATCTGAAAAGTTATACATACAAATGTACATATGTACTTTCATGTGAACGTTCAAACAGTAAATGTTACATTTTAATCACTTTTATAAGTACGTATTCACACTTGTACATTGTATTTGGTAGCTGTTAAAACCTAGTCCTTTAGGTTCACTTGCTGGTGCGATATGATGTTTTTATTTTAAATTGCAATGTGGTTTTCATAATGATGGCAATATAGTTATGGCTTTTCATGTATGGTACTTGTTACTGTACCACCAAGATTCTTCTTGGCTAATAAGCCACGATGATAGTGACTATTAGTGTAAAGTGCTTGTATGTACATGAGTGTTTTTTTTTTTGTGAGCATACAAATCTCTTATAATACCAAGAAATATACGAAGTGTTAATATAAGCCTTTAAATAATATTTAGTTTAGACATTTTCAAAGGAAAATATATAACAAAAAATAGTTTTGAAAAAAATTTATATATATATAGTGAAAGAAAGTTGTGTTTATGATTAAAGGGAAACCGCGAAAGTATGAACCAATTTTCTTCAATGCAATTCAAATTTTACACATGAGCTCGGATGATAGAAGTGTGGCAACTAAATTAATATTAAATTTTCTATTTCCCTTTGAATATTGATCGTTTGTATATATTTCTGAATATAACGTTACGAAATTCAGCCATACAGCCACTTTGAAATAAAGTTATTTATTTGTACCTGAAACAATTAAACATTTTTCATACAATGCACACTGGGGCCAGATCGAAATACTTTGGAAATAAATCATCCATTTCTAAACGGATATCCGATCAGTATTTACTTCTACACGAACATAGCATTTATATTTCACTTTAGAAGATTAATTCTTTTTATTGCTCAGGAGCAGAGAGAAGTTCCAAAGTAGGACATTTCGGGCATTTAACATTTTTCAATACTTTTTGTTGGTAATATATCATGTTTGGCATAACACTTGTCTTTTATAGCTGGTGAGATATACTCATTTGAAAACTAAAATTTCTCAAGTTTTCAAAACTTTAGCACATTATTTTCAAGAAATTGGATACATATACCAAAACAAATTTTCACAAGTATTTGTATGTTAGCTCGTTTTAAGTTAAACTACAGAATTTCAAATTGTTTTGGCAACTTTTTCTGAAAATATTACTTCTGAGTTAGAAAATATACAAGTGTGGTTAGAAAATTTTAAAAATTTAGGTTTTTGGACAGAACCATCATACTTTTATCTATAACAAGAACATCGTTGTCTTAGTCAGCGAACTTGATCCACTTTTTATGGAAATTCAGATGTTAATGTTGTATGGTAGTATAACTCAAAATACATCATTTACAAAAAAAAAAATACCGTTACGTTGCTTCTTCTTGTTGTTATAAAATGTGCTTACTATTGCGAAACACTAAAACTCAAAAAAAAAGAAAAACACACGCTAACTCAATAGTTATAGAAACTAGGAAGTCTCTGCACCTTTATGTAATACAGAACGAGAAACATTTTTTGTGGAAAATGTTAGCCCTCTATAGAATGAAAGGGGTTTTCAATATTGTACAGTTCGATAGGGGTCTCTTTTACGGACCCAAAGTTAGTAGACGTTATGTAATTCCGAAGCTTTGTTAGATCAAAGGCCCCCTTAGACCAACTTTCGAATTATGGTTGTTTAAAGTCAAGTACACACAACATATTAATTTTCAATTCAAACATTAAATACCCTGAATCAAATGAAAATTTGTTTAATTTAGGTCCTACAAAGAAATTTGCAAATTCAAATACAAAAAGTTGTAATAATAAATTTTTCAATAAAAAAATTGTTTCAATCAAAAAGTGTTTTACAGAAATTTAAAAATAAATCAAGGAATTTCATAATTTTATCAGGTTGCAAATATTGGCGGTAGATTAATGAAATGAAATAATAAGTCAAAAAAAATTATTTATCAAACAAAATAGAGGCAATAATAAAGACTTAAAATCAGTTTCAAAAACATGTTTGTTAAAAAAAAGCTATAATAATTTTTTCTATGTAGTCCGTGAAAAAGTCTTTGCCGATATGTATGTAATTTTTCCAAACCTAAAATTTTTTTTCATAATATCGCTACTGGCTTGAGCTTTGCATGTTGTCTTTAGTAGAAAAAAAGTTAGATTAATGGGAATGAAGAAAAAACCAATGGCAACACCGGCAAAGTGCAGTTTAATATCAACTTGAAAGTGATTTAATTCTCGTATTGTATTTTCACGAAAAAGTTGTATATATAAGAATTAAAATCACATTCAACAGAGCCACCCGGCAAGTGGTGATGAACAAAATACACGTGATCACTGACCATGGAAGTGTAGCAGCTTCCAAAAGTGACGCTACTCTGTTCTGCTGTGTATGCTGAAAAATTAAGTTGATGTTAATGCTTTCGTTGTTCCTTAGAATATTGATCATGCCCAAAAAATTTTGTTCCATACATTTTTTGTAGATATTGAAAAAATAAACTTAACAAATTCGCAGTAATGAATATGACATAAGTTTGAAGAAAACATTTTTTTCCGTTGATATACATAAGTCCGTTATAGGATGAAAGAAAACTTCTTACAAAATTACAGCCAAATTGAAAGGGGTCGGATCCAACTGTTGGTCGGTTTGGCATGGAATTACCCATATATTATATAGTATAATTCAGTTGAACATTGATTCCTTATTTTTTATATAAATATACATCCATGACATTCATGTTTGATACATTTTAAGCGGTTAATAATTTTGTTCAGCAGAATAAATACGTACTCCTGTGTGTGCCGTTTGTATTTTGTTAAATTTACTTACTATTGTGTTCTTCTGGTCACCGTATATAACACAATTTTGAATCGTAGTTGAAAAAATTTGGAAAATATAAAGTATTAAGACATAAGCTTTAGATAATAAAACATTTAAACTGTATATATTATACGTACACTCAAAATATGTATGCTAGGTCTTCGCACGTAATTCAAATAAACATTAACTAGAATCTAGATTATAGATGTGTAAATTATGACTACTTCAACAAATATGTAAAATATTCACTAAACTAAAAGTATTTAATTGTGTTTATGATTCACTTTTCTGCTGTCGTTGTCATATTTGGTTTGTTTTTTATGGTTGCTATAATTATTATTTTATGGCACAGCATTAGAAATGGAATTATTAATGTGTACTTTTTGAATTGTACAACATAAATAAAACTCGTTAAAAACTTAATTTGTGCAGCATAAATGGGAAAAAAGTTACTTGAGTACTTTTAAATGAAATTAAAGATAATTGTAGAGGAATTAAAGATGTTTTTCTTCTCTTTACATTGCTTTTGTTTCTCAGATAATATTCGAACGTACCTTGAATCCCATAAAATTTTGAAATAAAACTGTGATGGTAATAAAATTTGCAAAGACTGTGTCGTTAATTAATTTAACGGCATGCATATTCCATGTCTTTGCTTATGTATGTAGGTGTAAGTACAGTAATAAAAAATCTTAATCGGAAATCGATTTCATGCTTAGAAAAAAAAATAATATTGTGTATTCGTGTCGAGTCAGAATAGTTTCAAACACCTGCTAAAAGCCGCACCTTACATTTCAGCAATGTGCTGTTTTAAGCGTGGCACGGACTTCTTACGGAAATTCAAATTTGGAAATTGACATTTATTTCTACACGGAAAAATAATCGTGTAGTCTTCTGTAGAGAATAATGTTTGCATACATACAAACACACTAAAAATTAAATACAATTTGCGAAAAATAAGATATGTAGAAAATTCCGTGACCAAACAATTACATGGACATTAATTTATGTTTGAGTTTACGGAAAAAAGTGTTCACTTATAGTTGTAGCATCCCTGTAATAGACAATAAATGCAAAATTCCGTACTAACAAACGGAAATTTCTTTAAGGAATTTACAAACCTGAATTTTCGTCAGTTTTATTTTTTTTATTAACAGTTGCTGAAAAAAACGAGCACTTATACTACTTAAGCCCTTTTTCAGACTTTCTGCAGATACAACCAGGGTCTTGGCAGGAATCGGACCTGCGACCCCCGGTTGAAAGTCTAGCACACTATCGACTACACTACGGAGGTTGTTATGGGTATGTAAATTTCAATTATAACTCCGTACCATGCTTAAAACGTAAATTTTTGTTAAATTTTATATTCAGTCAAACATTATTTTAAATTGAGTTTTAAGTAGAGCTCTCTTGAGACGATATATCAAACGATGTTAAAGTTTTAAGTCGCCTATTTTATTTAACAAAGCCAAATTTTATCTACAAATACCGTAACAAATTTCCAACTAAATATCCTTGAATATATTTACAAAAAGTCAAAATCAGCTCTTTCATTAAACGTTTTACCATCTTCTGCTGTGATTTCAATTTATTATGAAATTACTTGTTTTTAGCTTTCGTTTATGTTTATTAAGAAATGACATTTATGCCTATTTAGATATTGTCTCTATATAACTACTAGTATCACCTGCTTTTCGCTTTCGTAATTTTTATTTATATCTTTTTCTAATTTATAATGTTTATGAACTTCACAACATTATGGGTCATTAAATATATTTAAGCACGTTTTGTGAGTATTTTTATTATAAAACTTATCATATGATTATGCTTGATTATCTGGCTGCATCATAATCCGAAATCCAATAAAAACCCAAGAAGAAGTCATTTTTATATTCAAAATTTTATTAAGATTACAACTATAAAAAAATTTAAAATTGTTTAACTTTATTTGTTGTCTTTGTGTATTATTTTAAATATTAAAAATTACTACATTTAAAAGCTTTTAATAAAATCACTTCGTGATAATAAATTGAATGCTACTATTTTTCTATTTGTCTGTATTTGATAACAACTTGGTTCAAAAGAAGTTTAAAATATTAAATTTTTAGTTTTGTATAGAGTTATGTGAAAACTAAAAAAAAATATGTTTTGAGAAAATACATAACATAACACAAGGTTTGATTCAAAGACATAATTCATTGTTGTATAAAGAATTTGTACAACGACGAATCAAAAGTATTATCGCATTAACGAATATGCATAAATATTAAAACAAAAATACACCACAATCACAAAATAGAAATAAATGTTTCATAAAATTTTCTAAATGTAGTTTTCGTTACAAATTTTTAACCGAAAATTCATAAAATTTAAGCTTTTATTGTTTGTAAAAATTGTTTACTCGTTTAATTTTATAGATAAAAAATTATTCAACAGTGAAAACAAATAATTCCGGTTTGAATAGAGTTTTACAAAAAAATTAATTAATTATTTATCAAGTGTTTTAATTAATAGATAAAACTATTTTATTATGTGCTTAGCATCAAAATAAAGAAAAACTTATATGTCTTAGCAGTATTGATCCACAAAAAATGTAAAACTTGATTTTTTTTCATTTTATAGTATTCCAAAAATTATTTCAATACGACACCTTTCTCTTTTATCGGGTTTCTCTTTCTCATATAGTCATGCATTGCCTTTCATCCCTCCGATAACTCTAACTGGCGTTGCTTACTTTTACAGACACAATCGGATAAAATCGTTTTCATAATCAGCAAGCAGGCATGCTATTTTAGCATTTTTAGTGCTATATTTAGCACTTTTTTATCTCAGTTTGCACTAAAAGTTTTCAAAGAACTACTCAGTGCTAGTTTAGCACTTTTTCAAAATTACTTGGCAATTTTTACAGTTTTTTTATTTTATGGAATCAATTTATTTTCCATAGATAATAACTTAAAGCAAATAACTAAGGTATTAATAAAATTATAGATTAAATAAATTTTTGTTCGGAAAGTGGTTAATGTCACTGGCGCTATACAGCTCTGCGGTATAAAACTGAGTACAATTGCGTCAAAGCACACCAGTTTAACTATTTCACTTATGAAATACAATTTAGAGAAATGTAACTTTTTGCCCTGACTTTTTAAAAAGAGTAATCTTAATGCTTAAAGCGTCTATTTAGTTTACTCCGTTTATTGATAAGCAAAGTTAATGCTAAAAGAAGCCCAAAACTTAACTGTCAGTTATACGATAATGTAGAACTATACAATGTATGCAATTGGTATAAGGGCCATGATTGACTATATTACGCAATCGTACGATTATGTCAAAAAGAAATCTGACAGAATTCTATTGTAGCAAAAGTCTGCTGCCGATGCTGCACTGTCACACAAAAAAGATGCAAAACACATGTTTCGGAGTTATTTATGTTATTTTACATTTTTTAGATAATTTTAGCACTTTTTTGTATGTGCTGTAGAACATCTCAGCACTTTTTAATCTGCAATCTAGCAATTTTACTCCTAAATCTTATGGCAACACTGTCGGATATGCAGATTATGAAAACGATTTCTTTATGACGATTTAAATACTGATTGCCTTACAGATATTAAATAAGAAAGAAAATAAGCCCAGGCCTTAAGAGTAACCACACGAAAAGAAAGAGCATAAAAAACAACAACTAATTTTTAACACTTTTTAAATCTCATTTTTGATTTCTGTATAAACGTATTCTTCGGGATATGTTTTAGGGAATTAAGCCTTAAGCATAAATCACTAAAAGTAGTAAATCAAGTTTGTTCCAGAATTGAAAAAGAAATACTTAAGTTTAGAGCGAATTTTCTTATCTGTGTAAGTTATTCTGTGAAATAAAATCAATGCTCGTCGATATTATATAAAATATTTTAACTCTGTGTCAGTTAGGTGACTAAATTTTACTCAAACTGGAAAGTGGGCCGTAGTGACCCCAAATGTTTACTGTGATATAGCTTTTAGTTTTTTCAGACTTTTTAAACGTATCGAAAAGAATCATTTAAAAATCCTATGACGAGTCAGTATAACTATGTGCAAAAAGATGGAGGGAATGGTTAGGAGGAATTTAGCTTCCCATAAAATGATTCCCATAGTAAACTTTTAACATGCCAATACACGTATAAAAATTTATTTCGATGCGCAGTGCAAATATTCAAAATCTTGCAAAAATTAGGTGGCTTCACTTTATTATGAATAAAATCAATATTTATCTATCGATTTTCATTAAGTAAATCTTATATTATTTGCAGTATGTGTAGATTTATGATCTGTTAACAAAAATTTAAGTTTTTGCAATTTTCAATTTTATTTTTATAAATTTTAAATTCATAAAAATTTTCCAGTTTAGTTAGCACAAAAAAAGCATTGAGTATACAAAAGATAATTAATTGTTAATACGGCTTAAAGGCAATTTTATTTCAAGTTTTTAAGTGCTTTTTGCAATAAAATTTTACTACCCATTCCCACGTTATGAAAAATCGCAAATTTTAGTAAAATATTTAAAAGAAACTTAAGCAGAGAATTTTAAATTTCGATTCGTTTTTGTAGTTAGGGGACAATGACACATCAAAAAAATATTGTGGTCATAAAATGTCATGACAAAAGTTGAATTCTGTTATACAGTGATATATAACATTTTTTTTTAATTTTTTTCGACATAAGTATTACCCCTTTACCATTTGTTGCGACGGGTGGAAGTTGTAGCAATTTGATGCATTTTATTCGAAGTTGCTCCATTAATATGGAAACAATTTTACTAAAATATTTTAAGCCTACACGTAAAAAAAAATTTTGTACCGAATAAAAGAACCTTAAGATCATGGAATTTTCACAAAAACTAACAAAAAAAAAATCCAATTTTATTTCTATACAAAATTGGTTTTGATCAAAGAATTTTTTTATTAAAAGCTGAATTGAATCAATTTTGTATGGAAAATAGTATAAGCTTTTCCCAATATTATTTTTTTATCTAAGTTTAGCAATTATATGCAGTTTCATATTCAAAATACAGCCGATAAAAAATTTACTCAATATATTTTTTCATCTTAATTAATGGAGCAATAATAATGATAATTTCGAAAATAAAGGTTTAAGAAAACTGTATTTTTTTAATTTAAAACCTGTAATTCAATACACTTTTGTGCATTTGGTACAACCGATGTATTAGCTGAAAGAAGAGATAGATATCAATGCAACAATGAAAATTTTTCTTTTATTCAGATGATCCATCTTCGGAATTTTTGGCAATAAAAAACTGATACAACACTTAATATCTTAATTCTGACGCTCCTAATGTTCATACATATTATTTATGTACTTAAGTATGAAAATCAAACCAGAAAAGTTTGACTTAAGTGAAACAAAGAAAAAAATCTGAAAAGTTGTCATGAAGAAATTTAAACCAACGCTAATTCTGGGGATATTTTGCAATCTGTATCAGATTAACATCAATTTTGTGGTGATTTATTTCTCGTATGAAATTGTCTCAAAAGGTTTATATAAATAATATGGTATTTATTTAATCGGGCTTCTGCTTTAATCGGTTAATCGGTGGATTACTTAAGCAAGGTTATGGTTTAGTCGGCTAATAATCGGTTAATTTCGATATTAGTCGGCTATCCGATTAATAAATTGAGTAATTTCAATATATAAAAATGCATAAACTATTGATTATTTTGAGTTTACTAGTAAAAAAAAACAATAACATTACAAACATACAATTCTGGAACTAAATCAAACGAAAGGAAATAATGCATAAACATGTATTAATTAAAAATAGATTAGTTTATGATATCCTGATTCCAAAATAATCGTTTAGAGAAATTATTTAGTTTAAATATTAGGATTCAAGCGATTCTTTTCTTTAGTTTTGATAAAACCTGACATGGAAAAATCTTTTCAATTATCGTAGATGTTGGAGAAATCAAAAGCAATCCATAATAAAGAATATCTAATTTCTCACACTTTTTCCTAGATTTCTCTAAACATATAAAATCTTTCATTATATCATTAGAGTCCTGGTTAATTTTGTTAATAGATTGTTTGTATTGCTATCGATAGTTTCTTCTATTGTTAGGCCATCATATGACTTATCCTGACAAAGCTCAGCACCTAAGATTCTGCAAAAATTTGTATATCCAAATTCCTTAGTTTCCGTTTTGTACTGTATTTCAAAGTACTCTTGCTAATTAAATTGTTGGCAATAGTATTATTGGCTTTTATTAAATTATTACTTAAAAGCTTAATAATTCCCTCAAGTTCAATTAGAGTAGTAGAGTCTTTAATAAGTACTTTTATGGCCACTCGCAAGGGCTTTAAAGTTTTATTTAAGTTACGATCACTGAATACAGTTCTTTCTTTGTATGAAAAAAAAAGTTCTAGTCACACACCACTTGTACGTGAGATGAAACAAATAATTAAGTAGACAAAAATGTACCCAGTAAAAAATTGTCATGTTTTTTGAAGCACTAAGGCAATAAAGCGCTTAATAATACGCTTTAAAAGAAGAGCTTATTGCAGAGCAGTGAATGTATATGAAAGAAACTATATAAAAAAGCGGATTTTTCACTACTGATACAATGCAGGGTTTTAAGCGAGAAAGTTCTACTGTCTTAGTGCTGAAAATGGCCATAATTTTTAGTGCTTCAAAAATCACTTTTTGTGTGAAAAATAAAGTATGGCGAGTTCCAAACCGGGAACTCGCCATACAGAAATCAGCAGCGGTATCAGTAGGTTTGTAAGCACTACTTTTATTCTCTCATAGTAAAAACCTGCTTTATTATTTTACTAAAATTAGCCGGTTTCATAGTTAATCGAAAATAGCAAATTTTAAATTAACCGATCAGTTAATCGGGTAGTAATTAGCTGGTTAACCGATTAGCCGCTATCCTAATATACAAGAATTAAAAAACATTCTACAGAAGTCGCCTAACAAATAAAGAAAGATGACACGCATGAGCGGCTTCCGAAAGCAACGGTGTTCTGTTCTGCTGTGTATATTGAAAATGTTGATTTTTCTTTGTTTCTTTGAATATTTATCTCGTCTGATTCTTTCTGAATATCACATTACGAACCTTAGCCTAATAATCACTTTGGATTCAATATACTTAGACTTTTAGATATTGAAATAATGAAGTATTTACTTTCATATGAGTTTCACAAATTCAAAATCGGTGGCTATAAAAGAAGATTTTTGGCCACCATCATAATGTGAGGTCTTACATAATTCACATACAAAAACCAAAACATACAACAACATTTTGAGCAAGTAACAAAATGTTTCTAATTTTTTTTATTAATTTACATCTCTAATGAAAATGTTTTTTATTGCAGACTAATAAATTTCATTAAATTGAAATAAAACCACTAATACAAAATTAAAGTGAACATATTTGTGGAGGTGTTCCTTTCTTATGTTTCTCAAACGAATAAATGAAATGCATTAACATAAAATGAAAATCAAATGTCTAATTTTTGTGTAAATTATCATTTGATGCTATTAGGCACGCTTTCAATATTTAACCATTTAATGTGTTGCGCTGCCAATGTACTGCATGTAGTAATAATATTTATTTGAATAATATTTATTTTGTCTTAAGATTGATTGAAGCTAAAATCAACAGTAATTTCCAAAGATTGAGTTAAGGAAATTCATCAAATCAACAAAGTCTTGACGAAAAAAAAAACAACATGAAGAGCTTAACTTTATGTCAATGGAAAATAATTATAAAAATGAAATTAACCTTACAGTACATCATTGAAGGTGACATTTTAATATATTAATGTGTGAGTAATTACTTTACAATATCTATACACTGCCAGTCGCATAAGTCGGTTTTATTAGTTTTATATAAAAACTGGAAAGTTTAATATTTTAGATGTTGAGTCGTGCTCGGTATTTCAATTGGAATGAAAGTTTTCGTAGTTCCCATAACTATGTTGTTATGTATAATAATATATTGCTACAATGTTTTGATAATTCTGAAATGACATAAAATAAAAGCAAAATTAAATAGATCAGATCATTCAGAAGCTGTTGATTTTGTTTAAAATAAAGTTCTGATATTGTTAACACATGCACGGCACTCGCGCTTTGAAAATTTCTTATAATTCTTATAAGGCTGCCGTCATATATTTACACAATTAATTGGATTTTTTTGATATCAATCGAAAATTTGTGGTAAAGAGAAAGCTAATGTATTCTCATATAAGAAGGTTTGAAATCTTTGTGTTAAATACTTAATAATTATTTGGTTTTATTTAACAATTTGATTGTGTTTATCTTAAGAAAACTGATACTCACATTTATTCAACTTTTTTTATTCGTTTTGTAATGCATCAAATAAAAGATAGAAAATATTTGTATGGTAAAAACTTTTTTCGTTAATTTTTTTTTCAGTACATTCGTTTGAGAGTTTTTATTGGATAAACAACAAATGAGAAAAATGATAAATGACTTTTGTATAAAGTTTATATTCTTTGTAACAATATATTTGTTTAATTTTAATTGAATTTCTGTTTATAATACTAATAAGAATAGGCTGTTGGTTGGATAATTAATACACGTACAAAATTTAATTAAAAGAAATTTATCAATAAATTTGATCAACTTTATATTGACTAACAATCACGGCCTTACACAATTTTAGCTTTTGGCAATAACTTTGAAAGAATATGTTTTATAAAATGATTTTGTGTCGCTGAATAGGAATATTAATTTCCCTAAGAAGTCCTTTCGAGATAATTGCGACAAATGTCCTTCGTTGCTATTTTTTCGATATTGGTGAAAATCTCAAAAACGGTTCATTCGAATAATATAAATTTTACAAAAATATCATTATGTTGTCTTAGTAAATGAAAGGTTGTGCTTTCCATACAAAAATTGGTTGATCGTAAATAAAAGTAAATGAAGAGGAAGAAAGAGGATGGGCGGCTTTTGTATATGTGTGTCTCAGTGTTTTGGGAAACAAAAAAGGTGAAAACTATCAATAAAGCATTCAAGAAATTCTTTTTAAGGCTATGAAATGTAATACGTCTCTTAAAATTAATTGTTTGTAATCGCTCTTAGAGTTTTTCTATGAAAATCCTGGTGCAGTATCAGATGAACATGGTGAAAGGTTGGTTCACAAAGCCATGCTCCATATGGAAAAGCCTAAAAAAACTTTGGCTCTCGATCCGACGAGAAACTCGAAATAACAAATTGAGAAGATAACAAAGAGCTATAAAATATGTGGGTTAATGTACATTCAAATTATTTTTATTAAGAGTGGAGTTTTGGAAAAAAAATTATTTTTAATTGTTTATCTCTCTTGATAACTTGCGTTTTATTCCAAACGATTAAGTGCTAAGTTAATAATATACATATCGATTCATATATTCGAATGGACTATATCGATTCATATATTCGATTTTATCGTAGTAAAAAGTTATTTTAATTAATTAAATACAAAATTTCTGGATATCAAAGTTTTATGGAGCGAATTGTCAAAATGCCAAAATTGTTGGTAGCTCTCAAAATACAGGCTGTAAAAGGTTATGGTAACCAATAATTTATGTATATAAAACATATTTGAATATAATGTAAACCATTCTCCTGAAAACTTAAATTTTTGTCGCTTACGATTAAATCTTTACTTAATTGTTAATAAAAACTATATTTTACCATCGATTTTCATAATTTACCGCTTATGCCTTGCTTTGCAAACAAACATAAACGGCCGTATTCATAGAAACTTAAAACCGGGTAACAGACTACTTCTAAGTATAATTTCATAAAATTGCATTCAAAAACGTATATGAATGGAAATTTCTTTCAATAAATTCATATCAAATTCCAATTTTCACTTCAAATACATAATATAATTTAAATTAAAGTCTTTGCTAGTGCCTTTTCACACTATGCCTATTTAGCCTGCTTATTTTTAACAATTTTATTTTAAAACCCCTACGAAAATCACGCACATTTACATTAGAGTAATTGCATTTAGCCGGGTGTGACCACTTTACACATATTTTTTGTTATAAATAAAGAATATAAAATTGTTTACTTAAAAAAAGGTTGCGACTCGCAAGGCCATTAAGCTTAAAGTCGTTGCATAACGGGCTAGACACTGAAAGAACATGCTACCTGCTTAAAATGGTCGTCAGAAAGCTGCGACGGATGTGACCTTACAAATCTTAGTTTTAAAAAAATTATGACTGTCAGCACAAATTCTGTAAAATTTTTACTATAACATACACAATAATTTTGGTATAGCTGTCTGTTCAAAGTGTTTTTAGCTGTATTACGTATTTATTAAAAAAAATCAGCTTTCTTAGCAAAAAAATTATTTTTAAAATGTGACGGGTGTGACCGACGGTTGCGGCCTAACACAAAATCTAAAAAATTCCAAGAAACAAAACTTTTTATTAGTTTCATTAATATAAATAATATAAAAATAAATCATAAGAAAATAATAACATATTATATTATTTGCTATCCGTTTTATTATAGGCTGCAGAATAATCTAGCTGAGTATATTTTTAATTCAATAAAAAGCGAAAAAAGTATATTCTTTTCAGAGATAAGGATTTATATTTATAATGAGAAATCCAAGAAAAGAAAATCTGAAATAAATATTAAACAAACAAAGAGGGAGAGCAAAATGTTTCGTGGATCATCATTTAAAAGTGCCTCAAATTGCTTAAAAAATATTATATAATGTATCTCTTTATTTTTTCTATAATTGTCATGCTCTAAAAAGCATCAATTGAGAGATTTTTATTAAAAATAAAATAATTATTTTTTCCTCGCATAGGGCCGTTTTACGTGGAACCACTCATTACAGACTTTTTCTCTATGACTTTTTTTTGACGATTATACACATTCTTAATGCTGAGAGTACAAAAATGATAAAGAGAAATATCAAAAAAACCCCCAAAATTTCAACTCGTGCCTTTTTTTTCTTACGCCACTAGTTTCTGACCTCCTCTGTCTTTCAAACTAAAAAAGGCCTGCTTTTAAAGCCAAGCGAAAAAGGCACAATATAAATTACGTGCTATATGCGTTCAAGTATGTGTTTTAAATATAATGGGCAATGAAACTAAACTATTTTAGTTAAACAAAATTCGTAACAAAATTAGTAAAAAACACTATCAAAACACATAAAAGCAAAAAGAAATGTTAGTGATGTACAAACAAACCACACAAATGAAAATAGGCTCATTATTCGAGTACCTTTTTTCACACAAGATGTAACAAGTCCTGTGAATTCTTTTGTAATCATTAAAATTTTTTGTTTGTTTTTACTTCATAGAAAATTGGTATTAAATAAGTTTAAAAATATATTTTAAAGAGAGCTCAAAAAAGTCAGCTTATATGAAAACAATAAAAAATCATTCATTTATTTCAATATCCTGATTAAATCATATTTTTTTATTGCAGCATTAACTACAAAACATTGTGGTGCTGCCAGTATCGATACCTAAAATTCCTTAAAACACACAATATCTACAGTAGTGTTCATGAATACAATTTTTATTAAACTGTTTTTATCCTGAAAGTGTTCAATAGCAATTGTGAACTTTAAACCTAAAATGAAATTTTTTTCTGAATATGGCCGAAAGATTTTAAATATAAATATTTATTTAGGTGCCCGCGCAACAATTCATATTGGAATTTGAACAGTTTCTTTGCAGACCAGTGTATTTCGACGCTATCCAAAGCGTCAACAATGCATTTGAAAGAAGCTAAAAGAGCTTCTGGGATAAATTAACAGACTGGGATCCCAGTAATGTAATCAGCGTAAAAAATTTGCCATTAAACTGAAAGAGCAAGCTGTTGAGAGATACATATCGAACCGGATTCTTGGTGTTAGTATAACATTGGAATTCAGTAAACATTGCCATAAATTACTTTAATTGCTTGTTATGCTTTTATAGATTTTTAAGTTATGTTTTAAAAATAAAAACATATATTATTTGCTACCAATTTTTGTGTATAATAATTAATGCACATACAAAAATTTATAATAACAGGTTTCTTGCTCTCCTTTCACTCATTTAGAGTTAAATTTTTAGTATTTTAAAACACATTATTTACAGATATACATAATACATATATTATTTTAAAATATTTATTATGTAAAAATGTTTTCATTTGCTTCTGAATTAAGTATTTTATATTTAATAACTTTATACCTTTTCTGCATATATGTTTTTTTAATCATTTTTAGCTTTCGGTATAAGTATTGATCTTTTGTTGAAAAAAAAAAAATACAAAACTTAATCCAGAAATGCACTTATTTTTCATATTTGCTTATATAATAAACAATATTTGCACTACGGCTTTGCAAATATACATTCGTACACATGTATGCATAACTTTGCTCTTTGTCCCAGCAAATGCACTTACATCTTCTTTCTTAAGTACAGTCCACCCTCGAAAATGTGAACTTTGTAATGATTTATTGGTTTTTCAATCTCCTTTATATATAAAATAGAAATTTTAAATTTGAATATGATTTCGTATGGCATATCAATCGCTGCCAATTAACAGCTAAAAAAATTATAAGATTGTTTTACTTTTTTAACATATCTTTTTTTTACATTTCGCATACATTGTCCAAGAAAATAAAATAAGTATTATAAAATTACATGGTGCAGTATTCTAGAAGTCACAAAAAATATGCGTGTATCGGCGCTTTGAAAGTTTGCATACAAAGTCTCCGAGTGGTAGGAAAAAGTTTAGGACACAGAATTTTTAATCGGCTCGAATTAATCAGAAAAATTTTAGTTTTATTGTAAATAAAAAAGAGAAACTCGGTAAGTCTGAGTAATCAACATGGACACAATTGTTTAATTCACAGGCGGTGCTAAGTATAAATTGTTTGGAATAAAGCTGTACGACTGGTGAAAAAACAATTGTTTTTATTTGAACAAATTTATATGTTACAACTATTGTGAATTTAAGATTGGTAATTTACGATAAAATTATTCAAATTGACAATATTTTAAAGTTATTTTGTAAATTTTAGGTCATTGAAACCCAAGCCCTGTTAATGGATATTATGATATGTAAAATTATGGCATTGGATATGATGACATTGGACATTATCACATTGAACATTATGCCATGTAGCTTATTATTTTATACAAGGACATTTTCTGCAGCAGTAATATTCAAATTTTCACTAGCCCTGCGAATTTCAGCTTATTGAGAGACTGCTGTACTTTACACTACAAATACTCAATATCTACAGCAACTAAGAAAGCAAATATATATGTAAATATTGTTGTTCATTAATATTTATGCAATTTTCATAAATCAACAGGTAAGAAAATACATTTACATAAATACGTATGAACCTATAGAAAACATAATGATTTCTTAAAAGATTTAAGGTGTTGTTTGTAACAATATTATGAATATTTATAAAATCTCAAAAATAAATAATAAATAATATTAAATAAAACTTTTTGAAGTTGCTTATTAACCAAAAAACTTATTACGAGGAAGAGAGGGAGAAAACATTTTAAAGCCTCAAGGACTTGCTTCCCAACAGGCGTTGCAATGCGTAGGTTTATTTTATTTTAAAAATTTATAAAATTATTTACAATACAAGTTTATAGTAAATGGACTTATATACGGATGGACACGATCACTCAACAAACTTAGTTTTGTCCTAGCTCCTCTTAAGCACTTAAATGCTATGAGCTATTAGATTATAATAGTTGTGAATGAATTATGTTTAAGTCAATTAAATATAATTCATTATTAAAAGGATCAACATTTGCTAAATACATTTTTATGTTTCTAATGTTAGATTAGGTTTGTATATTCTGATATAAATGTGGGCAACTTTTATTAGATCAGAATACGAAAGGAAATATATATTTAGTTATTGATGTAAATCGTGTCCAAATTTAATAAAAGGATTTAATTTAATTTATTAAACTAAATGTAGTTTAACTTCATAACCACTTTATTCTTTTGAATTATAAAAAATAAGGAACTAATTACAGGAAAATATGAAATGAGGTGAACGATTTATGAACGCGTTGCTAGCAGAAAGACAGAAAAAGTAATGAAAATGGTTGTTGATTTATGTAGTGCTGTTATTCGGTAGTAGTCGGTACTATGACATGATAGTTGGTATTTGTCATAAAGGTATTTGTTCAAAAGCTTATAGCAACTGTGTTAAGCACACCTTATAATGGGTGATTTTATAAGAACTATCGGAAAGTAAAAAAGAAAAAAACACATAAAATTCAGAAAAATGCATGAAATATTTATTTGGATCGATAGTTGGGTCGATATAATTTAATGTTTGAAGATTATTTCATGCAAATGTTGGCCGCGGCTGCGCCTCAAATGGTCCATCCGCTTAGTCCAATTTTGGCATACTCTTTCCAACATTTCGGCCGGTATCTCACGAATAATGTTGGCAATGTTGGCTTCCAGTGCGTCAATCGAAGCGGGCTTGTCGCTATAGACATTAGCCTTAACATAGCCCCACAAAAAATAGTCTAGAGGCGTTAAATCGCACGATCTGGGCGGCCAATTGACTGGTCCCAAGCGTGAAATAAACTGTTCACCGAACTCGCCTCTCAATTGGTCCATTGTTTCGCGTGCTGTGTGGCATGTGGCACCGTCTTGTTGAAACCACATGTCATGCAAGTCAAGCTCTTCCATTTTGGGCAGAAAAAAGTTTGTTATCATCGCACGGTAGCGCTCACCATTCACAGTAACGTTGTGATTCGCATCATCTTTGAAGAAATACGGCCCAATGATGCCGCCAGCCCATAATCCGCACCAAACGGTTGTTTTTTGTGGATGCATTGGTAGCTCTTGCAATGCTTCTGGCTGCTCTTCACTCCAAATACGGCAGTTTTGCTTGTTCACGTATCCATTCAACCAGAAATGAGCCTCGTCGCTGAACACAATTCTTCGATAAAAAAGTGGATCTTCATCTAACTTAACAGAGCACGCATTTTGGTAATAAAATTCAATAATTTGCAAGCGTTGTTCGTTTGTAAGACGATTCATGATTAAATTATAGACCAAACTGAAGATGTTTGACAGTGACACAAGATACAAAACGTGCGTGAGCTGTCAAAACTAGTGTTGCCAAAAAGATAATAGCAAAAAAATCACTCGTTACCTTAACCTTACGGATTGCAAAATTTGCTATACTGATTCACTATAACAATGTGCAAAAATGAGTGTCATGTGTAAGATTTCAAAATGCCGATTGAATATATATTTATTTTATCCCCTCTACCAGAATCAGTAGTTAGAACTTTGTTTTTTGTTGTCGAAAATTCTTCGTAACTATTAACAAGAACTACATTAATAACTGACAGTAGCAATTTTAACAGATTTAATTGACAAATGGCAAAAGTCTCTATTTTATTAAGTGCAATTGAATCTTTTGATAACTCTGTTAAACACAAACACATTATGAAGAATAATTAGATTTCTTTGTAAATTGTATGGTTTTAATTTTAATATATTTATTATTTTTGTAATGACTCATTTATTTAACAAAGAATTTTGAGCCAAAACATAGACAGACCATTCGTATAGATATTCGTACATGAGGATATGCATTCGTAATATAACTTAAAAGATGGGCTTGATTAATTTTAATTAATATTTTTCAAAATATATAAAAATTTTTCAATATTGGATATCTATTACATAAATAAAACTGTAAGAGGGGCGTGTCTGAACATGAAATATTTTTATGGGTTGGTGCAACTGCCAAATTCGATTGTCCCAACGAATCTGTTTTCCCTGTGTACTTAATAATCAAATTCAATTTATATATTTTTAAGAAAACATTAGCGCTTTATTCATAATAGTACCTTTTACAAACCATTAATACACGCAAAGAAAAATCATGGTTGAGGCAACCATAATCTAAGAGCAACATACTATGATTGAATTATATGGTTGCAGTCAAATCATACTATTATGAAAATAAATATGTTCTAAATATAATATTGTTGTCTTATAGAACACTAATATTACTCATACAACCTAATGTTTAATTGGATGTAAATATGCCATCATTTAAATTAATCATATTATATTTGTATATAAAAATATCATGGCTCTAAATAACCATGTAAACGTTATTTTTTTAATCATATTTTGGTTAAAAATCGACAACATTTCTGAAATTAGATGAAAAATAAAATGTTTTGAAGCTGAAATAAAAAATATTATCTATTTTTACATACATACATGCATACATATTTGCTAACACGTCTTCTGAAATTCATTTCGTTTTGAAATCGGCAACTTTCAGAAAATACTTCAACCAAAACGCTCACTTATTGCAGCTTTTCAGTTAATTTTTATGTCTCAGATATTTCAGATAATTTATCCAAACTAAGCTACGAATGCACTAAATTGGCCGATTAAAAGAACACTGTTTTTCGTTTTTGAAATTTTGCAATTTCAAAAAGAAATTATTTTCAGAACATGGCCGAATATTATTTGCTAGCTTTTATCGGTGTTTTGCTATTTTTATTTTATTTTTTTTTATTTTTCAAGTGACAAAAAAAAACAAACCAACAGCTCTCAAGAAAAACAAAAAACTATTAAAAATTTATTCATATTTTATTGTTATAGAACCATACTGTTATTGAAATTTTAAATATACCATGATTGTAGCTAGAATTTTTTCAACAATAAATTCATGATTAAATGTAAGCATAATTTTTTGTCATAAACTAATTAAGGTTCACAATTATATAAAACAATAATAACTTATTTGCCACAACCATAAGCAATATCAGGAAACATGGCATTGTTGATGCAACCATGCCACAACCATATCATTTCATTGCGTGTAGGTAGTAGGAATAAGGCTGTTAATGTTTTACTCGATTAGTAAAATATTAATGAGGGAAAAACAGTACAGTTTAAAACTAAACTGTAACTAAACAGTTTAACAGTCTTCAACTGTCTAAATGTCTATGATATTTTATATATTAAAAAAGTAAGGAAATCTTATATTTAGTCATTTACCGTTTTTAGTCAATTACTTTTTGTTTAAAAAGACGTAAGGACTACATAATATAAAGAACATTAAAGCTCTATAGTATAGTACTGTTTGTTCTATATGAATAATACAGAAAGGCTGGTCACCGTATTGATATGTAACATATTTTTGATAGCAATTGTCTGATGTTATTTATTTAGGCTTCTGCATAAAGTAGTGTTTGTAAAAATATTACATATTTTATAGTTGAAATTTTATTGGTATTTCATATCTTTTAGTGACACAAGTGCTATTCTAGTTGATCATCAAGTACATATTCATTGTCAGAGTGTACTTAAATTGTTTTGTTTCTATAAAAAATCACCGAGTTTATTCAAGGGTGACACTCGAACATAGACAACTTAAACAAAATTTTGTTAAGTAGTCAGACACTACTTAAATAATAATAATAATATTCGTTTGAGAGACAAAGCTCTTTCCAATTGTTGTCAAGTATTTATGTTTCTGTTTTAAAGCTAACAATTATATAAATGTTGAATTGCTAGTTTGCTATATTTTAAGGCAGAAATTATTATAAATAAATAAATTATATTAATTTCTATGAAACGAAACATTTGCATATACATACATTTGTACTGATATAACTTAGATGGAAAGCAAAAACCAAAAGCTAAACAAGCTTATATTTTCATTGCACAAGTAATCACCTGAGGAAAAATGCCCCAATCACGTAAATATTTAATCGCACATAGGTTTTTGGGCTCATTCATAATGAATAAAAACCAAAAAAAAAATTTTAAATCACCCAAACGGAAAAATTAACATAATTTGTGTCATTATTCATTATGTATAACACTTCTTTACAGCACATCGCGTTCGGGAAAAATTTTAGCCGTTACCGACTACATACGTTATGCAGATTTTAAATATATAATTAGACTTTTTTATCAGCTCTAGTTTTCGAGATATAGCATTATGTCAAAACTGAAGGCACTTGCAGGACATATATGAGCATAACTTGAGAACACCATGCTCTCTTCAGTTAAGTACAAAATTTAAAACTAGACAAGAAAATGTTTACAAAAATTATATCTAAATGTGCTTAGTAGTTCTGGCGATATCGTATAAGAGTGAGCAAAAAAAATTATTTGTTATAAATTATTTTTATATTTTTGTTTTTAAAACTTTATAAAAAAAATAAAGATACAACAACGGACCAGTTTTTTGTCCAGTAGCATGTAGCTAAATATATTCTAAAAGAATTGAGCCCTTTTTCATTGAAATTGGTGTACAACTTTTAATTTTATTTACAGAACTGAATAGAAAAAATTTTAATTTCCATACAACAAACAGTAGCAAACACAAAGTCAGAAATTGCTGTTTTATGAAAATTTAATATTTATCAATTCAGTTCTCCCAATGTCTTAGGAATAAAATCAAAAGTTTTTCACCAATTTCAATAAAAAAAAGTTCTCAATTCTTTTGGAATACATGTAGCTACAAGCTTTTAAATCAAAAATAATCTCGTTGTTGTATTTTTATTTTTTTATGCATTCTTAATAACAAAAAATTAAAAATTTTTTATAATTTTTTATTTTTTTGGGTTAAACTTTTATGATATCTTTGAAAGCACTGATCAAACTAAGAAACAATTTGTGCACAGTCTCAAGATTATTTTGTTGACGAATTTCGGTTTTTGTTTTTCAATGAATAGAAACCCCCTTTCTCAAGTTATGCTCCTATATGTGGTGAAAGTGACTTTATTTTTCACAAAACGCTATATCGCAAAAACTAGATCTGATGGAAAACTATGGAGTGCAGATTCGGGTTTAGCGTTCCAAATAACTAAAGAAAAACTTTTATTTCTAGCGAACGAAAAAGTTTTTCGAAATTTGTAAACATTGGCCAAAAATCTGATTGATAGAATAGATACCAGCGAGTAAGATTTGTTATTACGTTTAAATTGAACTAACAAAAAGTATTCAAACTTTATGTCTAAAGATTTTAACTAAATGAGATGATCCTAATGAAAATGATCCCTATTTTCCCAGCAAGAATTTTCAGTAGGACCCAAAAAGCTTTTCATGTACATTTTGTCAATTTTAAGATTAAGGTTGGTATCACTGCTTAGACATGTACCCAACTTTACAAGTGTAATAACCACCGAAATGTATTCACCACCGAAATGACTTAAAAAGATATTTTAGACTACCTCTACCTTCTTCTACCACAATAGTGCCATACTTTAAAGCTCATTTACTCAAAACTATATTTTTTTTATCTAAATTGATTACTAGGCGAAGGTCCTAACGTTATATTCAGAAAGAATCTGGCATGATTAATATTCCAAGGAACAAGGGAAGAATTAACATCAACTTAATTTTTTAAACATACAGAGCAAAAGATAGCAACGCTACTTTCAGGAGCAACTACACTTCCATCATCAGTGCACATGTGTATTTTGCTTAGCACCACTTATCAGGTGGCTCTGCTGAATATTATTTTAATTCTTATATATACAACTTTTTCGAAAAATTCGATACGAGAATATTAAGTTCATGCAGAGTTTTTTGTAGAGAAATAGTTTTTTATGTTCTAATTATGTTTTAAGTTATTTGGTGCATTCCTTCAGCCTAAGATTTAACTGAAGGGGTCTGTAACATTGTTATTCTCTTCGAACTACCCCGTAAAAACACTTTTGAATCACTAACAAAATATTTATTTGTCAAGTTATAGTGCTTCTAAGTGGGAGTTCTACATATCAAAATCATGCCTCTTGCAAGTAGGTTTGTAAGCAAAAGCATTACTTATCAGCCACAAAAACCTGCATATATGCAGTTTCATAAAAAATCCGTTCGATATATATAGAATAATTTTTCCTCAAATATTCTAATATAATCATCTATGTCTATTCAAACGACTGTCATTGTTAAATCACACATGTGTGATGAAAGTTTTCGTAAGAATATAGTGATTTTAGTAAGTGAGTAGTCTGAAGATAAATCTAAAGACTCTTTAACTTAAAACATTTCGTTAGACAAACCTTTTACTGTTCTAAAATCGACCTAGGGCCCATTTCTACAAGAAAAATACATGTTATATACAATATAGATAGATATACAATCTTGTAAAGGTTCTAAAGATTAGTTTATTTTCAAACCGCTATCATAAATAAAATTTATAAAATGTTTAAAGTGAAGAAAAAGCAACAGTAATGAATTTGATTCCTTTGGTAAGAAATGTGTTTATCAAATAAAATAAATTCATGCCATTTGGAGACATTTACATAAAATTCAATTTATGTTTTCGTAAGAGAAATAGAATGGAAAAGAAAAGCACAAAAAATATATAAATTGAACATTAAAACATTTGGTTTATTCAATTGCATAACAAACATATCCGTTTCCGGATTTGACTACTTTTTGCACACTCATCATTTCCTTCAGTAATAATTTCTGCTTATCATGCAAATTCATAGAGAGCATACAATCACACAAATAAATGCACCAACACAATATACACACTCATACACACACAGTACTTTTGCGGATATGGAAAGTCAACAAAAAAGATAGAAGGCAAAAATTCAAGAATTAAAAAAAATAACTATAAGGATGGAAAAAGTGTCTATTGATAGATTTCCGTTTAAGAAGAATTTGACAAATTTGACTCAAGAATCA
Source organism: Panzeria rudis (assembly GCA_956483635.1). Taxonomy (NCBI): domain Eukaryota; kingdom Metazoa; phylum Arthropoda; class Insecta; order Diptera; family Tachinidae; genus Panzeria; species Panzeria rudis. Next base: position 153,193,384 of record OY101447.1, on the reverse strand, counting down.
TTTGGATTGCATGCATAATGGACATATCACTTTTGCAAATAAAATTGTACACCAAATGGGGTACACAACTACATTTACGTGTACTTAAACATGTACATACACTCAAACATATATAAAAACATATATAATCAAATGTTTTGTTGAACAATCATCAACTTGAAATACGAAATCATCATTATCATCAACTTCATTATCATCACCATCGACCATAATGCTTATGGTAACAACTTCCGTTTGCTGTCGTTTTAAATTTTGATTTGTCATTGTAGAAGATTGCATTCTAAACAACAAATACATAGATGCTGAACTATAGATACAAAATAAATATCTACTATATATCGTTTGCTAAAACACAAAAGGGTTTAACTACGAACTACTGAATACTAAGCAACGTAGTGCATTTTTAAAGATTTTCCTAAAATAAATATAAAAGAGCAATAGTTTTTACTGATATGCAGAGACTGCATTAAGTAAACAAAAAATTTATGGAAGATATTCTCTTGCAAAATTTCTTTTAGAAACTCAACTAAAAGGAATCAAACCTGTCACGAGACAGGTCACGTGATTGGCTTCTCAAGGATTAGAAACCGGTTAGAGTGTCGGAACTTTGTATGATAGGAACGGTAACTTTTGCATGGCGTTGTCATTGGTGGGGTCAGTTGACATAATTAAGATACCCAGTAGGCTAATCATTACAATCGACTTTTCAATTATTCGATTAATCAATTAATCGAAATTGAAGTTTTTAAATTACTGGAACAGTCAAGTAAAGCTTTTATTTCGTTCGAATTATTTGAGTAACTCTTTTGTTTAAAAATTACTCGACATAGCCGAAAACCTTGTGAATTTACTAATTTTTCTCTAATTTGTGTCTGGTAAAATTAAAAAAAAAAATCAAGTTTTATTGTCATTTTATATATTTTATTAATGAAAACAGTTAAACATCTAAAATAATACGCTATTTAAATGTATCGCTTTGAGAAGATTTTTCTTTGGGAAAAGTTTTATTATCATATTTTCGTCCCACTTTTTTCAGTGTAATTTTTTAAATAACACTGCTTTGCCAATTTTTACTTTTGGAATATTTAAAGTTTGTATTGCATATTGTTAAGGTCATTAGGATGTGAAAAATTTTTTTTATTTCAGCCATTGTCCAGATAACCGTTCATTTGTGTTTTGCGATATACCGTGACTGTGACTGAGTTATAGTTGCTCGAAGTTAAAATTGAATGAAATTTTGAATGATTTTCGCCAATTGTTGTCATTGCAGGAGATGTTTTGTACAACTAGTATTAAAAATTTTGTTGAATTGTCCATTCTATTTCGGACATTTTATTCTATAATGGACTGAAATCGGACAGAAACTGAATATGCTGTAATGAAAAAAAAAAACGAAAACACTAGCATTTAAATTTACTATCTACCTATTACGTGGCATCGAAATATGTTTTTTATTTCCAATAGTTATTGGTCGCCACTATAATAATAATAATAATAATATATTCCCATCGATCCTATAAGGAGCATAGGGCCTCGGTCGCCACTATGCTTCATTCCTTAATATCTTCATCAAGCGGTCCAACAGTATCTCATAACGATTGAATTGAATGGCAAATTTGATAAAATTAAAACATTTTGCAAGTTTTGGTTAAGAAACCTGCTAAAATACATTCGAAAAAAAAAGAAAATTTGCACTAAACTTTTTACTCGAGTTACTCGATTAATCGACTTAAATTAATCGAAAATTTTTTTTCTTGAAATTGAAAATTTTGTTTGATCCAACATTATTTGACTTCAATTTTTCGATTAGTCGAGCAAACATTAATTTACTGAATACCTAATACCCAGTGGTAGGTTCTATACCAAAACCTACTGTACATTAAAGAAATATTTTTTAAAAAAATCTGCGTGTACAGTGATTTTTTCTCTTTTCACCGGTTACGACTCACGAGCATTTTGTACCATTCCTATTTCCACCAGTTATAGGACAAATACATTTAAGACAACTGGTACAACATTTCCCGCAGGATCAATAAAATGGAGGCATATTTAAGAGCGCCTGTTCTTAATATTACTTGACATACATAAATATATTCATTTTAGGAAACGATATGAACATTTGTTGAACAAAAGTTTAGCATAAAGTTAAATCTGGCAATGACAATAAAAGTTCACAACAGAAAGTATTTGAGTGAATATTCAAGTTTGTCTTCGTCTTATTTTAATTTAATTTCCAAAACACTGAATTGATTGTTCTTTAGATGTTTTGCATTGGACAGAAGTTAATTTGTATGATTTTATACGTTCATGTATTTGGAAAAATCAAAAATTAATAACTAATTCGAGCAAATGGTTTCAAACAAATTACGAAATCATATCAAATAAGGAAAAGCTGCAAATGTAAATCTCGAAAATTAAATAAATATACAGGCAGAATGAAAAATTTATGAAAATTAAACAGAGATATTTATCTGCATATTTTATTAAGAAAACTGTTTGCTTCAAAAATCATACAACAGCTGTTATATGGATATTTCTGAAAAGTTCATAACACCAAAGCTAAAGTATCTGTATAATTTCTCATATGCTTCTTAAATATGAATTTAATGAAAAATCATTATCGTTTTATAGATACAGTGCAACTTCGATATAACGAACTCCAAGGGGATAAAAATACTTCGTTATAGCTATTGTTTCGCTATAAATACAATCAGCAAAGCCTTGATATAACGAAAATTTAAGAAATACAAAAAAAAAATTCTTTATAACTATAGTTTTCTTCGTTTAAAATTTTATTCTTACTTCGTTGTATAGAGGCTCTTGTACGATAACTTCGTTGTATAGAGGCTTTACAAATGCGCTTGTAAATACATTTAGACTTCGCTGTTTTATAACGAGACTTTACCATTTAGGACTTATTCTGATTTGGTTATATTGAGGCATTTGAATGAATATTTCGCTATATAGGGGACTTTTTGCTCAGAATTTGTTCGTTATATCTATAGTGTATTTTTGTATGGGAAACTTTGCAGTAAAGAGGTTTTCCCAATTGACTCAATAAAACATACATTATACTGAGCTTTTCGTTATAACGAAGCTCGTTATATCGAAGTTTCACTGTATAAAAAAATAATAGTAATAATTTGTTTTATTTAAACAAACTATTTAAAAGTGCCAACGGGCTAATAGAACAACACAATTATTTTTATACAATAAAAGAAAAAAAAAGGAAATTGAGTTGTTATTTATGTTAAACGATTTGGTTTAATTTAATAAAATATCCAACACTTGGATGCATAAATAATGTATTTGTTTATTTAAAATCAAATTCACAGACATATGCAAGTGTATATATGTATATACTTAAATAATTATCTCTATGGAGATTTATGTAAATATCTGAAAATTTTATTCTGCATACATATGTATCTTCTAAGAATAAAAGAAAAATGTATACGGGCTAGATTCCAAACAAATTTATATATTTTCTCCAATTATATTTTAAAACTTATTTCTGCAAGTTGTTTGTCATTCGTGACTTTTTTTTAATATTATATATTATTATTAAATATGGTGAGTCGTATAAATTAATTAAAACTATATGAGAAATAATTGCAATGAAAAGAAAAGTTATTAAAAGAAGTGAAGTTGAATGGTTTATTAAAAAATGTATAGTGTGATCTTTATCAATTTGCTAAGAATTCGGCATTCGTTACTTGAATATATGTTCCAAAAATTGTGGCGAACGTTGAATAAAAGCAAACATTTTTATTGTGTTTTAATCAATATAATTTAATTAGTAAATAATTCAAATAACTTAGACCATTTACTTAAAATTTTATTGTGAAGTATAAGAAACATGTAAAAGACTGTAATTTGTGACATATGTATTTAACCTTCATAAGGTCTTCGGGTCAATTTTGACCCATTTTAAGAAAAAAATTGGGTTTTTTCCGAAAATTTTTGCTTTTTGCTTTTTATATTTTATGACTTTTATTTAACTTAAAATATGAACAGCCACATTAGGCTTTCGGAATAATATATATGCAATAAAATCATTTATGAAATTTTTTACAGTAAAGGTCTTCGGGTCAAATTTGACCTGGAGTGAAAAGCTCGAGTTTTGTTATGCTGAACAGCACAATTTGGGACATATTTGGCGATCTGGTAAAACTATATATATCGTAAGCTTTGGTACCACTGAATACGTACATACATATGTCTATCTCTTTTCCTCTCATCATATTTAGCGAACATTATCGGCCATGTCACAGAGTTCAATTCCGTTCGGAAACGGAATTCATCCACCCCATTTTTGTAGCAGCTGGTGTCTAAAAAAGAAAACTAAAATACGCAAATTTGTCAGGTGTGTCCAGACTGTTGGCGGCGCGGGTATTCTGGGGTATGCTTCGGCTAGGGTTTGACAGCTTGGGGTGGATTGAATTCCGTTTCCGAGCGGAATTAAACTCTGTGACATGGCCGTATTTCTATCAAAACGAACAATATTTCACTTGTTTGCTTGCAGTAAGCAATAAATAAAATAAACGCGGATCGAATGAAACGTGGAAAAGCTGGGAAGTTTTTTGATTGCTATTTCTTGTAGAAAAATTTACGAGTCAAAAAAAATTATGCTGAATGCGCTATCAGACGAGGAAGAAACTTGTTCATAAAATGAAGATCATCCAGAATATTCTGAGCTGTCTGACAGTTCTAGTGATAGTGAAAGTGAGGTTGCGCCTACTCAGACAGTGCCGTCAAAAAATGGTGAAATAAGATATTTCGAGGAACCTCTTACATATAATTGATATGGAAGAGCCCGAACGGAGAATGTAACCAGTATGGTGCTAGACTTGACTGGTTATTCTTGTTCAAGAATTACAAAGGAAGAGATTTCCAGTTTTCAATTATTTTTCCCACCTCCTGGTATGAACAATATATTGAAATATACCAATAATGAAGGCCAGCGTATTTCTTGCTGTTTTGTCAAACGTAGACACTTCTTAGAAAATTTTCGTATGCAGCTTACCACGCCTTATATAAAGCAGAGAAAAACTTTGCCAAGAGTACCATTTTCACGAAAAATTGCACAAAAACTACTTGATGTAGCTGAGCAGGATTAGCAGAAGTCGTCAACTTCAAGCAAATCAAAACTGCAACAAAAAGAAGTCGTTGCCAATTTTGCCCCAAAACCGATAATAAAACGCCATTAGTATGTGTAAAAAATTTATATGCAAACAGCACTCTAAAACAATTATTTTATGTACCCAATGTAATAATTAAGAACAATATCGATGTAACATTAAATATTTATATATTCACATATGTACATATAAAATCAATAAAAGTTTACAAAAACTGCAGCTTACGTACTCTAATTATAGCTAGAAATAATATATAAACACTAACAATACACTTAAGTAAAGTAATTTATTGCCTTCATATACAATTTTCTATATGGTTCAAATTTGACCCGAAGAACATTAACGTCAGTAACTTTGAGGACCTTATGAAGGTTAAGTGGATTTTGTTGTTGTAGTTTTGTTGTAACAGCTCTGCTGTTGTTGTCCAGAATTCTTTCCTGTAATTAAATAGAGATTAATTATTTGTGTTATAGGTGGGAGTGGGAGCTGCTCTTAGCCATAGGTCTATGTAGCTGAGGGATGTAGACCTGTTGGATCAGTTGAACAAGTATTCAGTATCGTGTGGGGCTTGGAGACAATCCGGACATCGAGATAAATTGCCGGAGACAATACGTTCTTGGTAACAGTTGAGTACACTGCTCCAGCCGGCACTCAGTTGTGCCACGATTTAGCGAAATTTTCTAGGGAGTTGTCGCTAACTGTCCGATATCGAGGGTGGCTGGGTACTAAGGACTGTATTGCATCTATATTTGTTGGTGGAATTCTTTCAGTGCGTTCGCGATGGGCATCCTGTTAACGTCGGTGGATTTTGTTGTGGTAGTTTCTAATGTCATATTTCGGTATTTTGATTTGGGTTTTAAAGGAGAAGAAAACTGAATTAACTAGACAACAGATCCAAAATCTTAAGATAAAACTAGACGAAAAACGGCATGCTGAATATAAGCAAAAGGCAAGGGAAATGTAAAGTGAATTTCTTTTAAAACAACCCTGCAGGAAATATTGTACTAATTGTTTTGAACATAATTATTCTATAACTGATTAAAATAAAAATAGCTCAAAATTTTCCGAGTCGGGACCGGTTAAAAGACAACATATCCCACAGACAGAATTAAAATGTTATCAAAATACCCTTACTGTAGAGCAGCGATTAAAAATAAAATACAATTTCTACTTGGATTTGTAACAGTAAAAAAAAATAAATTAGTCGATAATTACAGCTGAATTTGGGAATAATATTTATATATAATCTATATTATTCTACACCGATTAGAACTCCCTAAAATAGTTCAGAGACAAGTTACAAGGTGCATACAAAGTATCAATTAACGCCATCCTAGGCCATCCCCATGTAAAAGTGGCTGGTCCGCTTCATAGGAAGTGTTAGAACTCGGACTGGTCCCTACCACCCGGGTGCCGGTCACGTGACTTGTTTTGTGCCAGTTCCATTTACCGCATGGTTGTGACAGGCTTACTTCCCTCTAGGGAACTTATATTCTGTATTTGTTCTTTTGCTCCTTACTTAAAGGAGTTCTAAGCAATTAAACGAGATGAAAAAATCATATGGTCCTAAAGTGAAATAACGAATGACAAAAATATTATGACAAAAAAGGACAAAACTTGAAAAAAAAATTTTTCAGGAGACGGATTTGTTTCCACAATCTACATATAATTGCTCATACATTACATATCTTACAATTTCAAAATACTAAATTTCATTTGTAAATTTTATTCATACAGCATTTATTTTATTAATACAGAATACATTAAAAGCATTAAGTGGTGCTTTATAATATAAGTGAGTAGATCGGTTTTTGTCTCTAAGGTCACGCACCACTTTTCTACTCTAGTTAACCAGTGCAATCATATCCCTGCGGAAATATTGTACCAATTGTCTTGAAGGTACTTGTCCTATGACTGGTGAAAATTGGAATGGTACCAAATGTTCCTGAGTTGTGACCGGTGAAAGAATCATATCACAACATATCACAAAACTAGAACAAAAATGTTAGGTAAAAACCTTCACTACACAAGCAGATTTTTTCCAAATTAAAACCTTTTGTTTAAAGTACAGTAAATCAGCTAGTATTAAAGAATTACAGGACAAGTAGCCTTAGTTTGGGTCTAGAACCTATCACTGAGTATCTTAATTATCTCAATTGACCCCCTCCAATGACAAGGCCATGTAAAAGTTACCGGTCCCTTTCATATAATGTTCCGGAACTCAAGCCGTTTGCTAGTCTTTGGGAACCAGTCACGTGCCCTGTCCTGTGACTGGGTATTTTCCCTCTAGGGATGCTATTCAGGTTAGAAGGTCATGCTAACGTTTTTCTCAACTGGGTTCCCGCACATAGCAACTTCCCTGGCAATGAACAGGCAGATGAGCTGGCAAGGATGGCTCTGCTCTGAATGCATCCATTGCTGAATCAGTTGCCATGCAGTGTGGCGCTATTGAAAATAATATCATCAGAAAGCTTAATTCAGATGGGGAAAGCTGAGTACCTGTAACGTAGCTAAGAAGATATAGCCTTGCTGCCAAGCATTTAACACAATTAACGCATAGAAAGCGAGATTCGTCGAAGTACTGATAGAACACTGTGTGATCGGCAGACATGCAAAAAATATGCATGACCTACAATGCGTTCTGCCGTAGTTGTTGTGAATAAGGTAAAAACAAGGTAAAAACAGTTTTTAACATTCTTCGGAAGCGCCCGTCTTGCATCTCTCGAGACAAAAATTGTTAGGCAATCATATACTGGACAACATACAAAGGCTGACACGGACGAACGAAATGGTTTGTCAAAATAGAATCATGTTAATTCTACTTGAGCGCAGTAGACAGCCACATAGTAAAACCAACCAGCTCTGCTAGAAATAATATATTTCTTTTGTTTTAATATTACGAGTTGCTATTTCCAAAAAACGATTTGAATTATTTTTATGAACTTGACTTCTCCAGCATAAAAATGTTTCCATTAATATAATTAATATACTAGTACCTATAAACATATGTTCGATTAAATTCAAGTTTATTCCCATAAAATTATTAATATTTCTGATTAAAAAAAATATGTCTTTAATATAAGCACCAACAGCTAAGGACATACAAAACAAACAACAAATGTTTATTAAATTTATGTATAAAATTGCAAACATCATAGCCCGCAGTCATTTGAAGATCCAATTACGAGTTATAACTTCATGCTGATTTTGTGATTTTAAGTATTGCATCGATATTTACAAGCATAACAGCAGGCATGTCATTGCTAATTTATAACATTGCTAATACAAACAAACAGAAGTACAAGTTAAAAAGACCAATTGGTCAATCACGGGCAAGTGATACACTACCGCGCTTAATTATTGTACAATTTGAAGATATACATATATTTTATCATAGCTCCTTTTTGCTGTCACTAAGAAAAAAATATATTAAAAAATATATGACAGTAATAATATTGAAAGTAAAGAATCAGGTCAAAGTTTACGTCTTATGGCACTTTTCACAATGTTCGATTAAAAGTTTTCAAGGACTTTAACGAACTTGCCGTTAAGATACACGTTTACTATTAATCATATATTGTAAAAAGAGCAGTTAGTCGTAGATCCAGTAGTCAAATTACGGCATTCGATATCGATCGAAATTTGCATTTAAATTGTGTTGAAATTTCGATCGATATCGAACGCCGTAATTTTCCCCCAGGTGAATTTACACCTATCTATGTATCTATAGTATTTGTTATAGCTGCTACGAATATCAAACATTTTGCTGCATGTAGGGTGCACCTATTTGTACTTACATTGATGTACATATTTATGTAAATGTGTAAAATATCCTAAAGCAGCTGGATCCCCTTAAACGCACACATAAAGATTCATGAATACAATTAAAAGTTAATTGCCAACATCCATGCATTTTGGAGAGTTTATAGTAATTGCGTTATTTAATGTAATTTTTCAATTTTACATTTACTTTTAATGCAGCTTTAGAATTGCATTAAATTCGAATATTGATTTTAATAAAATCGGCAATTTTATATAAAATTAATGTAACATGAATTTTCAAAAACTGTTTATTATTATTTGTAGATCATGGTCTCTGATCTTTAATAAAAATTTCATAATTTTTCCCAGTTGGTTGCACAAGATGTATTGATGGTGTGTTTAAAACATTTGTTTTGTTTTTAATGAACTTATGGGATGCGAAAATTGTTTTCACACATTGTATATGTTAACAAAATTACTTTCCAATTGCGCTTTCTAGTAGATGTTACTCACAACATTAATATTGCGAAATTATTGGAATCAAAACAAATTCCTAAACACTCCTTCAGGACATCTTGTGTAACTCTCTTTTGTCTATAAATAAGAATATTTTTGTTATATTTCATTTTTATATACCTTAATTGTACTGGGTCGGCTATTATATGCCAATGAAGCAAAAAAAAATAATAATAACGCTGTCTTAAATAAGAGCCCTCAATTGAGTAAAAATTTCATATTCTAAAGGAATACAAAATGTATACATCCCTGGAATCTACATGACCTTTTCGTGAGAACTTTGGTAGTGGACGTATAATTGTATCGTTAACAATTTTTAAACACAAGAGAATAGCCAAATTTTCATAAACATTAAAGAAAAAAAAATTAGAACAAGGAATTTTAGCAAAGATTTCATGCAAGGCTCCGTTCTCTCTCCTACCCTATTTTTTATTTTTCTTAATGACCTTCTCTGTCAAACTTTCAATCCTATCTACTCATTTGTAGGTGATAGCAGCATTTGCTATTCGTATTCATTAAGTACTAGGCCAGGCCTGTTGGAGATTGGGGCCATGAGGCAAAACATGAATGGTACGCTTAGTAACAATCTTATTTTTATTTATTTATTTATTTGTATTTATGACCGAAATTGCTGCTCCATCTCTAACTATGATTGGTGAAGATATTGTGGAATCAGGCGATCTTGATGTTCTTGGCATAAAGATTTAGTGTGATGTTCGATGGACTGATCAGATTTTTTAAGTCTCAAAAGAAGCGCTCAAGTGCCTCGCTTTCTTAAGACGGTGCAAAAGATATTTCACTCCATCTGAATTCCCTAATATTTAAAGCACCTATATCCGACCGAAAATGAAATAAAACTGTCATGTATGGGGCGGTGCTTCGAAGTATGTTTTGAAGTTACTCGACCGCGTACATGAGAGGGTGAAGAAGCTCATGGGCGACAGTAGGGGAGCCAACTCTATTGATTCGCTGGAGCATCTACGCAATATGGGGTATATTTCGTTATTTTATCGTTACTATAATGGAATGTGTTCTGATGAAATCAGGGAACTTGTTCCCGAAACCCACTCTTTTCTGCGAACAACACGTTTTTCATTAAGAGCACATCCCTTTGTGGTCGATACGACAGTAAACCGCACTACACATTACAGAAAGAATTCGTTCTTTGGCCAAACAGTGCGTGTGTGGAATAAGCTTTTTGCAGAGGTATTTCCTATAACTTTCAATGTTGGAAAGCTCAAATCGAATGTTCATAAATACTAGTCCCCTGTGCTCCTTCCCATAACCAATTTTCCTAATTCCGGCACAATGCATTGCATGAGTAGGGGCCATCCCCTGAGTGCTGGTCTTATATAAAAAAAAGAAATAAAATGCTTCTGAAAAGTTGACTAATTTTAGAAGATCTGCTTTCCTGGCTAAGTTTTTAGGTGGCCGGGTAACACTTAAAACCCAGAATAGTTATATTAAATTTATAAACTGTAATTTGTAAAGAAGTTTGAAACCCCAATGGGCTTTTTTTAAGCGATTAATTTGAAATTTTTAGAAAAATTCACAATTATCGTTTAATGCTGGATGTAGCGTGCATGCTTTTGCAAAGATTGGTATACACAATATACTAGCGCAGCTCCAAGAATAGAAAAAACATACAATTACATAAAATCATTTTTAACTAATCGTTCATTCACCGTAAATGTAATCTCTCACAAATTAAAACCAACAACCTTAGAAAATGCAATAGGGGCCATTCACATATTACGTAACGCTCGAAAGGGGTAGGGGGGTTAAAGATTTGTTACTGACTAAATACTTCATACTAAAATTTTTGTAAAAAGCGTTACGAAGGGGGGGGGGGTGTAAAACCTCCGGAAATAGTGTTACGTAATATGCGAGTAGGCCCATTCCACAGGGATCTCCACTTTCAGTGGTATTATCTCTAAAGCTTTTTAAGAATTAACTTTATAATGGAAAAAAACAAGCAAATTCATCACCGTTTATATGCCGACGACTTCTATATTTTCACAAAAATAAACAACTCTACAAATATTCAGTATACCCTAAAAATCGTCATTGCCGATTTAAATTCTTGGTGTAATATCTCAGGCGCTTCAATCTCTGACCAAAAAAGCCAGCATCTACACATCTTCCTAACTGCACAATAAATAAATTTCACATAAACAACACATTTTTCGTAGACGTTAAGGTGCTAAAAATTTTGGGTCCAATGTTTAACAAAGCCGGAAACTGGAATAGTCATATTAAGTATCTAACAGGTAATCTCGCAAAGAGAATAAATACTCTTACGTGCTTTTGCGGCCTAACAAGTGAAAGCCATATTAGCAGTCTAATACATATACTGAAATCTATAATACTAACTAAAACCGACTATGGTCTTACCATATATCGCAAAGCATCAAAACCCACTTTATTAAAGATAAAAAATACTACCACCAAGCCAAGCATTTAGAGCTACACCAATATCCAACATACTTGCGGCATTAGGCCTCCCAGTACTAAAACAAAGATATAATATACTTTTAGGTAATCAAAGTTTAAAAGTATCCCAAATAAGAAATAATGTTATTTTTAACGATACAAAAAACTATAACAAACTAAACAGAAAACCGAAAGTAGGAAAGTAGAATCTACTATAGCCCTAATTATACCGCAAGCAGCCGACTTGTCAATATCATTAAATACACCACCAAATCTTAGAAAATACTCTCCACCTTGGACTAATATAGATGATAATTTTCCTAAAATTAATAAAAACAGCACTAACTCTGAACAAATTATACAATTTCATTTGGAACAGACAAAAATCTACAAAGAAATTGGCTACATAGCGTGGTATTCTGATTTGCGTTCCCACTTTTTTTGGCAATTAAAGAGAATTGGTTATTAAAGGTTAAGAAAAAAATACATGGGAAAAAAATTTAAAAAAAATTAATTTTTTCCAGATTTAAATTTTCGATTATGTTAACAATATTATCAAATTCAACATTGCTTTTTAATTTTATATTGCTAATTGTAAATAACAAGTTTGTGTTTTTAAAATCAAACCATTTATTCAGGTACGTTAAGGCTTTATTAATAAATACATAATTAAAAATTCGTGTTAATTTCGCTAGTCAGAAAATTTTCAAATTGATTATTAGGCTAAGGTTCATAACGTTATATTCAGAAAGAATTGCGCTTGATTAATATTCCAAGGAACAAGGGAAAAATTAATATCAACTTAATTTTGCAACGTATACAGCAGAACAGAGTAGCGCCACTTTCGGAAGCCGCTACACTTCCATTGTCAGTGCACACGTGTATTTGCTTATCACCACTTGTCAGGTGGCTCTGTTGAATGTGATTTTAATTCTTATATATACAAATTTTTCGTGAAAATTGAATACGAGAATTAAACCACTCTCAAGCAGATATTAAAGTGCACTTTCACAGCGTTGTCATCAGTTTATTTTTCTTCATTTCTATTTTTCTGTTCTGGTGTGTACATTGAAAAATTAAGTTGATGTTAAATTTTCCCTTGTTCCTTGGAATATTAATCATGCCTAATTTTTTCTGAATATAACGTTACGAACCTTAGCCTAATAATCAGTTTGGATTCACAAAGCAAATACGTTCGAAATAATCATATTAATAAAAAAAATTTCATTTCGGTCATTTCCAGATAATGGCAATTTTGTGTTTTTTCGATGTATACTTCCCAGAGTCAAAAGCTGGTTCGATAAAAGTGATACATATATATATATATATATAAATATATATATATATATATATATATATATATATATATATATATATATATATATATATATATATATATATATATATATATATATATATATATATATATATATATATATATATATATATATACATATATATATATATATATATATATATATATATATATATATATATATATATATATATATATATATATATATATATATATATATATATATATATATATATATATATATATATATATATATATATATATATATATATATATATATATATATATATATATATATATATATATATATATATATATATATATATATATATATATATATATATATATATATATATATATATATATAACCTGACTGACTAATATAACCGGAATCTGTTTTGAGTTCTAAATAAATCTAATCATTCGGAATAAAGTATTTTCGCGAACTTTATTGTTCTCATACATTATAGAGTAAGTAAAATTACCCGAAATAATATACAATACTTTATTAAAACAGTAAATACAAACTCGTTCGCAATTCCAAATGATAACTAGCAAATTATTAAGTAAATAATAATTAAGGAATACTGCCTTCTTTCTCACCTATCTTCAGCTCAGAAATTACAGCTATTGAAGAAGCTATAAAGTGGCGCGGCCACGGATCAAATTCACATCAAAATGGAGCTTTAAACTCACCTTTTTCATACGCATTGTTTGACAAAAATATCTAAATGGGTTTGATTTGTTTTCAAGCCCTCCTCAACCAATACATATGCACATGAATTTGGTCAAACAGTTTGACGTGTTGCTGAAGCCTATAAAAGCTAAACCACCACGGAGTAATCTCCTGATATGTACTGATAGTCTGTCATCAATATATGCACTAAAATCGTGCAATCATTCTGATCCACTAATTAAAATAATAAATGAAAACCTTATTCGCAGTAATAAAACTAAGATCATTTACACACCTGGAATTGATTTTGCAGATAAAACTGCAAAATGTACAAAGATGTCTCCATCCATTTTTATTAATAGTTATAGCAAAAAAAAAAAAACATTAGTAATTTAATTAAATCCCATATTCATTCAGTATAACAACATGTAATCAACAAACCCGTATTTCAAAAAAATTAGTCCAACCTTACTTACAGCAGTCTATCCAAGTAATTTAACAAGACAACAACAAAAGCTATTCACCAGGCTCAGAACTCCAAACTCACTCATGAACATCTTATAAATAAAAATTCTACTCCTCCGAAATGCCCACAATGCAACAACAATTTAACTTTAAGCCACATCCTGATATGCTACAACAAAACCAACATGTCAACAACTCTAAAAGAAGCTATCCAAAATTTCGACTATAAGCTACTGAGAAGACATCTACCGCTAGATATATTAAATAAACTATTTTCGAGTGGTTTCCATACAAATTTTCTACTCAAGTCGTTTGCTTGGGTTCTAGAAATAACAAATAAATCTTACAGCCTGTTCATAGAAAACAATGTACTCAAAAACGCGAATAAAACTTGACGTTTTTTTGTATTTGGGTCTATGCAACGCGAATGTAAATTTTTTTAACAAAAAACGTAACAATTGACATTTACTTTTGGTCTGTGTATCGCGCATTTAAATGTCAAAGAACTGAAAGCTACGCGAAGGGAAAAATTCATTCGTTGGTAATAAAAAGTGCAATTAATTTAAATAAAATAAACAAGAAAATGGAAATCACAACGAAAAAAAGGTAAGTTAGGTGTATACTTATGTATGCTTTTATATACATAGTACATACATATGTACTAACGTACAGGGGCCCGTGTGTATTTTAGTTGTAGTTTTGTAATTTGTATTTTTGAGGAACTGACCCCAGGTGTCCTATTGTACATTTGTATGCAGATATTTGCATACATATGTATGTATATACATATTTGTATTGTGTTTGTTACTGATGTTTCCTGAAAAACTATTCCAGCATGAAGATGACAACTGCCACACAATTTCAGAAATTAGTTAGCTGCATGGAAGAATATCCACACCTTGCTACCGGAAGCCCTCAGTTTGGTAGCACTAAAGCTGCTATGGACCAAACATGGGAGGCGGTGGCAAAAAAAGTAAATGCCTACGGTCCACCAAGGAGAAGCGGCAACGAATGGAAAAAGGTATTTTGAAATGCATTATACATTACTACATACATAATATGTATGTATGTATGTAGTATATGTACATATGTACATATATTATGCATTTATTATATTAGTCAATATTGTTTCAGGTGTGGGCCGATCTTAAGTGCCGCTTAAAAAAAAAAATTTCAGACAATAACAGAAGTATCCACGAAACTGGTGGTGGACCTTGCCGCGTTGCCAGCTTAACAGAGCTGGAAAATGACATAGACAGAATATGTCACATTTCTGTTGCAGCGGCTCCTGGTGGAAACGTTATTGGCCTGCAGACAAAAGTCATTGCGCCTGTGACACCTCCAAGAAGTGTCCAGAAAGTAGCTGTTATTACGCCGACATCTAATGCAACACTGAAGCGGACGCAAGAAGATTGCTTTCTCGAAGAGTGGGAGATTTATGAAGAAAAGTCACTGTCCCCTCCAACTAAATCTAAAAAGACATCAATAAATACATATCCTATTAAGAAAGCAGTATCTTCAACCACAAAAAATGATACCCAAAGAATGTTATCTTTTGAAAGAAAGAGAAAACATTGTGAAACTAACACGGAAGGTCAGGAGAGAGTAAAACTGCTGCGTCAACAGAGTGAAATCCAAGCAGAAACACTAAAATCAATTAAAGTTCAAGCCGAAGCATCAAAAGATTGTGCAGCAGCTTTAAAAGAATGTATAGCTATTTTCAAAACACAATATGAATCCCTCAAAAGAATAGCTGAATCTATAGAAACGGTGGCAAAAAGTATTTGTGATATTCAAAAGTACTTAACAGAAGAATATTAATAGTTTTTTCTTATGCTTATTTAAAGAATTTATCCATACCAATACACAGTACGGCAAAATCAAAATATTTCCGAAATAAGCCAGTCATTTATAAACAAATAGTCCTAAGCATTTCTTGTGTGTCATTTGCCCAACAAAGCGTAACCCAGCAACAAATTAACCCAGCCTAATATACATACATACATACATATGTACATATTAACAGCCTTATTTATAAAACTTGTTAAGGCTTTAAAAAGTGTTTTTAAAACAAATTTTCATATAAAATTTTTCTTAAAAATACTTTATAAAGCATTAATAAGTTTTATACATACGGCTGTAAGTTGTTATGTTAAGTTTCCCTTTATTATGTTTAGACGTTTGTTTTCTTCCAACGAATTTGGCTCTTAATTTATAATTTTTTAATTTAACCTTCTTTTTATGTGAAATAATAAAAATATATTTTTTTCTAACTTATTTGTTTCATTTATTGTCATAAAATTTTTTTTTTGTTTCATCTATTATTATACAATAAGGGTCTTCTTTTATTTATTTATTTTTATAAACTTCGTGCAATTTGATCTCTTGAATTGAATTTTGATATCCTCCACATCCAACAAATGTTAGAAACGTGCCTAGTGCATTCATTGGCGAAATGTGTGTGTTTCTATAGCCCACTTTCAATTTTGGAGTCATTTCATCCAGTAATATCTTGAAAATTTCTTTATTGACCCGAAAGTTTGCTACGAACCTACAAAATACATTTGTATGCATGGTATTTATATACAAATATCAAACACACGTAATATACATTAATATCATCATAAAAAATTTAAAAATATCTAAACTTACCTTTCCTCGGGCAACTCGAAAACGTTTAAAATGTCTCGTAAATTTCTCCGACATAAGCGGGTGTCATCGTTCTCACTATCACTAGAGTCGGTACTGAAAGCAAGTTCTACCGACGGAAACATTATTTCTATGCGTTAAAGTACTATATGTATCTTAAATATCACGAATTAAATATGTACAAAACTGTTTATCAAATAATTTTGTTTTTACAATTATTATCAACTGCTTATTATTTTTACTTCAAAGCAGAGTTACCACATTAAATATAAAAAAATATTTCATATGAAATAAAATAAATAAAAAGCTTATATTTACATGTAGGCAACTCAGTAATTATACACAATGTTGTATTTTACGCTACACAACGTAAGTGAACACGAACAATTAGAAACGCGTTACACAGACGGTATTTGTTACGTACTCGTGAACGTTTCGCCCAGTTTCGTTTTACTCTTGACGTTTTCCATGAACAGGCTGTTAAATTCAACAATTTACAATTGTTTGCGGGAGCTATCGAAACGTCAGTTCAACGCTCCGCTCAATCAAAATGTTCTTTGTCTACATGCTTCACATATATCTCTAAATAAAAATTAAAATTTTATTGAAATATTAAATTAAACCCTTACTTAACCCAAAGATAGTTAAATTTCTTTGGATATAAACCCATACAGTTCGACTAAACTCATAACTTAATTGAAAAACTTTTGTTTGGACATCATAAACAGATAGCATGACATAAGTACATACGTAAGTATTTTTGTAAGCTCATAGTGCCTATAAGTACGAGTAGTTAAAGACAATTTCAAGTACTATGACTGACTTTTTAATATCAAAGAATATTTTTATTGTTTTTCTTATTATTTCCTTTCCTAAGTTGTTCATTACAATTAATGTCAACTTAAAAATGCTTTTCACTGCAACTTGTATCTTATTAAGGCATCTTTAACTGCTATTTATCACCTGCCTTTTTTACTTTGGAAAAAATGTTATTGATGTCAATGGAATTTATGCTGAGCAGCGATATTGTTTTCAATTGCTCATTAAATAATTAACGATGATTTTCTTTTGTTGTCTTTCCACTACGAAACTACGAAACAGGTAATTAAAAGTTTATCAGGAAAATAAAAGAAAAACGAGATTCCCAAGTATACTTAATATCTGAATTCAATTGAACTCAATAAACCATAATGGTAACAGCATTAGTCTGTATAGTTTGCACACTATAATAGGTATTCTTGTTACAATGAAAATTAGTTGGAATTTTTAGGTTAATTTTATTTGAGAATGAATATGTGGAAAATAAATTAGAGGTGATTTTTTGATGACGACTTAATGCCATTTCGAAGATCTAAAAATGTATTGAGGAAATCAATCCAATAAAAGCTTCAGACCTATAAGATTTAGATTAAGGAAATATATATATAAGTTATAACTAATTGTGTATTTAAATTTAATTATTGTAAAATAATTTTTAGTGAAGCGCTAAACTGCACCAGATTTCTATAGAAGCAAAAAACTTAATATTGATTGAAAATTTTCATACAAGCTTTTTTTAAGTTAAAAGATTCTTCTCTACAAAATATAAACTTTCTTTAAAAAGTATTTGTGTTAAGGTGTCTTATAAACTGAAATCACTAAACAAAGTTTATATTAATTCCCTTTGAGTGCTTTGCTAGATATTGTTGAAATATATAGCAACGAAATAAAAAAGACATCAACGAAAAACAATTTAGAATTTTTTAAAGCATCAATTTTATTTGGCACTTCAAGTGTTAAATTTGCCATGACATTTATAGCCTATAAAAATCGTAACATTTTTACTTATGAAAAGTTTATATGTCTTTACTCCCATTGCAAAATAACAGTAGATATAACACCGGCATCATTTTGTGTCATAGTTTAATAATATACCCAGTCAACATGAACTCGTACTATTATATTCGATAGTTATATTAGATGGGAGAAAAATTTATTTTTAAAAGGTTTTATATCAAGTTGGAATAAATTTTTAATTTCAAAGTAATTTTTATTATTAGGGCGTTATTTTAATGTTTTATTAAACTATTTTGCTTAGAATGAAATATTCAAAGCGTGTAATAATTGAAAAGCAAATATAATTTTTGACGAAATAAGTGTGGAACTTAACACCATGAGTTTTTCGAAATCATCAGATTTCCTTTATTTCTAAGATATCCACCATTGTACGGTGATGACATCAAGTAGTTCTTCATTAATCTTTAAACTAAAATTTTTTTGTAAAGTTGGAAATGTGAGGAAGCCTTTTTCCTCTTTATAACACATGCATTTGTCAGCTTTTTATTGGTGGATAGAATGGGGTTTATTTACTAAAGGAATCTATTACATAAAGGTCGATCAAAATAGAATTCTAATAATTCCATATTATCTAAAGAACTGATAAGATTTCAATATTTTTTTTTTGCAAAAGTCGTAGAGGAGACCTAAGCTTTCAAAAAACCAAACTGCCGGATTATACTTTAAAACTTTTCTTACAATTATGTACGATCTTGTTAAAAAAACAACTCATATAATGTACACGCGCACGAGTATCGTGCACGAAACAGTTTTCCAAGCTTAATTTTAAAATATATACATTTGTTTAAAATTAAGGATCTAATTTGTGTAAATCACATCACCGAAGTGAAATTTATATTAAAGCACAAACAAATTTGAAAAAAATTTTAAAAATTTGTTTTTGTTTTTCATACAAATTCTTCACCAAACAAAAGCATAGATATTCAAGTGTTGCTTTTAAAAAATGTTAAATTTTGTATGAAAAAAAAAACAAATATATGAAATATTTGAAATTTTTTTTCGTTCTCTATATAAATTTCACTTTGGTGACGTGATTTAAACAATTAGGGCCAAAGTTTCGAATTAAATAAATAATTTGTCTGATTCATTAAATGATTCATTTAAAGATGAAGGCACATGGTACTAGACAAAACAATTCAACAAATGAATTCGATGGTCATACGTTGACAAACCTTAACTGATTTTTAAAAATTTCTCGTTGAAGAAATTACATTAAAAGTAGGCTGAAAGCGTTACTAGTAGCGAAATGAAATAACTAAAAACTGTTTAATATATACCCTTAACTAATTTCGGGTTTCCTTGTTTTGAAAAATAGATAGCTTTTTTTAGCGATTTATATAACGCGTTCTGTGTTTTGTGAAAAAAAAATTTAAAAAAATCAGTTACGTGTTGTCATCGTATGACCATCGAATTATTTGATTATATAAAAATCTCTTTCAGTAGTCCGTATAAGGTACAGCATTTATTTAAAACTACAAAATAATGTACCGACTTTAAAAAACAAGCTTCTTCTGCGCCATCGGCGGCTGGAAAAGCAAAGAAAATATATAATCTATGGAACAAATAATTTTCAGAGATCCAAAATGGATTTAACTTGTAAATGAATATAAGAACTTTCGTTTAACTCTCGTATTAAATTTGAGAAAAAAAATTAGTTAAATAGGTTACATTCATACTGTCTAGTATCCATCTTGACAAGTGATAAAAGATTGAACAAAAAATACTGATGAGATAGTGTAGTCGCCTCGAAATCAGTACTGATCCATTCTGCTAGATATTCTAATATTCCCTTTTCAAAATAAAAACTCAAAGTAAGTTTTAAGTTCGAACATTGAGTGAACTTAAGGCAAAATAATTACTTTCAACTTTTTCTCTGTACCTATAAAGTGTTGAAATATACTTATAAATTAAACATGAAAACAGCGTTGTTTATGTTCTGCCTTGTAGGTTGGACTTAATGTCCAATTCATTCTAAAGAAATTAGTACGCCTTAGAACACTGGGCATATTCGAAGATTGGATGGCTTATGGATGAAATCCAGCTCTGATACTCTTTCTGCGTTTATGGACACGCACTTTCCTGTCTGTAAGGAAGTAAGAAATGAGGCAATGATGCAGGTTAATTTTAGCCTCTTGTCGATAACATAATTAGGTGAGACAGTGGACGACATAATTAAATTGCAAAAAGCAGCATTGGCAGTGAATACCTTAGAGCCCTATAAATCACCCGAATAAAATTTTTTCGACCATGCTGCAGAATGTCCCGGATCGCTTTACGATGCTAATACCAAAAGTCTGGAGAGAGGTTAGGGTTATTTTTTGACCCAAGGCGGGTAAGGCAATCCACTCAGAGCCGAAGGATTTCAGGCCAATAAGTCTTTCGTCTTTTCTCCTGAAAACACTAGAACGACTGATTGATCTGCATCTGAGGAATACAATTGATATGCGCGTTATCAGTGGTGCTCAACATGCCTACCTAAAGGGCACGCCTGTTGATGTGGTTGGTGTAATTGAACGGGGACTGCAACACGAGGATTACAACTTGGCTGCGTTCATAGACATTGAGGGAGCGTTTGACAACATTAGTGTATAGGCTATTAGGGAGTCGCTGGAGATACTCAGTGTTCAGAACTTTCTGTTGGAATGGATAATTCTTATGCTTAGCAGCAGGATTATCAATTTGAGAATGGGAGACGAAAACCTTAGAATAATAGCTACTAGAGGCAGGCCACAGGAATAAGTTTTTCACCTCCATTGTGGATGCTGGCGATGAACGTAACTCGAAGACGTTTTGAAAGGAGCGGCCAGAAATAGTCGCTTATGCGGACAACGTGGTTTCACCGGTAACGGGAAGGTTTCTTCCCACTATCAGTGAAGTCATACAGTCGGCACTTGGAGAACTACCCTGCTGGGCTCAATGACTACTACGCATGCAGGAATTCCATCGGAAGGAACTGATGTCTGCAACTAAAACTGCGTTTACAAGTCGGTTGTTTCCTATGGTTGTGACCTGTGGTGTGAGGCATTGAGGAGGGAGATTCATAGGAGATTACTTGCCTTAGCAAGTGCAGAGGTGTGCCTCGGTGGGAATCACAGGAGTGTAGAGGAGCACATCTCAAGCTGCCTTAGACATCATTCTTCACTTGCTTCTCAAACAGGACTTTGTGGAGAGAATGTCGACAATCGGTCTCCTTAGACTATCAGTGGCAGGCTTGGTGAGGAAAAGAGTAACAGTTAACACAGCAGTCTTAAACGAGATCAGTTTTAGCGGTCTTTAGAGTCGTTGATATTAATTTTAATAGGGCACCCTCACTGGCAATTCCAGATAGGGTTTTTTGGGTGCAATCTGATAGGCTCTACAAGGGTCACGCAATCTTTGCAGATGCCTATATTTTGGGGACGGACATTGGTAAGTCTTTTAGACTACCGAACGAATCTAGCATTTTTCAAGCTGATATCCTGACGATTCTCAAATCCACGGAACTGGTGGCCAGAAATGTATCTGAAGGCGAGGAGTTAATCTTCCATGTCGACAGTCAGGCGGCGCTAAAAGCTTTGAAGGGACACAGGGTCAAATCGAAGCTAGTTTGTGACTGTAGGAGAGCCTTTAACTTGCTGATGGATAAATATAGTATCAGACAATGTTGGGTTCATGTATACTGCAATGTTAAGGAAAATAAAACTGCCGATGACGTGGCAAGAATAGAGTCGCTATTAAATGAAGAAATGTGTGACAGAGCGGATAAATCAACCTTTCATTTGGGTGTAGGAAGGATTGTATAGTCTTGATGGCTATGTGGCCAAAACTTGACTTAGGAAGATCCGTGGTATTCTGTGTGGGAATGGTTACTGCTCGGTTAGAGAAATGACCAGAATTCGGAAGATTGGCACTACAAGTTTCTGTATGATAAGCGAGGATGAAGAGAAACCAGAAACCATCCATCATATTATCTGCCATTGTCCGAAGCTGTAACGCCACAGGATTAGGTGGCTGAGCAGACGCTTCCATGAGCGCATTAAAGATATCGCGAGGAGTAAACTTGAAGATATCAGTGGGTTCACCATGCGTGCAAAGGGGTTATTTTCTAACATTAAAACAGAAGGGTATCACAAATAATCCAATTGGTTCTCCGAGTGAATGTATGTTGCAACACTATACTTACTAGCCTAACCCACTCTTTTATATGTGCAATTATGATACATATTGATGTGAAAATAAGTATTATGACTACTTTGAACTGGTGAATTGAAAAGTATTAATTATAATTTATAAATCGAGAGGTAAACCTTGCTGAGCTTCGTATACATTTTTAGGAACGTATCAAAGTATGCGTTGTAAAAATGAAATCATTGAATTATAAAGCGATACAAATTATGTTGAACGAACTGGAATATAAATTTCTATTTGACTAGAAATTTACTATAAAATTTATTTGTATCAGTAAGTAAATTAATTAAGAACGCAATGTCCTCCTAAATTTTTTGTAGAGTTGGAAGCTTAATAAACAATAAGCGAGCTTCATAAAATAGAAGATTTCTAGTTCGGATTCCATGGTATCGTAGTACATACATTATAGAGTTAATTTACTAAAACCTTAATTTAATTGAATTTATATCTGCAGAGTACTATACTTCGGGAGTAGAACGAAACCAAACTTCGTAAAATATACATTAATCGCGAGTATCTTATATTATAGTTTCAAAAATAAACTAAATATTCGCTTAATACTTACTTTTACGAAAGTTTTGACTGCTGGGAAACTTTTGTATAGACATATAAATGTACGCCTGAGTCATATTGTCAGTCGCGTAGACACACATTGTTCTCTGCCATATATACAGTTATATACAAATACATATACATATAATAAATACAAGCAGACACATAAGCCGTCTCAATAGAATACAATAAAATGTATAAAATTTTACTATCTTGCACATACATCGATTGTTACACATGCATATCCATATTCCACTTATTCACTCATACGGATATATGTATTCCTAGCTATCTATGTACATCTCATGTTAATGTTTGCCAATATGAATATTCAATACCTCAACGATACGAGTATTTTGATATACATTTAGTGTATTTGCTGTTATCTGAAACGTTATAAGATGTGTTTTCACACAGATACTTACTTAGTTGGTGCTAAACGTTTATATATCTATGCAGATATACATACACTTCAGTTTTATGGCGTCGCGTCTATAAATTCAAAAAGTATTTTACTGAACTTCGTCAAAAAATTAACGGCGCGTAAAGATTTATATGAGCTTTATATGAGTTTGATATTGTAGCAAAGAAAAAGTGTCGTTTTTTCTAAATTCATGCAATGTCGTTTTTTTCTGACGAGCATGTGTTTCAGCTTTTGATTGATTTAAAGTTGGAAGTAAAAAAAGTGAATGTTGAATTCTATAAAAATGTTTCAAATATTATATGAATTTCTTTTGAGGGTGGATTCAAAATGCAAACAGTTTTGTTAGCAAGAGTAAACTCTTTTGCTTACTTGTTCACTATTGTTAACATTAATAAACCTTATTGTCAACTGATTCACTTTTTACAATAAAATATGTGAAAGAGCTCATTAAATTTTTTGCACAAATGATAGCCTATGGTCTCATATGCGATTTCAAATCCAATGGCTAGACACATCAATATTCAGCTTCAATATATTTGTTTGTGTGCTTTTGTTATGAAAATCAAAAGCATTTTGATATTCTTCAATATTTGCCCTACGTATATGTGCAACTATTTTTTGTAAACAAACGCACACAAACACTTATATTGAAGCTGAAAATTGATGTGTCTAGCAACCACTTAAAACTTATTTAACTGTTTCAATACTATTAAGAAATCCCATATAAACCCTTATTATTCATATTTTTAAGGAATATTATATTCTTTATGGAATTTTTGGAGAACTGAACGCTTGCTTTAAAAAGCCTTTCAACACAATCATTAATTTTCCATTAAGTTCGGGAAAAGAAAATTAACAAAACAATATGAAAACATTTAATACATAAAAATAGTAAAAAAAGTATGTGTTAATTGTTATTTATGGAAAAAATCGTTGTACCAAATAAAAATCCTTCACAGATTTTCATTTCCCATACCATGCATGTATTCATACGTAGTAAGTAAGTAATAATTGGAAGTAGCATGTTGCATGTTACTAAACCGCAAAAGGAGAACAATATTAAACACATTATTTTTGCAGCGGCAATTCAGAAAATGATGAGCTCAATACTGATTTTTAACAACTTTTTTGTGTTGGTAATTGTATGTAATTTAATTAACTTAAAAAAAGTTGAATTCACAAATAAAAAGCAAGTACGTAAATTCAATAAAAATCTGCTTGCCTTGAAACGCCAAAAAACTTTTAAGTGCACATATAATACTTAGTACAAATATTGTGCAATCGCTGGCTCATGAAAAAAGTTATATAAAGGATGAAAAAAATATAAAAAAATCAACGTTAAATGAATGTGTTTTTAATTGATGACTGTAAAAACTTTAACGATAATAGTTTTTAAAACTAGCAAGGAAAAACTATATACTTTATAGACACACATACAGGTGTATACATATTTGGTCTGTTTTTTTTTTTTGCAAAACTATTTTACATGTCAAAAAAATAAAATTGAATAAGATAATATACCACCAACCGTTTGAACTCTTTTTATACCAAAACATTGAAGAAAGCACCATATTGGCGGCAGGTAGAACATGTTTATTATTATTTTTGTGTTTCCTGTTTATTTTCCTGATGTGAAATTGAAATTTGTATATATTTTGAAAACGAAAAATATTAAAAAGTGCACTGGTTATAGCTAACCTAACCAGACATACCAAAATCTTATAAGCATTTTGTTAAAGGTACATGATGTGTTTAGCACTTTTATGTTATACACCACGAGCTTTCCATTTTATGGTTCTCTTTGTCCCTTTCTTAAAAAAAACTACGAGAATAAGTCGCTAGAGCCTTGTTATATTAAATATATTATTTTCTTATTAATATTATTAGAAACTGTGACTTCCAAATTATTCTCAAACATAGAATATTTGGGAAGGATTCTTTTATTCCAAATCAGTGTCCATTTGCAACCAAAAACCGTGTATTTGCTAGGTATGAGCTTATATTTGTTCTTCTCTAAGGTATTTTTCCATTGACAAACTATTTATGTTATTGAGTAGAATTTTGGAATGAAAACAAGAGCCCACAATTTCGTTTGTAAAATATCAATTTTGTTAGTGTTTGGTGGTTGCCTCTAAAATATCTTGTTTTTCATTTTCATTCTTCTCAATTTTAAAGTTGGTGTTCAGCCTCAAAACAACTTGCATATTTAATCATTTGAGTCTTAGGTTTACAGTGGTATCTGTATGGCCTTAAATATGGAGAATTTCTTACACAATTGGGAACTATGTACACATAAATGTTAAGATTTGTTTTTCCAGCTTTCTTACTATACATAACTATTTATAACTCATATGTAACTATAACCACTTTTGTTGCCATTTGAATAAAGAGAAGTTTATAGAATTCGTGCCTTCATATATAATATGGAAACAAAATTATTAGTTATCAAATTTATTTATTTATTTGTTTATTACATAAAACTTGACTTAGTACCAAAACTAAATAGGGAAAAATTTATTGCGTAATCTGAAAGAATATAAATTTTAAAATTTTACTAAAATTTATATATGACAAAATTTTTGTATTATTTCAATCAAAATATTTTTCCAATTTAAAAATTATTTTAACCACTGTTGCTACTTATACAAGATATTTAAGCCTGTACATAGACTTAAAAATATACCTGTACTTGTTTACTATTTACCCGTCAGCTAAATACTTGTTGTAATATCAGTAGTCAAAAAAGGACAGTAATATTTCTAGTTGTAGCAAGACTAGTAACGATACGAGTAAAAAAGAACAATAATATTGCTAGTTGTATCGAGATTAGTAACGATACTAATCAAAAAAGGACAAGATTATCAGGTACACGACTACTATATTAAACATATTTTAGCTCTTAAAAAATAAGTAGAAAGTGGCTCAGTTAGTAGAGTACTTGCCTTGAAATATGTGGAATGTGTGTTCGTACCCTGGTTTAGCCAAAGTTTTTTAAGAGTTACAAAATCTAATTTAAGAAACTAGTAAGAGATATAACTGTATACAAATGAACCAGTTGGTCTCCTATGACAACCTAATACTAAAACCGATAGTTCGATATATGAAAAAAGGACAGATAGGCAACTAGTCTGAAGTAAAAAGCAACTAGTAGAGTTCTAACTACATACTAGTTGCTTTGTCTGCAGGGTAGTTATGTGTGCTCATTAGTATGTGTATATAGATACCTACAAGTTTGTAAGTCCTTTAAAATAAGAACATTTTATTTCACCCCTTAAATGAAGATACAAAAATATATTAGCAAGAAATAAGCCTACAAAAAAAAAAAGGTTAAACAAGTGTGCCTTTTTAGTGAATTGAAAATCAGTGCGGTTTTAAGTATTCATTGTATTCGTACAATACAACGTAGAAGTGAGAGAGACCACGAAGGTAACTTTAACATTTGTGGTAACATGTCAGTGATAAATTTTACCTGTCAAACGAATGAAACTCTACAAATTTATAAATAAACTTAGCCAAAGAGGTGAATACGTAAATGGCATGTTGGGCCAAATTTTGAATAAAGAGAGAATACAATTAAACTATTATAAGCTATAGACGAGAACTTTATTCATTTTCTGTAAAGGGATTCCATGAACAGGTAAATATATTGTCTAGGAACGGATCTACAAAAAAATTTGTAAATATAGGCAAAAATATCTCAACAATATCATTGAAAAAAAAATTTATTTTTTAGGGCACAAACTGTTTAAGTCTAAAAATATTTACAAATTGTAAACAAAAAAAAAATTACTAAATCAAACAAAAAGATTTACTGGATTTTCTGAATAATACAAACAATACATTTGTCTGAATTTATGAGGCAATTAGTCTAAAAATACTAACAAATATTAAACAAAATAGTTTTCTTAATCAAAAAAAAATATTTATGGATTTTTTGTAATATGTATATCAAACAAAATTTTTGTCTGGGTCATCATCATCATCATCATCATCCATTAAGCATTTATGAAATTTTACTTTGTTAAATGTGTTCAAGTCTGAATGTTTATCTAAAGACTCTAAAAATATGAATGAGAATTAACGCAACGACATTAACGAATTGATTTACTCAAAAATCTTCAGTAAACAAAATTGGTACAATTGCAATCCTTTTGCTACCATTGTTGTTGTTGTTGTTGTTGTTTGTGTGTGTATGTCGTCATCGGGTTCGTTTTTTACGACACAGTTTTTCTTGTTGTTTTGGTGTTTATGTCCTAAATAAGAGTCAAACAAACAATTTTTCTGTGTACCATAGGGGTAGAGTTGCGGAATTTTTTTTTCGAATTTCGATCTCAAATGGTACTAGAACAAGTTACTTTATCCTCAGTTTAAAAATAAGATCAAATTGGCTAATTTGTAAAACATCATATAATAAAACATTAAAAATTATTTTATTATTGTTGTAGCACACTTAAAATATCCACTAGTTTTATATATAAAAGTCCAGATGTCCGATAAGTTCAATATGAATTTATATATAACGCCAGTTTTCGACATTACAGTATTATTTGGAGTTTCTGTATCCCTTTCAGACCTGCCGCTAAACTACTGGGAATTTTTTCATAATTTTTGGAATATATGGTTCGAAAATATAATCAAGGGTTTTCAGGAGACGCACAATTGATGCATCTCGGTCTAATTTCTAATAATTAATTTTGAGATAACCAAAGCCCCATATCATATTTTTTTCAAACTTTTTTTGTTGTTTAGTATGAATAATGCGAATAATGTGTGAAACAAACATAAAGAACAATCAGCGCAGTCGATGCATGCCGGTGTATTTGACATTGGTCAAATAGAAGCGAAAATATTTAGACCGAAACCCACCCGCACAACCAATGCATCACGGTCTGAAATGGGTATTAAATATGTTTGTTATAAATTTTGTATTTATTTTTAGTGGAGTTTTATTTATTATTTTGAGCAAATTTTCGCGGGCCATATATGGTTATGCCTGCCATACAGCTACCTTTTTCATCCCGCAAGTAAATGCTGCTATAAACTTAAATATATTGTGTAAGTAAAGTCATGTGTATGCAGATATGGATGTAAATTCTTCCCAGACTCATATAAATATTATTATTTTTTATTTCAGCTTATGTGCTCTTAAGCCTCTGAAAGATAAGGACCAATATAATATACAATGAAGGCATATAAAAGACACAAAAGGTACAAATAATCGTTATTCAAACGCTTTTAATTAAAAGTTTAACAAAAACTGGAAGAAGAAGTATAGAATGAAATTATAATTTTACTAAGACGAATTTAAAGGGAATTATTGATTGGAAGATATTTGAAATTATTATATTTTGAAATATATTAATTTTTATTCCTACTACACTTCCACTCGTGGTTTGTCTTATTAATATAAAGCAACTTTTGAAAATGTTTGTTATTAACGTAATATGAAAATTTAATAACATGTATATGACTTATTTTCCAATATTCAGTATATAGCAGCTGTAAATGCTATGCTGTAAAAATTAATAATATATATTTTAATTAGATTACTTCAAACGAATTTGCTTTTTAATACAAATTTATTATATAAGCTAAGGTTTGCAACGTTGTATCTACTCAAAAAGAATTAGACATGAAAAGTGGTAAAATTTAACAATGAATGCTGATGGCATGGTGTAGCGGTTGTCGAAATTAGTAGTACTGATACTTTATTCTACTCTGATTAGACAATCGAAATCTCCCACTCTTAATAACAATTTGAAATTACCGACCAATTTGTTGATCGACTTAAAAAAAGCAGAAAAGTCTTGATTTTTTATATATGTTCCCCTAAAAGCTCTGCTATTTATGAAACAATTTCTGGTTTTTTTTTATTCAAAAGGTTGTGCTTCCAGATTGGTTCTGTTGAAAATTCGGCGGGATCATGCCAATACAAAGTAAACACACATTCGTTTTCAACTACTTCTACTCAACCGACTCTTTTGACACTTTACACACACATTAAGCTTATCTTTAAATACAACATCATAATTAAAAAAATGAGGTGTACGACGCCCATGTAAAGTAAATATTTTTTTCACATGTTCTACTATACCGATTCTTATTGAACTTTGCATACACATTTAGTTATCATTGCAATGCGACATTATGAAAAAGTGGGCAGTGCCACGCCCATGAAAAATATTTGGTCATTTTAACTATTTCTACTGAACCGATTCTTATGAAAATTAGCACTTACAATTATTTTATTTATTTATTTATTTATTTATTTGTATTCCTATACAACAAGACTTAAAGTCTTATAATTATAGTACAGGATTAGCATGATTGACCAGATATGTGTAATACAAATTAGTTCTCATAAAACTATATTGAGTTGATAAAAAATTCGGGCAATGAATGCCACGCCTATTTTGTAGTCGGTTTTTTTTTCCAAGAATTATTTTAATTAAAAACTTTGTACCTTCTCTGTAGTCGAAGTCTCCGAGACATCATAGATGCATGTTTGAAACAAGTATCTATCATCGACAAAGAATCATTGATTGACAAAAGTCATTGATGACAACGTTGGTAGCCTATTACTAAAGTTGTCGTTGATGATAACGTTGGTAATGTGCTACTAAATTTGTCTTCAATGATGATAATCAAATTTAAATATGTAATAAGCGAATCGAGCCTACAACGTCCACACTGATAGGGTAGCACGCTACATATTAGCCTAGCGAGGTACTCAAAAAACGTTATACAAAAACACGTTTTGTGAGCAACTTAATCTCTTTAATATGCATAAAAGGAAGCACGACAACTTCGATGCAGTTGCTACTCTTGTTGTCGACAATAAAACTGTACACACGATAACTTGGGTGCAGTTGTTACTCGAACTTTTTTCTAAATGTGTTTTATAGGCGACAAATAATCATTGACTGTCTTACATACAACGTCGATGACAGTTTCGTCGGTAACTCCCAGGTGTTACCTACTGTAATGTTTTGTATAGCTCACTGTTATTTTAATTTAAGATTTCGATAAAATTAATTTATTTTGGAAAAGTGGAAATGTTATATATTTGGGCGACGCTCCACATGTAAAGTATAGACATTAAAGCTTATGTATATGCACAATTTGTCTTTAAAATTATTTAAATTATTTAACAAATTACCAACAAAAGGTGATAAGCGTTTTTTTATGATATCCTTATCACTAACATACAATGCAATTTTCGCATAATTTCTTCAAGATCTATCTCTGAATCGTAAAAAAACGTTTCTACGCAAATTTAGCAATCATTTCCTTTAAAATCTTCAAAATGAATTTTTATTGTTTCAGGGCCATTTCATTCAGTTTATATACAATTTATAATCTGATTTTTTTACTTTTCTATGTAAAATTAATTAAGTTGCCAAAAGAAAATGTATTGTGGAAATTTTATTTGTTTCTGACAAGTGCTGAATGGCCATCAATATTAAAGAATGTACTCAATTGTCAGTTACTGACATCACCATTGAAACCCATTTATCCAGATTTTGGTCCCTTTCTCTGAGAGACAAAAAGCATTTCTAAATAAATTAACCAATACTTGTTTATTCCTTATGTGTGTGCGTGTGTATGTGTTTGCTTTTGCTTGTATGTTTGCTGGTGTCAGTATTAACTGGCACTGCTTGTACATAATGGATTGAATGAACTTAATGATGTTAATGAATATTAAAAACAATAATAATAGTAATGATGATAATTATATTATTGTTGCTGATGATGACGATGATTTTATTGTAATCGATGTTTTATTCATTTGTGCATGACTAAAGCATTTCTCTTAAATAATTGAATTCAGTGGCATACAAATTCATGAAATGAAGTTAATGATTTTTGTTTTATATTAAATGTTTGTTTTATATTAAATACAAACAAGGATTTATTTGAATGATTCATAAGTAATGAGTTTTTATCTATTGGTTTGTATATGTATACTTACAGGACAATGTTTTTGTTGTTTGACTTAAATCAAATAATGACAACTGCTCTAGAATTATAAAATGGTCTAAGAACAAATGAGGGGTATAGCACCAAAGACTGATATCTCCACTTTTACACTTTCTGTAATAAATGGCATAAAGCTTTATCTGTAAAGACACACATGCATAGATGTTTGTGGGTGATTCTCATTCTAAACGTAGATTTTGTGTTTTTTTTACCAATGTTACCAATAGAAATATGAGAAGGTATGATTCATATTATAGTTTTCGTCTCATTTAATGGGCACTGAAATAATATTATATATTTTGATTTTTTTACATTTCTGTGTGTTGTGCGTTATATTTGCTTTCGCGGTTGTTCTGAAAATGGGAATGATTTTTGCGCAAAAAATGAGTATAGGGCTCTCTCTCTCTCTCTAAAAACAAAATAGAATACATTAAATTCATATTGTTTCAAGTTGATATAAATTTGATTCAACATGATTCTTCGTGTTATTTCAGCATTAAATTCACAATTTTTCAGATGGAAATCACTTTGTTTGAATTCAATTCACTTTGTTTCAAATTGAAAGAGCTTTGGTTAAACAATTTTTTCTTATTATTTCAGTATCAACTTAATTTTCTCTAACTGTACTGGAATATTAAAACAACATGATATATACTCGTAGTTATTTCAAAGGAAAAATGGTCTTTGAAGTTTATGGTAAAAGCATGTTAAAGTAACATGAAACACCGAAAAATGTAAAATAGAACTTTCGACGATTTTACTATGATATGTTTCTGTGTGTGGAACTCTCCAAATTTTAACATCATATTCTGCATACTTTAGGTGTAATTTAGGGAACAGAGACATTAATTGCAATTATCGATTGAAACTTGTTTATGGTCTCCATAATTTCCAAGCAAAACGCAAAATATTAAATAAAAGTTGTATTCGATCAAGCATAACTGATAAATAAATAAGCTCTTTTTTACTTAGAACATTCGAGAGGTCTATTTTGTTTTTACTTAAAAAAGTTTAAACCAATTTGCTATAATTAGACAATATTGTCACGTATATTCTATTCAGTTTAATACCTCATTAAATGTTTGGTTGTGAAATTCTAAGATATGACCAATTTTCCCGATGGGGCCTTTTAAAATGTGAAATTAAGTGCAGATTTTATAAAGCTACACAAGCGGTATATTTTGAATGTTTTCATTTGAGAACATTCATAAAAACTTTGTTAACCACCTTTTCTACTTGTGATAATAAATACTGTGTACTTAGCTTCGAACATATTTGACCTTATAGCCAACTGAGTGTAAACAAAAATTTAAAAACATGTATTTCTTCTCTGCAAAGTTCAAAGTATTTAAAATAAGTAAAATTTAATTAAGAGTACATACAACACAATGTTTCCTATAGCGTATACCAATATTGTTTATTTTATAATTAAACTTTAAATATTGCGTGACATTTGTTGTTAATTAGTTTTATTTTTCCGCAAATATGACCAACAAGCCAGTTAGAACTTTAAAAACAAGTTATAAACTTCAACGGTTAAAAATTCATTTACTTAGGAGTCACTGAAGAATGAATTGCTATAAATTGTTTTGTACAAAGTTCAAATAAAAAGAAATTATCCAGATGACAGAATGCTGCTGGAAATATGGTGTGCAAAATAATTTGAATAAATTTATGTATAAAAAGAAACATTTGTCTAATAAATCTATCAGTATTAAATTAACATTTTAATTAGTTAAAACTTTAATCGACGTCTAAGTAAAACAACATGCTCTCTTGTGCTATTTCCTTTACAACACTATTCTGTGTTCTGTGTATTGTATCCTGTGACCCCATTTCTTCTGCTTTAAATGAACAAGAAATGAAGTCGTCACCGCTACTTACAAGTTCATTTAAAAAACAATTAGAACGCGTTGTAAAACATGATGCTGATTTTGCAGATACAGCTAAGTTCAATTTGGAGAATGACGTAAATAGAGTTGAAAGAAAAACATCATTGAACAAGGAGGAACCCATATCTCTAAAACGTGCAGCTCGTCAAGTTGTTGTTACGGCGTCATTTCCTTACGCATACTATCCATACGTTTACTATCCAAGTGCGTATACAACAGCACGTGTTAGTTACTATGGAGGTGCAATTTTCCCATTTTTAGGCATTTAGTTGATGAAATGTCTTATGTGTTGATTCCACAATGCAAACAAGCACTGCTTGTCTACAATTTATAAGAAAAGCACTCAGGGTTTTGAGTGATTTTCATAAAATTTGTTTACTCAATTCGCTTGTTTGCTTTGTGGAAACAGCACATTAGAAATTAAAAAATAAATAAAATTTATTTAATTTTTTATGTCTAAACTTAAAGCAAAGTTAGTTTTTTGAAAAAAAAGTGTTAACTAAACTAAATTTGAATAAGTTATTTTTTGAGAATGGTTAAAATGCGAGTTTTTATTCAGTAAAATAATAATTATTTTAATAAAAACAAATTGAAATTGATCACTGAGGGGTATTAGATACTTCCTATGCGCATTTCAGTGGGGCTAAATGCAGATCATCAGGTAACCTTTACCCAAAAATCTCATTTAAAAACTAAACTAACTGAGTGTTATAGCAAATTTTTATTTAAATAAATAAAAAGCTTAAACAATATAAACTTTATTTTATATTAAAAACCAGTCACGTTAAATGCTGTTTTCTGAATGAGCTAAAGTCTGTTTTATATGGTGTGTTTTCTGCATCTGACTTATCAAATTTCCCACTGCAATTATTGACCCCAACGGACCCCGTTGCGGGATGTTCCTACCGCCACGTTCCATGTAAACCCTGTAGCAGTTTGGTCACGAACCGTTGCACAGTGTGACTTTTCATAGTTATAGGTGGCGAAAATTAATAACCCTCGTTCCGGAGCAGGTATGTCAATATGTAACTGATGCTTAATAAAAAAGGTTCGTGGTGCAAAAATTGGTCCCTTAAATTACCAGACCCATCTTCCTATATTTATTTCGACGTAGTGAATTCAAATCTGATGTCCTTTTGGCTCATACACCCTCAAAGTGTAGAGTAAAATTCGAAAAACCGCTAAAAATCGAGAAAAACTTCAAAGTTTAACTTTTGGTCATTTTTAGCCATATGCGATATGTTAGTAAGTTTTTTTGCACTTTTTATTTTTTATTTTTATTTATTATATATAGCGCCGACATTTGAAATCTAAACTCTTCATATTACATAAGTATGTTATAGCTTAATTTTTTATTCTGATGGCTTTTTAATCCGATATCAAATTCTGGGTGTCACGCCCCATAATTAAGCCCGTTTTAAATGGTTGTATTTAACTAACCGTGTTTGCGGCGTATATGTCGTCGCCCACTGGGGTAATTAATACCCCCTGTGACTCTAATGAACAAATTTGTGTTTTTTTGAATTTTTATCCTCTCCGATTTTAATGTAAATCAACATATAGCTTCTACTCTTCCTTGCGCATAACATGACGAAAAATAATTTCGCTACCTCTTATGATTTCTTTTTTATAGGCCTCAAAGCCTTGGCTTCTCGGCTATTTTTGAGAAAATATGGTCATATTGAAGATTGAATAACTTTAGAACGGCTTATCAAATGTCAAAAAATTTGATGTCGTTCAAAAGGGTTTAGTCTTCTCCTTACGAGTACTAATTAAAAAGTATATAGCTTCATGCTACAAGTGCCTCTAAATGTTAAAGTGTCATTAGTATTTTAATTTTCTTAATTTTTTTTAAGGAATGTAGCTGAAAACAAATGCAAAAGTTGCAGTTGCTTCTTTATGATAACTCGATTATTTCTAAATTATTTTTCAAGTTTTTCATTTGGTAAAAACATTTATAGCCAAATAACAAAAGTAAAACTTTGGCCTTTTGATAAAATTTGGTACGAATGATGCCTCTGGCATAACTACCAATAATGCAAAATCTTAACTTACTATACATTCTGCTTCCCGAAATATAGCGACTAGAGCACATTTTTGTTCATTATTCTCATTTCCAAGGTGCTGTATTTCACGAACCAGAATTTATAGTGAGTCACGATTTTTCATTAATGATAGACATGCCAGGGGCATCATTCGTACAAAATTTTATCAAAATCGCAAGGGGTGAGGTCCAAAATTTTGCTAATATTGTTTGGTTATAAATATTTTAACCAATTCAAAACTTGATTTCTAATGTCTCTCGGTGGCAGCTAACTTTTGTTTTTGGACTCATAGTTTCTTAGGGTAATTTTCTTAGAGTTTTTCATAAATTTCGTTTTTGTGAGACGCCTTTTGACAACAACAATTTAGTGGGCTAATATACAAAAATGATTATCTGCTTGTATATTTGTTTGTTTGTTCCTTATAGGAAGCCAAACGTTAAAATCGGTCGAGTTGAAATTTTGGAACTGTCTCAATTACGATCGGGAAATTAAAATTGGTTAATTTATTTTTTTAACTCTTGACGGGAAAGGGTACCCTCCGCCATACAAATCAATTTTTAATTTCCTTATATCTTAACAACTACTTCAGTGAGACTCTTTAATTTTACATGGGTCACTCTTAAAATGAAATACGAGATCTAAGAAAATCTTGGCGGTATAAGTGGGTGGAGAAGGGTACCTTCTATACAAAGTAACTATTAATTTTCTTATATCTGCAGAGCTGCAATAGTGAAGCTCTCTAAATTTGATGTGGATAGCTCTTGGAACAAAGTGAATGTTCCAACAAAATCTTGGTGGTATAGGAGGGTGAGAGGTCTACCCATCAAACAAAGTAATTATTAATTTTCCTATATCTGCAGAACCAAAATAATGAGGCTCTCTAAACTTGATGCATAGGAGGGGGACGGGTACCCACCACAAAGTATTTTCTAATTTTCCTATATCTGCAGAACAATATTGATAGTATCGATAGTTTTCCAAAAAACTATCAAAAATATCGAATGATGTGACTACCGACAGTTTGCCAGCTCTACTTCAAAATTTGATTATGGATACACTGAGAAAATATTGCGCTTTACTAACTAACAATATCCTTATGGCATTGGAGGGAGGACACGGGGATCAAAATATTTATGTATTAATTTTTTATATGGCCCTATGCTCCTTGTAGGAGTAAAAGCAATATATATAAATATATAATTTTCCTATATATTCACAACAATGGGGTAGCGAGGCACACTGGTTGGGGTTAGTATGAAATAAAAATATAAAAGTATATATCATATTTATATGAAAAGTACCAACAACAAATTTTACACTATTGTTTTTAATACTACAAAAACTAGATATAATGATACAAGAGGTTTTGTGAATTAAGCATATGTATGTTTGTAGTAAAATGTGAAAAATATGCCTTATGAACCTATTTAGAAATAGATGAACAAAAGTGCAGTATTCTAAAAATATTTTTTGAATCTGGAAAGAAAAATTAATCGACTAAATATGGCAAACGAAGTTCTGTTGGGTTGCCAGTTGCTAAAAACCAGACAACGCATGGCAACTGGCAGCTGAGAGCTGTCAATTTCAGCTGCTTTTTAGTGCTTTCTGGCAACCACAAATTTTCAGTTGCCGCCTGGCAACGCAACTGAAGTTCGGTTGCCATCCACAATCGACCCATAATTATTCCAACTATAAAGAAGTTCGGCTAAAGCGAACAGGTTCGTGGAGTTCGTTATGACCGAACTCCATTGTACATTTAAAATCAGAAAATAAGTAATATCTCATACTAAAATATTTAGAAATGCTTTAAATTATTTAATAAATATATATGTTCATCGCAACTATTTTCAGTTTAAGAAGTACACTTAAAGTTTTTTCCCGCAGCAGTTTTCATTTTCGACCTTCACCGCATATTTACGTGTTTCACATTATAATACTTATGTTAGATTATATGTATGTATGTATGTCCCTGTATACGTACGAGTTGATATGTGTACGTATGTATATACTAAAGTTTAAATAACAGCTTGCACATATATTTTTTTATAAATTTTAAAATACAGATGCTGCGGTAATCAATATGACAAATGGTTTCTGAACGTTTTCTGTCGCACAAGAAATCTTTACCTAACTTTTGAAAATATATAAAGAATATTAATACTTGCAGTAATAGCATGTGAATATATTTCTTTTTGTGTTTTTTGGTTTTTCTTGAGATGAAACCTTAAGAATGAACCTTGGAAAAGTAGATCACGGAAACACTAAACTGGGTTAAATATTACAATATTTTAAATTATTACACACTGTAACTGTTATCTTAACCACATTTTTATTATAAATATGTATAATAAATTATTGATAGCTAAACAGTTTAAAATATTTAGTATTGAATTAATTTTAATATAAAATCACTGTTTGGACTTTTCCAGAGGATTTCTTAAAACAAAAAATACTTAAAAAAAACAATATTCTTGTATTACTTAAAATAAGCTTTACAATAGTATTCCATTCGAAAACTACTCGCTAAACCTCAATAGAATTTCGATGTTCTGTTTTCCTTAAATTTTCTTAATATATATGTACATATGTACATACAATCAAAAAATCATATATACCACAATAAAGTTTTAGTTCGCTTGCATAAAATGCATACAAATAAATAAATTTGTTTTAATTGTAAAAAATTTCTACACTAAAAAAATTGCTTAAGTTTAGTATGTATTTTGCAAAATATTTGTTTGAAATTGACTGTTAAATTTTATTAATACTTAGTTTGTCTAACTCAGTAAATGTTTAACTTTAAGATTATCTTTTACTAAAATCAAGATGAAACTGATGATAGTTTTAAGTTCAGTACATAAATAACTTTTTTAATATTTGTTTGAATTTACAAATTCTTTTACTGATTTTTAAAAATCATTCTTAGAGAATTCATTTTGTTTGAATTCTATAGTTAGATTACAACAACAAATTAGTTTTTAGCATTAATGTTTTTTTTAGTAAAAATAATTTGTAAATTTAGTAAATGTTTCATCTGAATTTACAAATTATTTTCATCGGTCGGTATTCATCATAATGCAGCTTAATTTTCTTTGTGTATGCAAGCTAGAGAACTTTATGTTGAGTCTTTATGGAGCGAAAATATATATAAATTTCTAATAAAAGGAACGTAAGCTTTCTTACAATTAATCAACATGTGCGGTTATCAGAACTGAAGACAGTAGCAAATTGTAATGTACGATTTACACATGTTGTAAAAGCACATTTAAGTTTAAATATATTTAAATGAAAATTTAATTACAAATAACACGCGATTCGCATTAAAGCGCCGACAGTAAGAAATAACTGTTTTCCTCTTCAGGCGACTATAACAACCCACCAAAAAAGGTTCAGCAAACCAACCTACCAGAGATGCTTTGATATGTTCCCAACAAACATAATGTTCAATGTTTCACATACATAGGATGGCTACGTTATTTGATTTCAAATGTATTTCACAATCTTGTTTTTAAGTCTAGTTGAATATATGCGATGAATTTAAAAGTGTGAGTTCAAGGCGAACATTAAAAAATGAACACAGAAAAAAGTTTTGTAAATATAATTAATTGTTTTGTAATAACAATTAAATAATTAATTCATTGTGAACCTACAAAGATTAAAAAAAGCAAATACAAAATATTTTAGCTTAAAAAATTATCGAAATATTTTCAAATAACACTGTATTGGAATTTTTATATTCTTCGCATCATATTTCCGGACGTGTACTCAAAATCAAAAACTAATGTGTTTTTTCCACAATGCAAACAAGCATTGTTTGTATAAAATTTATATGAAAAGCACTCAGTTTTTTTTACCGATTTCCATAAAAAAATTTTCCTTAAGTCGCTTGTTTGAATTGTGGAAACAGCATATAATTTATGAATTATTAATCTTTTGAGTGTAATTTTGCTGATATAAGTTTAAGGATACCTTACTCGTATTGCCAGGATGTTGGTAATTGTGTGTTTTTACTTTAGTTCTTGAAAACTTAAACAAAAAAATATAATGTCCAATGGTAAGCGAAAAATTGATAATCCAATGAAGAGTATTCGGGATAAAAATTGGAACTCCATTAAGAGTAGATCGTAATTCTAGTTCTTCGATTCTGATTTACTAGTTATTTGCAAGTAGCCCTCACTTGCCGAAAAGCAATAAACCACTGCCTGTGTTCGAAAGGGTGCCAGATATATGCCGTGGAGCTCGAGTAGCTAGCAGGTCTCACCATAAATAAGTCTCTACGAAAGGATAACATTCTAGCGCTGGTCGTGATGCAGTGGTCTAGCGCGTCCATTAGCAGCCTTCTTCAGTACCTTGCAATATGCTAGTGAATTTCCAAAGTGTTGGAAAGTTGCCAATATAGCGCAGATCCCCAGATAAACTTAGGCTAGCAACCCTGAAAATTACTGCCCAATTGCCATTTGTTCAGCACTTTCCAATGTGATAGAAATTTGTTAAACTTCCAACTTGTAAAGTATTTGGAGTTCAACAGTTTACTCAATGACCGGCAGATAAGCTTCCATGGGGGATACCCTGTGGATCACTTACTGGCCAACCTTGCGGAAATCTGGTATCATTCCACACAGCCCTTCGATGAAAGTAATGAGGTGACGTTTTATAGAGTGTTGCATGCGGCACTTTTATCAAAACTTGTTACTTTTGGTGTCGGTGATGACTTCCCTCGATTTATATATCGTTCTTTCTCAGAGATCACCCCCTAAGAGTGGTTTCCCCGGAAGGCACGGTTGTGCGTCTTTCTGACTAAGAGACACATTGGCGCTGTGCCTCCTGGAGAAAAGGGTAAATGGTTTTTCCAGACATTACTTTTAGCCAATTAGACATAAAAATATGTTTTATTACCCAATCCCTGAAATAACAGAGGAACGGGCTTTCATATTAGTATTCAGAGAAGAAGGTGGAAAGGCACAATATGTGGCCCAAAGACGGGCACTGCAACACCTAGTTGATATTTTATGCCTTTATATGATGTTAGCGAAAGACATTATCTGTTCCTATGTGGATGGATGTACTGGCGGTATTCGTCTTACCCTCAACATGAAGGTCGATTCTGTGGCCAGTTATTGATGAGGTCTCCATCGTGAGTTCACGCGGTGGCTATTGTTACTACCTAATTAGCTGGGAGAGGTATTGGTTTAGTGACTAATGCTCCACTAGTGCTAGTGGCTGGTTGGACTTCAGAAAACCTCTTTGTGCTGTTGCTAAAGCAACATAGGCTGCTTTGGTCGTGTGCTGGGGTATAGCTGTTGTCTTTCTTAGTGGGCGATTTTTAGCTTGCTGATTGTTCAAACACTTCAATAAAAAGATGTTTATTCATGGTGCAAGGTTCATCCACAAGAAGTTGCTACCTGTGTATTCCTTGCAAGTCACACTGGTGCCATCTGGAAACCTCCGTGTGAGATATGAGGCCGCAAGGTAGATACTGACATTAGTCTTTAGCACACTCTCTACAAGTTGTTATTATTGGGATCTTATTAAAGGAGTTCAAGAATATTTAAACAATCGTCCTTTCTCCTATCTTATCTCTTATATTTCTTAATAGTTGCTTTACACTATCTCACATGCCGTTCGATTTCTGTAGAAAATGCAACCCTCATCTAATGAGTTTATGAAAAGTTTAAAAAAGAAGTCGAACAGCTTATAGAATAGTCTAAAACACCTTTAATGGTATCTCTGTCAAACTTCCAATCATATCGACTCTTGATGAAATTTGGCACTCCATAACTTCAAGGTTTCAAACTTGAGATGACTCTGCAATATTTTCTGTATGATGGATTTTCTAAATTATTAAGTTTAGTTTCCTATTAATAATTAATTATGTAATATTTATACAGCAAGTATTAAAATGGCATTTCTAACCAATTAAAACCACTTTTTACAAAGTCTTTTTTAATTACTTTAGTGGCATTATTGCCGCTTTCTCTCCCAAAATTTTATTTAAAAAAATTAATACATTTGGTTTTTAGTGCCTCTGTGAAATGCTTGTAGTATTTAATTTTGGCCTTGTTCTCCAAATCCTATTTTTAAGAATTATTTTATTGTATTTGGTGACAAATTATTCATATATAATCGTCCTATGACTTAAGAAAATGGGAGTGGTACACACAGTAGGGAGTAGTAAACGCTAAAAAAAACATACTGTATAAATGGTGACATATTAACTATTTTCAGTCAATTTCGTTGGGACTCAGGGAAGTGCTGAAGTAGACGGCACTAAGCAAGTTCGATGCATCCCTACCTAAGACCTATTACATAGTACCTAAATTATGATATTATCTTCCTCCAATATGGCCACCATGCCAACCACTCCCTTAACTTTATTTAGATATTAACTTCAAGCCAACTGTTATTTATAATTTTGAAATATAAATGTCGCTGTGGTTGAGTGGGTGTGATGCCAGTAGTGCAATTCACAAACTTATTTTAACGCCAATCAAGGCGTTAAAAAAGTTAACTCCAAAACTATTGCTTCTACTATTCGTTAACACTTTTAAGCACTACTAGCTGCGTTAACTAAACGGCAATAATTTTTGTGGTGTTATTGAATAGACAACAGTCAGCTGTTCCGTTAAAGCCTGCCGTCTTTTGGCAAAACTCAAATAATTATTCGACAACAATATACACACATATAAAATCTTTTATATATAAATAACAATATTTATATTATTTAGACATTTAATTTAACTTTTATTTCTTAAAATTAAAGAAATTCATGAAAATATGTTTGTTTGCAAGCACAAATTCATTTGTTTTTTTTTCTATTCCTCTTTGTGCTTTTCGTTTATTTTAATAGTGTTAGAAAATGATATAAAATTGTAACAAAGGCCTTAACATGGAATTACCGAATCAAATAAGCGTTAATGTAAACAGCAATTATTGGAGACAAAATTATCTTTTATTTAAGCGTTAAAAGTTAGTGAATTTCACTACAGGGGTTGTCGGTTCGAATACTATCAAAGGGTCCACTTAAAAATAAAATACAATTTCTACTTATATATGTAACAATAAAAAAAAAAACAAACAAACTTTCAATTATTATATTATACTACACCTGTTAGGTCTCCATAAGATAGTTCAGTGACTAGTCACAAGGTGCACAGAAAGGGGCTGGTCCGCTTCATAGGAAGTGTTAGAGCTCGAACTGGTCCCTACCAACTGGTAACCGGCCACGTGACTTGTTTTGTGTCAATTCCATTTACAAACTTTCTTCCGACTATCATTCTGAAGACACTAGAACGATACATCTTTAAGAGGAAATCTTCCAAATGGCTAGAGGGAAAAAACATGTGTTTAAGAACGTTTATTTGTATTTAAAATGCGAGAAAATTATTTCAAGCATAGTAATTTAAATAAACGAATACTTTGAACTATTTTATTGTGAAACGAGAAAAAAGAGAAATATTTAAATAATGAAACAAATATAACATTGTTTGAATATATAAAGGTATTTGAGAAATGAAAATTTACTACTTTGAATGTAGAGTTTAACATCACGATTATACCGTGGTTTCGCAAAAACATACATATATTTCTATACATTGGCACAATAACAGCAAATGATGCCAGATTATATATATACCAATCATGCCATAAAATCAGGCATTGTAAAAAAGGACCGTTTTTTGCAAATTATTATATATTTTTTTATACACGCATTCTATAGAAATATTATATAAAAAACATTAAAAAATTCAAATTTTAAAAACAACTCGCTTCAACTAGTAAAGATCTTCATTATAATTAAAGTTTATTGTTCCAAGTCTGGTCCTTGTAAGCAACATATATTCGAGACAATCCTTTAATCGCCCTTTGGATCACTTCGGCCTTCTGACAACTACGTGCTAAATTCAGTGATGAATGATCAGAAATAAAACTATTTTGATTTCAATCTGTCAGTGATTTTAATAATGATTTGTATGCTTTCCTTTTGCTCTGTCTAAAAATAATTTTTAATTACGAAGTGTCCTTAAAACTTCGATGAAAATATTGTTTATTTTTACCTAACTTACTTAGAATCTTGTTGTTTTTCTGATTCGCTAAGTTTTTTCTCGTTACCTCATTTCTTTCGAAACTGTTTGGTTTGTGAAATATTTCGAAAATAAAGATCAGTTTCAAATAAAGAATGATGCCATGATTAATTTTGCTCATATAAAAGTCAATAGATTCCAGAAATTAAAATTTTTGGTAGATATATTATTATATTTTTCAATTCCCGCTAAATCCCGGGATCCCGGGTATTTCTTTTTTATTTACCGGTCTCCCGGAAAACAATAAATCCGGGAACAAAAAACCTTAATTATAATGCTTGTTAACTTAAGTTATAATATTACTTGTAATTGCCTATGATTCATTTAAAGTCAACAAAAACAATGAATTATGTTGCTGAGATTCGCGATTTTTTGACGTGCTATTGCCGGAAGTAGTTACAGCTTTGATAACAAGGCAATGTATGACTAAGAACCTGAGTTCAATCAATGCTCTGGGTAAGTCATCAACATCATTAAAGTTTCTTTTGCTAAATCACATATTTTTTTGTGGTGCTGTTGACTGAAATGGTTATAGGTTTGACTATAAAGCAACCTATGACTAAAAACGTGAATTCGATCTCTGCTCAGGGCAAATAAT
This sequence comes from Panzeria rudis, assembly GCA_956483635.1. Taxonomy (NCBI): domain Eukaryota; kingdom Metazoa; phylum Arthropoda; class Insecta; order Diptera; family Tachinidae; genus Panzeria; species Panzeria rudis. Next base: position 153,148,852 of record OY101447.1, on the reverse strand, counting down.
TTTTCTGATTTACTTTGGTATGATATTCTGTTAACTATTGTTGAAATGTTTAAGGAAGTCATAGTACTGGTCACTAAGCAGTACCGGCAGCAACACCGCAAACATTTTTTTGCTTATTTCGTCCGAAGTCGGTCAGACAGCCTGCACAGGATACCAAAGTAAGTACGAAAGCGTACGTGATTTTCCAATCATTTCAGTGGTTATCAAGAAAGTGTGCCTCTTTGTGTAAGGAAGTCTTAAGAACTTTGCCGAAACATGCAAGAAAATTCTATACGAATTCTCAATCAATTCGAAAGCAATTTTTGACATATCTGCACTATTTTGGAAAACTTCCGAGAAATAAATGGGAACTATTACGAAAACAAAAATCGGACAATGTGCGGAAGCGACTGCTTAAAGTTTTAAGTCATAGGCTAGAAACTGTGCAGACTATTCTGTTAAATGTCTTAAAGAAAACTAAATTGTCTTCAGATAATATATCAGAAAATGTGTAGAAACATCGAACCAGAAAACTGACGGCTATTCTGTCAAATGTCTGAGAAAATTTTAGACAACTCGGTTGATTGTCTGGTAAAATATCAGACGTCAGACATGTTGGCAAAAACTGTTTTCTTTGAATTTATACTTTCTATGCTAATGTATATCACAGTGCCCCTTCCACGGTAATGTTAACAAAATCGCCGGCGAAGTAAAACAATTGATATACTGGCTATATACGGCTTAAGAAAGTTAATTCGGCTATTTAGCACCAGAATCGCTGTAAAATTTCCCTAAAATTAGCAAAATGAGCAATAACAGAGTTGTAAAAGAAGAAATAGTTGAGATTTTTTTACATCTTCACCACCAGTCTTCTCTACACTATCCGTTTTTCAAAGAAGGTTACACACTATTGTCTGAGCGCTACTTAATTTGCTAAGATCTTAATAAATTGGCGTATTGCTTGGTAAAGTATGAACAGTATAAATAAATACATTTAGCCATCAATGATCTTTTACATCCAATTAAAATATACAAATTATATAATATGGCATCACTGTCAAATACTGTTAAAAATGTGTGTTGAATTTTAATTTATTTCTTGATTTTTTGCGGAAGACTGAAACTCCCACAAATAACACTACAACGACCAGTAGCATACAATTAAATTGTTCCACTTTATGGCCACTGTAAAAAGCAATGTTGAAGAATGTGCAGCAGTAAACTTTGTGTATAACCGTGTTCCTGTTAAGCTGTCGAAATTCTTGTAGTCAGTAGGCTGGATGGCACTTCAACAACCATTTTTTTATATTTTCTATTAAATGTTTTACAGCAAAAAAAAAATACATAAATTAAAATATTTTACATCGTAATTTTAAATAAAGAAATTCCTTATTTGTTGGAACACATTTTTTATTTGAAATAAAACCATCAACATAAGAGATGAGTAAGAGTGTTTGAAACAGTCAGCCACATGCATATAATCTTAGTTTAGCTTATTTTTTGCGGGCCTACTGTAGGTAATTTCTTATTTTAAGGTTATTCTCGATAATTAACTTGAAGAAGGTCCTACACATACAGCGATTATGGTTACTGTTTGACTTGCCAGTTTAATGAAACTATTTCTTTATGGTTGAGCAATATTTTTCTTGTAAAATTCAGGATCACACTATTGGTGTTGCAACTAAGCAATTCATTAATGTTATATTCCTGAGGAAATATTGGTTCCAAATGATACAAACGTACTCGTCCTATAACTTCAGAAAATGGGGGTGGTACCAAAAGTAAGGAGTAGTGAAACATTTTCGTATGTTATCGTCTTAGTCTTCAGTCAATATAGTTGGTGCTCGGGCTTGTATTGTAATAACCGGCACTAAACAAATTCGACGCGGCTGGATATAACCCCATCATATAGTATCTAAATAATGTTAAATGTCTCCCTCCAATGAGATCGCCATAGCACTCAAAAACCAGTCCCGTAATTATATTTAGATATTAACTTCAGCTTAACTGGTGTTTATAATTTTGAAATATTGGGGCCCCTGTCACCGAGTGAGTAGTGTGCTGGCCTGTTATTCTGGAAATCGTGGAGTCGTGGACTCCATTCCCACCAAAGACTCTGCACCAATTTCTACTTGCATTTGTACCAATATAAAAATTAATAAATTTTCAATTATTACTCAATTATTACAGCAAAAGGTATCAATAAGATAGTTCAGTGACAAGTCATCAAGTGCATACAAATTATCAATTCGCCACGTCCCAGGACATCTCCATCTAAAAGTGGCTTCTGCTTCATAGGAAGTGATAGAACTTAGAACGGCCCCTACCACCTAGGGACCGGTAAGTTTCATTATCTTGTGCCAGTTCCATTTACCACGCCATCCCGAAGGGATATTACTTTATATTTTTTAGTCAAAAACTCACATAATTATTTTATATTCCTTAACAAAAAACTTAATACTTCCCTATCTCTTTCGGGTCCAATTGTGTAATTTATTGAAACTCATATAAACCCAACAAACTCATTAATTTTTTTCTTTAATTATTTTACAATTCTAAAAGCTATTTTCGTTTTATGAAAATTGATGTAAAGAACTAAGGTTTTTTTTACAAATTAAAATTTTTTGTTGTTTTTAATTGCTGAAACGTGCCATAAGCAAATATTTTATTCAAACAGAAAGTTAATGAAACACATCTTATGTGGCAGGTTGTTTTTAATGAGAAGTGCAATAAATGATATAAAAATATTTCTACACTCATCTATGGATTCATCTGCTTCCATTATTTACACTAATAAGCGACAAGAAAGTCACGTTTCTCACCAGCAAAACAAACGAATGTATAACAATATTTTTCTTTGAAGAATAAGAAATAAACATATGCATTTATTAACAAAAGAAGCTTCAAAATTATAAAAGAAAGGAAATAGATGAATTTTGGCAAAAGAAGTAAATTAACCCTTAGAAGGCCAAGGTGTTAGACTATTTATGCTGCAGAGCCTGCACTATATCGTTTTTATATATTTGTAATTTTAGAAATACCTTTTTATACCTAACTTAAAAATGATCCATTGGATTTCATTGGATAAATGTAAATTTCCCCCAAATTCCAACATTATTTTTAATATGATGAACAGTTTCGAAAATGCTTAATAACACTATACAACACAAAAAAAATGTAAATAACAAAGTTCTAGCAACTAATTCTGGTAGAGGGGACCTACACTCTAAAAACTTTTGTTGAGAATTCAGTCGATAATAGTAGTCAGCACTTTACAGAGAAGTACCAACCTAAAATTGTACAAGTATTCTTTTTGTTAATTTTTGAACAAAATAAAAAAAAACAGCCGGGAAACGGTCGCTTGTCTGCAGAATCGAACCGGCGACCTCTGGATTTAATACGCTATATTTAATGCCTAAAATTATTTTCTCCCTTGAACTAAATTTGTTTAATTTGAAAAGTTTTTTCTTCAATAAAAGTGCATAAGATACATTTGTTTAATAAGTTATATACATTAAAACAAAAACAGAAAGTCATAAAATGCTGTTTATAATTTAACAATACTTAGTTACCATTTCTTATTAAATTTATATATAACATCCTTTAAACACTAGAGCCTTTATTTCCAACAAATTAACATATGTTTATAAAAGGTTTTTTAAACAGATTTCAATACAAAATTTGTTTCATAAACAAATAGCTAAATCTCAGACCAGATTGGTTTAGAAATAGCACCAAAAGGAACAATGGAATAATTGGAATAAATAACACTATGCAAGAAAAAAATGCCAAGTAGTAGCACTATATTTTTCTGATGTGTTATGGTCGCCTAACTACTAAAACAGTTAAAATTTAAAAATCTATGGATAACACTATTTTTTAATTTTTTTTTAAGTTTGGGATTTTCGAAGAGGCTGCTACACTGTTTTTATCATAACTTACAAAAGAGTCGTTTAATTTTAATACAAAACCGCTAGGAAACTGGATATAAAATTACTTTTAAGGTGTACAAATATATTTTTATGTTAAGTTCTTTCCGAAGTTTTCAGACCGAAATGATGAAAAATATATTTATTAATGCAAAATTTTATTTTCTTTTTAATTTTAAATTTATAAAAAATTGAAAATGTATATGTTTCATATACTAGAAATAAAAGCTGTTTATTCTATTAAACTAGATCGATAAATATTGATGTTATTTACAATAAAGTGAAAATAGCTGATTTTTGCAACAACAAAAATTGATTTTTTGTGAGGCTGCTCTCTCTCTCTCTCTACCGATATTATTGCAACTTGGGAAGGGGGCATCAAATTTTATTACAAAAACCACTAAAAAAATTTTAAAGAAAAAGAAAACTTGGTAATGAATTGTCAATACCAAACAACATACTTTTCAACCACAAACTATATACCGTCTGAATTACTTTACAGTAATTGAATAATTACGTACTAGTAACTAAACAAGCCATTTATTCTCTTATTGGGAGATTATTAGTGTATCGCTTATCATACAGACGATAAACAGTTCAACCCCTACCTAGGGAAGCAAAATGGATTTTTTTAATTGTGCTCATGTTTGTGTAAACAAGTTTTAAGCCCGTAACAAAATAGTTGTGCAGTAGTCTAGTGAGTAAAACTGTATTCATAAAATAACACAATAAGTGAAAACGGTATGAGTTCAATGCCTACTAGAGACATTTAGTTTTTATTGTGTTTTTGTATTCAATGCCTTCTAAATATTGGCATTTATAACTTTTTATTTGTAATCAAATGTAGTAAGTACTTGCCTCCAATGGCATCGCCATGTTAAAGAAATTAGTTAAAATGACAAAGTAGAAGTAGTCTATTAGTATGTCTATTAGCACTTTAACTCATTACTTTGCCATAAAAATTTTTCCTGGTTACCTTTAAGCTGCTCGAATTAAATTTTTTTATTTGTTGAATTCACTCAGAATTACTTAGAAGAAATATAATAAAAAGCTAAAATTTTTTATATTCAGTTTGTAAATTTTTATATTAGTTTCATAAGTCTACGTTCAGACGATGCAAGTCGTATTGATCAGCTTCTTATTTTGTAGGCGAGAGAGGCAAGGAGAAAGAAACGGGTACAAAACCTCATGTTCTCATGAAATTCGTTTTGGTTTCTCATTCGTAATGTAAGAAACGCATACATTCATTTACATTGTGTATACATTCATACAAAAGAAAGAAACAATTAAGCGATAAGACTTTCAATATCTGAACGCCAAAGAAAGTTCAAAGAAGAAAAAGTAAGAAGCTGATCAATAAGACTTGCATCGTCTGAACGTTGACTTAGAATTTTTTAATTTGAGAATATATGGAAAGGACATGAATTCTTGCATGGATATTTTTAGTTTTGACATAACTGTCCTATTTAAATAAATGTATGAAGCGAGACCCACTATAATGTATTAATTGTATACATTTTCATACTCTCAAATGTTTTTTATTACCCACGAAAATTGCTCGTCACAAGAACTTCGCCCTTCGTGTCAGTAGTGCTTATACTAGATAGCTCAATAGTCACAATTTAATAAAAAGGGAGTCACAAGCTTTTATTTTATTCACAGTTAAATAATGGAATTTAACTGACAAATATTGTGATATTCCTACAAAACACCAAAATTCATTATTGTTATATATCAATAGCAATTTTTGCCAATGAAGTTCTATCATGTCAATGTTACGACCCAACTTAACCATTCTTTTTGTATTATGATTCACAACCAATTCAGTTGTCTTCGAAATAATGCTCGAAAAAAAAGGATTCTTATCTGTGATATGTTTTTTGAAACCATAGTAGCCACACAAAATATTTTATATATATTTTTAGTTTTGGCCTGAATATTTTTTCTTGAAATTTTTTGCTTTATGAATAAGGCCACAATATTGGTTGACATATGGGATAGGTTGGCTGGCGTCTGGAAGAATGAAGCAAAAGTAGCAAAATAGTCGAAATAAAAGCCAAAACCCAACTGATAAAAGGTACTTGTCTCACGCTAATAAACGTTGTAATCCATATTAGAATTTGACAACTACTACTCAACTATCAATTTAGTTGTGAATCTTATTTGAGACAAAAACATTTAAAATTGTTTAATATTGAAATTGTGCAAAACCAACTAAAAGAGATGGGGAATAGGAAAAGTGTTCTATGATATGATGTTAGAGACTTCCCAGCTGCTTTAGATATTTATGGTTCTACTAACTGATTAAAATTTTAAATGTGTATATAAGATCATATTAAGCCTTTAGCTTTTAAGTTTATTCTTTTATGGTTGTGTACTCATATGAAACTGTGTCAAAAGCATCAGTGAAAACCATAAATATTTGTTAACCTTTTAGACATATCAAATTACTCTGCCCATGTACAATTATCGTATACAACGTTAAATAAAAATTCTGTGTAAAATGATAATAGCGATAAATAAATTTCTTTTTTTAATATTTTTCCTTTATATTTTATGCGATTCGAAACAGGTACGCCTACTTCTAGTATCGATTATTATTTAAAAGCTTAAACGAATCGATATGTTTCCACCTTTTGACCAAGTGTTACGGCTGCTGTTGTTGTTCTTAGTTTGACTCGCTTGTTTGTAAGTGCAACTGTTGAGAGGCAGATGTACAAAACTTGCAACCATACATATGAATGTTGATAAACTTTTACGCGCACATACATACATACATATGCTTTAAGGTTTAGGATGCAAGTGAGTACCCACAGTATGCTGTTATTGATACCGAACAAAAAAACAGTTGCTCTTGTAAATGCCAGGCCAAAAGGCGCCATCTATCTATTATAAAGAAACGCGTTTTCAGTATTGCAAAAACTAATGTTTACATAGACATATCATCGTAGACGATACCCTACACATTGTTGTACGCACACCAGCCCAGCCAATTTTAGAATTGTTTATAAAATGATTTACAATGTAAAAAACACTTACAAATTTGAAAAGCTTATGTCTAGTACTTGTGTTTATAGCGATTCTATAAATTTGCTTGTGTCGTTGCCTGCGTATGTTTGTTCTGTCTGCAGAATTGTAGTCTCGATTGCATTCGAACATATTGGGCAATTGCGCATGTTCTACTCTCTTATTAAATGCAATATATTTAACATGAATTGTTGCCTTGTGGTTAATCCATAAATCAATTGTGTACTTTTGCGGACGTACACACAAATGTTTCTTGGCAAATAAGTGGGAGTTGCTTTAGTTTTATCATGAAGTACCTTCGTATGTGCAGTATATCAAGCAGATCTCACGGCAGGTTTTATATGATATTAAAGAGGAAATGCTAAAGTGATTATTTGCTGATTTGTGGTGTTGTTTAGATTTATAGACATTTTATACAAAGAATCTATCAACAATTTCTTTAGGCAGGATGGGACTTTTTACTTACGTTTGCTATAACAAATTTATAAATGATATCACCTTTTATTAAAATTATTTTTACACTTTAGTAATTTCATGTTTAAAAATGGAATAGTAATAATTTGTGAAAATGAAGAATACAGTTTATGTTTTTGAATTTTATTTTCTCTCGTTGGTCGGATCAATTTGATTCGACCTACAGCGCTAGCCGATAGTCTGTTCTTCATGCTTGAAATTTTTTTTTTAGTGCTAAACGTCGCACAGTACCTTTCCTTTTTAAGCTATTATAACTATTTACGTCATTTCAATGATAGGTGAATTCCAAACAAAACATGCCATATTTCCTTAAAATCGATTTACAAGTTTTGATTTTATTCACAACTAAGTAGTGAACTCAATTAATAAAAATCACCATTTTCTTGCAACAGTAACAAATTTAATTTTTGTGTGATTGTATGGAAATCGTATTTTTGTCAGCTGAGTTCCATCACTTAATTCTGAATAAAATCAGAAGTTGTAGATTGATTTGTTTTGTTTGTAGTATTTTTGCCTATATGATAATAGAAAAATAACGGAATTTGTTGTTTATTTCTGGTTTTTTTACCAATATTTGAAAAACTAAAATTTTTAAATGGTAAACTACAAATGAAATGCATATAGATAGACAAATAACTCCTTATTTAAAATAAAATTGGCAGATTATCTCAAATAATAAATATCTCAAACAATAATTTTTGTAATATTTTGTTCTGAACAAGTTCTTCGATATCTCTAAAAATACTGAGCTGGCTAAAAAGCAATATTGGTACGTTTTAAAATAATTTTATTGTCAAATTCAATTTTGTCTTTAATAGAATAGGATGAACCGTTTTTCAGATATGTTAGCATTTGCTGTGCAAATGCCGCATTTTTTAAGTGAGTATATGAGTTGAACCACCTCAAATCAACCAACGGTTAGATCTCACCGTGTTCGATTTGGATGCAAAATTGTGTGGAATTTTTTTTGTATATAAGCTGTTGATATAAAATGTTGGGCTTCAGCTCCTTCGGGTGAGAAGATATGGCGTTATCAAATTAAAAAAATTAAATATGTTTAATATATCCACAAGTACTTTACTTACAGACTTCAGCTGTATATCGTTTGAAAGGTCATATAACCCCGTCCACAATGACGTGCGTAAAATTTTGATGGACCAAAAAATTTTTAGATTCCCGAAATCTAAAATCGCTATATCTTAAAGAAGGCTAATAAATAATTCATATATCTGTTGGTTCAATTACATGTCTACCTAGACTACTTATCTCCAAAACTGTGAGATTATTATATCTAAAGTTATAGCGAAAAATGCAGAAAAAACTAGAAGAGTTAACACAACCTTCAATTACAATAGTTTGCAATAAAAAATGGTGTTCAAAAGAACAGTGACTTCTAAATCAATTATGGATCGCTGAACCCCAAACTGAAATTCATTTATTTTTACTATGAACTATTTTTAGATATCCGCGGAAAACGTGCTTAATTGAAAAAATCACGTTTTCGCAGATATCTCGAGAGCAATTCTTAGGAAAAATAAAGTAATGTTATTCCTTCCTTTCCTTTAAAAACATATTTGATTTAAGCTTAATTTTTACTGCAAACTAGTGATGTTGAAGATTCTGTTAGTTTTTCTAACTCTTTCTACGTATTTGTCTATAACTTTAGTTCATGTAAAAATGATAACAAAACAACACTCATACTTTTTGAAAATTTTAAAATTTACCTTTTTTGAGATATAACGGAGAGAAGGGCACCTTTGAACACATGGCACCTTTGAACAATGTTGATAAAATCTCAGTTTAAAATTTTTTCCGACCTTTAACCGAGTTTTTCACATGGCAACCTTCTTTTCTAGCAACGTCATCAACTTTTGCTAGTTTTTTCAGTCGTCGACCGAATGTAGTTGCGTGAACAAGTTTTCATAGTGCCATTGTAAATTTATTTTAGGTTTGAACAACAAAAGGGGCACCTTTGAACATGTTCAAAGATACTAAAAAGGTCTTAAAAAAAGTTTAAAAAAAGTTAAAGTTAAAAATTAAAGTTAAAGTTAAAAGTTAAAGTTAAAAAAAGTTAAAAAATGTGTTATTTTTGAGCTGAAGTTTCGTTTATATGTTTTTAAGTTTATTTTTATGCCTTAATAATATAAAACTTATTTTTGATTTGATTTTTTTTTGTTTTTGAATGTTAATGTTTGTGTTTTTCATAATAAATAAATCGAATTTATTATATACATAAAAAATATAACTGTTTATGTTATTCTTGGACATAAGCGATATAAGAAAAATTTACCGTTCAAAGCTGCCCCAGCCTAGTTCAAAGCTGCTGTCCCAGCCTAGTTCAAAGCTGCCCCGTATGGGGGGCACATTTGCACACAATGACTTTATCCATTAAAAAAATAAAAAAATTTAAATCAAACTAAAAATTAATTACTTGTAGACTTAAACTACAGTTTATTGCCATGCATATTAGTTACATTATGTAAAAAGCCAATAATTCAAAAATATAAATTTTTATGAGGCTTGAAAGCAAAAAGTGTTCAAAGTTGCCTTCCTCTCCCCTACCGATTATAGCTTAGCAAATTCTGTTAATTTTACTTTTTAATTAATTTTACTTTTTAATTAATTTTACTTTGAACATAATTATTTCAACAGTTTGGACTTAACTAAGTCTATGTAGATATGAAATTAAGCTAACATTAGGCTTGTTTAAAGATATACGGAATATAGTTTTGAAAGTTCTGTTGCTTTTTCAAATGTTTATATATATATATATATATCTTTATATATAATATCACTTTTGAAGTAAAAGTTCTATGAAGATAAAAAAATTAACATAAATATATATACTTTTGAAAATCTTTAAATTTACATTTTCTTAGATATAGCGATTTTAATTTTTCTGATATAGATATTAATTAAATCTTTTTTGACGTATTAATGTGGCTCGAGACATTTTTTAATCGCAACATTGTGAAGAGGGTCTTACTACTTTTCAAACAACATATTGCTGAGCTTTCAAACATTTTTGGATATATTTGTAATTATGTAAGTAGACTTAAGCTTTGTTAGATTAATTTTTTTAATCTTGATGACGTCGTATACCCATAATTAGATGACCAAGGAACCTTACATTTTATAGCCGTGTTTTGTTTTACATTAAAAAAATTCTATACCGAATTTCATTAAATTCACAGATGGTGAGATCTATTTAACCCTTTTTCGTAGTTGTTTTGAAGGAGATTAACTTAAATACATATCTCGAAAACTAAAACAAAACAAAACAAAAAGAAGGAGATTAACTTAAATACATATCTCGAAAACTAAAACAAAACATAAAAGTCCTACTGGAACCGAACACCTAAAGTACATGAGAAATAACAAATCAGTTGCTCTAATGCTAAGTTGGATCGAATTTGTAAATATTGTGTAATCATTAGTTTAATAATTTCAAAAGCTAATGAGTGTTTAATATCATTAAAACAAAAGATATATAATAAATAATAAAATAAACTAATAATCCATTTTCTAGAAGGATTTTTGATTATATTTGTAATTAAAATTAAGTTTGTACAATAAACCTCCTTCCACAAAGAAAACTTTTGTTTCAAGAGCTGGTATCTTACCAAGAAATTTGGTAAAGTAAATAAATTTTGGGATTTTTTTTTGTTTGTTATAAAATTATTAAATATGTAGAATTCATTTCTTCGTGTATTTATTATTGGCCTGACAGTTAAGTAGTTAAGAGTGTATGAGTGATAACAAGAAAGAAATCTTGAAATCTTGCTATAGGTATGATTTGGAAAGTTTATAAAGTTAAATAAAATTTAAAGTATATTTATTGATTAGGGGGAGAAAGTTTTTATGAAAACTAAGTTAGTTCTATAATTTTTTATTTAAAATGTTAAATATATTTTAGTCATCTGTAAAATGACATTAAGATTATATGGTTTTTAATTATTTACAAATATTTACAGCAAAAGCTTTCATATTTTAATTTAAATACTTTCTCATTTCAATGTCCTAGAATCGGCAAACTTTTTTTTTGGGCATTTGAAAAACTTCTAAACATAATTTTACTGTCATGCAACCATAAATGTAATAGCACCAGATGTTAAACAAAAATTTACGCTTGAAGTATGACAACTACTATCGGAGTTACAACAATATTCTTTGTTACTTTTTGTTTTTTTTATTTTATTATTTTTTTGTTTGCTTCAAACAATAAAAATCAATTTAACTTTTCCATTACTTGCTGGTTTGATACAGATTTTTGATGAGGCTTTTTTTCTTTTCGTTTGACTTTTAGAAAGTGTGAACATTGTTGAATAGAATATTAGTTAAGTATTGGCTATGATTTTTGTGCAAACAAAAGTTTCAGACAGTCTGATATGCTATCTTAGAACATAATCAAAGTTTGAAATTGTAATAGAGACCCAATCATTTAAGTTTGATCAAATTATATTGCAACAAAAAACAACTAAGCTATTGTTTGTGTATAGTATTTAGAAAGTTCTATACTAATTAAATAAATTTTTGACAAGCAGCTATTGAAAACATCGAAAACTTTTATAAGAGGAGGCAACGAAAGAAAATATTGATACAGAATGCCTCTGTAATACATACATATTCACATATAACAATGAGTGTATATTTCCTAATATGATAAGGGGTGGCTTTCTTATGTCTGTAATAGGTAGTCTGCGGGATGTTATTAGTATCAAGATAGCTTAAAATTCAATCAACTATTTTAAGAAGTTAATTTAGTTTGTACGCCTTGTTAAAAAAAACTGCTCAAGATATATACTGCCCTCCTAAGGAAGAAAGTCATAAGCGCAAAAATTCCAAAATTGTGATAAGAGGAGATTCGGAGCCGCGAATGAGCTTAAACTTAAAAACCCTATTTTCAACTGTTAATTACTGAAAAACATTAAACAAAATGGTCACAACTTCCACTTCTACGTTTTGTTTTATTTTGAAATATAAATATCTCAAAACTAGTAAAATTAAGATGTGACTTTCTTTCTTAGGGGGGCAGTATAGCTGGGTAGTCAGTTTCTTTTTTGCTGTATGTTATTTATGCTTGTGCATATTTTTAATTTGTTTGCTCATCTCGAGTCTATTGCTTTAATTTCACCTTTTAAAATATATCTTATTATTTAGAGAAATGCTAGTGGAATAGATAATGCTTTAAAGAGCTTTAACGTGTCATTATTGTACACCTATAAATTTATACTAGATCCTACTATTTTTTTTTGTTTTCGCAAAACTCTTAATATTGTTTTCTTAATTAATCGATATGCAAATGAATTTTAATGGAGGAATTTATATATGTTTCATTAATTGTCTATTTGCACACAGCTTACAAAAAATATCTCTTATTTTATTTTTTCATTGCTCAGCTTTTCATTTACATGCACACATTTCTTAACTATTTGTTTTTATTGCGGTTTTTTGTACAAACAAATGCATACAGTTTCCCGCATGCAAGAACACACCTATAGGAGCAGAAATGTTCTATTTGTATGAGTAAAACTATATAAAATACAATGCAATAGCGGTCTTAACGAAATATAATAGAAAAAAGCTGTGGAATAAACATTAGTATCTACCATTAATCTCCAGCATAAGCTGTGTTCATTTATCTTCATAAGTCTTCTTTGTGTCTATTAAAAACATACAGTTAAATAATCGTTATTTTTTTAAACGGCTTAAATAATGTCAAGGTTATGTATGTGTTAGTGGAATAATACATTAAATTGAAAGGATTTTAAACTAACAAAATGGCTTGCAAAGCAGCAACTAGGAAAACCAATTAAAGATTACAAAAAACTCGGTATTTCAAATAAATAGTTGGTACATTTTCAAAGGTTAAAGCATTATTTAGTCTGAAATCTATAATTTAATACATTACAAAAAGTATGAGATACCACATATACAAAATGTAAGAGATGACCCACACTAGTGTATATGAATATGTATCCCTGTATGGAAGAGAACCTATTACAAGATAGGTCACGTGACTAGTTTTAAAGATTGACAGCGGGTTCGAGTTCCGATACTTTTTATGAAATGGACCGATAACTTGTACGTGGCATAGTCATTGGAGAGAGTCAATTGACATAATAAAGATACTCAGTGATATGTTCTAGATCCAAACTTAAGGTATTTGTCCTGCGGTGGTTTCTTTAATATCTGTCAAATTGATGCACTTTAAATAAATATTTTTGATTTTCAAAATACCTGCTTGTAATGTAAGGTGGTCGTGAAAAATTAGGTTTTCCCAGAATAGAAAAAAAAATTATTTTTACATAAAAAATATGAGGTTTTTTTATTTTTTTAACAGAAAGAACATAAGAGAAATAATAATTTTTATACAGCTTCAATTTTTCACTATATGTGACCTTCTCCGAGAAAAAGGACCTAGTGTGTCAAAAAATCGCATCTCCCAACTGAAGCTATGTTCAAAGTGGTTATGCGTTATGAAACTTTAAATGCGTTTTTCTCAAAACTTTATTTTCACACACTAGGTCCCTTTTCTCGGAGAAGGTCACGTATAGTTTGTTTTGAAAATATCTCCGTAAATATGACATTTATAAAAAAAAAATCAACTATGACATTTTCATAGAGAGTTTCCTAGAGAGTTTTCTAGAGAGATTTTATTAAAAATGAATTTAGATTGTCTCGCGACTAGAAATTTTCCCAATACTCATATTGTTGAGGGTCGATCGGGAAAGCATGTTTTAAGCCCAAAAGGATTATCCCATTTGGGATCTGGGAACTTGTTGGTATAGTCCATCTACAAATTAGTGAGTTAACATAAGTTCTTCCCAAGTGGGAAAATATTTTGAACTTGTTGGGAAAATAAGCATTTCTTATTTTCTTCGACCTTAGTTTGTTAAATTATATTTGGGTTTTTTTCGGCTCTAGGTCACAACAATGTGTTTAAATAAAACTTGTTGGGAAAATCAAACACAGATTTTTAATCATAATTTTTGCTCATCTTCAATAGAGGTGATTTTTGCTTACTTTTGTCCTTTGGATAGCTTCATCAATTTTAATTCAATATTAGAGTTTGCTATTTTTCCAACTTGAGCAAATGTTGGCACGATTTCGATTTTTCGTCACAGGTAACCAATGGGGTCCTAGATACGTTTCTGCTTTACATCGCAATTGGGATCCCAGTTGGATTCCAAATGGGTTTGCATGCAAATTTTTCTTCGGGGTATTCTTTTTGTTTAATGATGCGTACAAAAAAACCGACTACAAAGTAAGCGTGCCACTGCCCACATTTTTAATCATAATGTTATACTTTCACGAAAACTAATAGTGTGTGCGAAGATTCATAAGAAAAGGTTAAGTAGAAGATGTTAAAATGAATATTTACTTTTCATTGGCGTGCCGCTGCCCACTTTTCTAACCATAGGTTGTATTGTAACGATAACTCTGTGTGTACGCAAAGTTTCTAAAATTGGTTAAGTAGAAGCTGTTGTAAAAGAATATATACTTTGCATGGACGTGCCCACTTTTTTAATCACGATGTAGGATTCAAAGAGAAGTTTAATATCTTTGCAAAGTTCCATAACTGGGGGTCTACATTAGCCATGAAGTTGGTATGAACATCATGTCGAACATCGCATATGGCTCATGTAGACCGCTCATGTCCATGTTTCGTCCATACTCTGTCATTGATGCCCGAACGCATCTCTGAGCATCAATGTTCGCCATGAATTTCGCCGTCAACAAGCATTTTCAATAGAAAGAAAAGAGGCAGAAAAAAATTGGTAAATATTCCATTTCTACAAAAAACACATTGATAAGGCAGAACATGGACACCGTACGTATTCACCACAACAAAAAGTTGATGATTTTGTTACAGTTGCTCTGCCGTTCATGTCATGTTCAAGTCGATAGCTCCTGGAGACGTAGGGTAAGAATCGGTTGAAAATTAATGTGTATTTACTGTATTGGTGCAAGCAATCTTCAAGTACATCCTTTTAGATAAAGAAGAAAAGTTTGAAATCGGTTTTTAAATGGCGGAGATTGGAGGGAACATAATTTTCTTTTTTGTCGGCTAAAAAATAAAAAATAAAAAACATATTAAATTTTTTAATCAATTGATAAAAAAAATTTAAAATTAAAGTTTTTTTAGGCGTCCGGGAAAATTTAGTTTTTACGACCACCCATTTGTATAGTTAGAGGAGCATTTTGCTAAAATGTTTGTTCTAGTTTTCTATTATTAAGGGTTACGACTTAGGGACATTTTGTATCATTCCCGTTTTCACCAGTCATAGGACAAGTACTTTCCAGACAATTGGTATAACATAGCCTGGAAGGGTATTTTTATTTAACGTAATTTTTATTGAATCTATAGCGCTGCCTGTTTAAATCTATAGAAAAACATAAATGCATATTAATAATCATAATAAAGTAAATATAACGAATAAACATGGTGTGCTGTAGGATTAAATTCACACGTAAACACACTTACTCACTAAGTCACCAAGGCTCATAAAAAACCTCTCATACACACACATACTTACAACCATCATACGAGAATATATATTAAGTTGTGGCTCTGGTTAGGAGCGCATTGTAAACAAGCTTCAATGAATAAGTGAAAACGACCAAATAAAATATAAATTTTTCCCCTGATGACAACTACAACATGAACTTTAACTCATTTACCCTCGTTGAAAATTTTCAGCATTTTAAATGAAAACAACAATAGTACACTCACACACAAACACACACAAAAGCATGAAGTACAAGGAAACAACTGCACCAACGAAACAATATCCTCTACCGATAGAAACAACATACACACATCCGCACGAGTATTTAGTAAACCACAATTATACCACCAACATAACACGCCTGCACACTTATAAATTTTCGTAAGTATGTGTATGTATTTGCTTTTGTTGTCCTTGCGCTTACTGTCTGGCAAGTAGCTTGTCCGTACGTCTACTTGGAAAAATGGCTGTCTAGTATTTTGCTGGCAAAACTTTAGAATGAAAAACAAACTCCTTATAAGTATATGCTTTGATAACGGTTTTAGCTTGCTTTATACCCGCATCCGGTTGTTACGTATTGTTTATTTACTCTTAACACGTTCACGGCCAAAGCGATCATTCTAAAGATGGCTACTTTAGTAGCCATATGTAGATATTTGGATCTTCCGTTTGTGAGTAAAGCTAGGAATATTTGGTTTTCGTTGTCCGATTACATTGTGCAACAAAAAACAAAATAAATAAAAAATAACAGGGATCCAACGACTGATTCTATTAAAAAATACCATACAATACAAATATAAATAAATACGTATCGTTTTAAAAGCTTACCCCTGGGATTCATTTTAGGTGGAGTTAAAGGTCGCCATACTTCAACTTTTTATATGTTATTATAGTAGATCGGTGTAGAAAACAGGAAATAGTCTGTACATTTAAAAAATTTTGAGAGAGTCTATAGCTAAGTGTTAATTGTTTCGAAAAATTTAAAGACGAATAGAAAGGCATCCTATTTTTTAAGATATCAACTTTTATTATTGGTCTCAAATAAATTTCATTCTTCTTTGCTCAAGAATTTAAACACTCGATTATTCTATACCTCACCTCGGCGAAAAGAAAACTTAATAAATGAGGAATCATTTTTAGCTTAAGTGTGTTGGCGTTTATTTGCTTTGTTGATAGGTTCAATGCACTGTTTTAATCTTGTTGTTGTTTATTTTGATTGTTCGTGTTGTGTAAATATAAATAGGCGACAAATAGCTAACAAACGTCGTGTTCCATGACAAAATCCCCAGCTTATGCGCTGTGCCTTTTTAGCGTAAAGCGTTTAATACTAGCAAAAAATATTTAAAAAAAATATTAGAGAAATTGAAGGGGTCGGATCAAAAACAGTTCGATTTTGCATGGAATGCCCCATATGCATTAATATGTACTATATGTTCTTAGCATTTACTTTGTGAATTATCTTTGCTTACAATAACAAAAAACTTCGTTGTTTTTGGTACTGCTGTATATAAAGAAATACTCTAAAAGTCCACGAATAGAACGTGTAGTGTTATTAGAATACTGTGTCGTATTAAATTTTGTTGGCATGGTATTTAATCGCTTCTTGATAATTTTTACAATTTATTGACTTATATTTTGCTTTGTATTTATTTATCTTAAGAGTTGATTTAGTGCCTGTAACAATCAAGCAATATAGGTTTCAATAGATTTTTATAGATAGCAAAAAGTAAAGGACATTACAAATTTTTATTAACAGCACAGAATGAAATACAATTTTCAAGAATATTTTAATATGTTGCCTTGACTTTCTGTCGTCTAACACGATAAGAAATTTCTAAACGACAACGGAACACAAACACATATTTAATAAGGTGTCAAGCATAAATATCCTTTTGTATGTTTAACACAATATTATTAATAAATCATAAGACTGCAATAAAAAGTTTATTATCTACTTTAAAATCGAAAATTGCTATTTTATGGAAACATATTGCTGTTACATAGAGATAGAGAGATATAAGATAAAGTAATGCATTTATATATATAAAAAAAAGTTGTGATATATGTTTGCAATACATCAAGATAATTATCGTAAGTCCTGTTTTGAAATATAGCCCACCGCGGCTTCAAACAGCTGGGTCGAAAAGTGTATTTTCTTAAAGCTAAGGTCATACCCTATGATTTTTACTCACATCGTTTTGCAATCGGATCGCAAGTTCCAAAGATACATATATATTTTTATTTCACCAATTTAAAATTTACGTTATTTTTCCATGTTTCTTGGAATATTGATTATGTCAAATTCATTATGAATATAACGTTACGAATATTATATAACCACTTTAGATTAAAAACCAAATTAGTTCGAAATAATCCCATTAATATACAAAATAAGCTAAAAATAAAAAAACCTAGTTTAAGATATCCAAAGTTATTTAATTAGTTTAGCCTCAGTTCGTTTCCATTTAACCTTTCGATTAAACTATTGTCATTTTAGAAGGAAATTCTAAATCATGTAATAATTGAATATTCAAAGAAAAATTTGGTTACACGGAAGGTTGAACTTACATCAGATGTTTCGATACCACTACAGTCTTCTCATCAGAATTCTTTTTCGCCTAAACAACACTGCCAGCGACGACACATCAACCACCAATGAGCTGAAAATCCTATATACTGTTCAACACTTTGGGTAGCAAATAAACATTCACAAAGCGTTTGAAAATATCGATGATATTTCATGCTGGTAATGACAGAAGTCAAAAAGCTTAAAGTTGATCATGATAAGAAACAGAGTATAGCTCCGAACCTTCGTTTCCGATAATAGTTGAGGAAGATGTCACAAGATGGCGACTTAGCTGTTAATTGGTAAAAAGTAAATAGGATTTTCAGCTCATTGGTTGGCCAAAAAGAATTCTGATGATAAGACTGTGGTAGTCTCGAAACATCTGATGTAAGTTCAATCTTCCTCGCAACCCAATTTTTCTTTGAATGTCAAATTATTACATACTATCAAATTTCTTTTTAAAATAAAGATAATTTAATTAAAATATTAAATTAAAAATGAACTTAAGCCAAACTAATTAAATCACTTTTAATAAAAATCATACAGTTCGACTAAATTTATAACTCAGTAGTTTCGGATATCCGAAAGTTTTTTTATAACTATAGAAAACACCTTAATAATTAATATTCCATAAACTTTTTATTATTCATATTTTTGTTTACATACCTGTGTGCTAGTTAAGTAAAATTGTATCTATTTGTAGATTTGCTTGCTTGGCAGCATTTTACAAGTTTGCTGTAATTTTTTTTTTTATATTTGCAGTTATGCTTATGGCTTTTTTATTCCAATTCATATACAAGTTGCAT
This sequence comes from Panzeria rudis, assembly GCA_956483635.1. Lineage (NCBI taxonomy): Eukaryota > Metazoa > Arthropoda > Insecta > Diptera > Tachinidae > Panzeria > Panzeria rudis. Next base: position 153,129,558 of record OY101447.1, on the reverse strand, counting down.
AAAAGTGCAGTTAGTTGAAAATAATCGCAGTTTGAGTAGTTCTAGTAAAGTTAGAAATAAACTTTTTATTACATTTTTTCTTTCAATATGCATACTTCGCAATTTTTTATGAGTTGAAATAACATTTTGTTTAGTTTAGCACAAAAAACCTTAATATCCTTTTTTAACGAATAATTTCGTTTAATTTAAATGTTACGATTTTAAGATCTTGCCTTGAACTTAACCAAAATATCTGATGTTTGTGTCAGAAAGTAATAAAATTCATCAAAACTATTTGGCAGTTGTGTACTCTGTACCGTAGCTTGTTCACAAGTCGCATTTTCCTAAAGCAAATTTATTATAAATATTTGCATGTACTCCTTCATTCGCTTAGTATCATGTTTGAACATTTTTTACGTTCCTGTTGTTTTCTTGGTTGTTCGGTACTTCCGCTCGATTTACCTTTAAGCCAAGTAATTTAATGTTGCCCTGAATGTGAGCATGTTGTAGTAGTTGTTTTAGATGTTACTGTTACTGTTGTTGTTGTTGCTTTTGCTGAAGTATGTTGAAGAATAAACAAACTTTATTTATAATATTTATACCCTACGCTAAAAAAGATGGTACTTAATAGAACCGATCTGGTCACTACGATGCCTTATGCATACATATTTTGTGCTCCAGTTCATTACGCTATACAACACGAAAAAAATTACGGTGTTCTGGCAACCGATTCTGGTAGAGAAGACCAAAAAAAATTATACCCGTGTCGGAGTTTTATTTTACGAGGGTTAAATTTTCCTCATTTGTCCTGTTCGTGCAGCATATCGGTAATATGAAACTATGTGTTCTTTATATCTTAGGTGTATATTATGTTATACAAATATGTAGAAAATATTGAGGCAAATATTTTTGTGGAACATATGAACCCTCTAGCTCCACCACATTAAAGTCCTTTTTGGCTCTATTCTAACAACAAGAGAAAAAAAAACATAAAATGGGGGAGGGCGGGACGAAATGTTGTACAAAAATGTTCGCCATAAAAGTTTACTATAGTTCTTTAAGACGACTAAGCTCCAGACTTAGCTCGTACGCCAGAAATCATTGAAAACTTAAACTGCGCTTAAGGGTTATTTTCATACTCATTCACAGTTAGTATTTAGCATAAGAAATCTTGTAAGCTTTACGTTTAAATTATAAGTTGCGTTGAGCGTTTTTATGTAAAACACCACGAACAACATTTTTATAGAATATTTGAACCCCCTATGTCACCGCTTCTGGTAGATAAAGCTAAATAAATACACACGCCTATCAGCGTTTTGAAAGTTTATATCTGGAACTCATTTCAGGGCGGGTTAAATTTCACCATACTTTTTTATTGAGTTCTGGTGTCGAGGCATAGTAAATTTTGTAATCCTTATAGGCTTTTTCCACTTGCCAACATCTAACATCTCCCATCAATTTGCGAAGATGACAACATTTTCCCATAAGAATTATACAGGGCTAAAATCGACATCATTCTACATCTTTAAAAGATGTTCCTATCTCATTTTGTATCATCTTACATTTTTCGATAATTTTGGTGTCACCAATAGAAAAATGACATTAAATTGAAACGAAATTCAAAGCTAGTGAGCCAGGGATGGCACATTAGATATTAAAATTGTACCAATTGCTGTCTCAAATAACCGTTCCGATACATAACCTGTACAAAGTATCAAGTACTATTTAAATAAAAAATACGGGATAGAACAATTTGCAAGACCTTTAAATTAGCAGAGGCTACGTTTCGTGAGTTAACATTATTGGACCACTTTCAATATTTCTATTTTTAAGGCGAACTTTGTTTTTAATACTTCGCAAAGCTAAAATTTAATTCATATAAAAAGTCGCATTCATATAAAAAGTCGAAAATGTAAAATATTTTATTACAATGGAAGAGTTGCAATAAGTAGAATTTCTAATATATACAAAAATTATTAATTGTAGAGTAAGTGCGGGTAATGTGGTATACCTATTTGTATTTTGATTGCCAAATATTTAGGTATTGCCCGATCAAAGTAGGATTTTGCCATCCATATGCTGCATGTGTTATGCTTCCAGAAAGCCACTTGCGAAGGATACTAAACACATATTTTTAGAGATTTTTGAAAAATTGTTGAAAATCTCATTAAACGTGAATTTAAAAAATGTGCAGGTAATATGGTACACCACATGATGCTAATGTAGTATAGTGTACCACATTACCAGCTCATGGTGATTATTTTACATTAGATCCTTTTTTTACACATAAGTATGTGAGAATTAGTATTTTATTGCAATTAAAAAAAAACAAAAATAACAAATTTAATTCATTAAAAACATAACAATTTCATTAATTTCTACTTTGTTGAAATGACTTAGAACTTTCAGTCTTAGCAATAGTAACTCAAAAGAAAAGATAGAATATAAGGTACACTTAGTTGCAGGAATCACAAACAAAAATTGCGCTTCGCTTAGGAATGCAGAGCTCGTGAGCCCAAACCTGTTCGCATTGCAAACATGCAACCCATGGCTTAACTATGGCATCATCTTTATAAGCCTTTTCACAGTAATTGCACAAGGTGTCTCTTGTAGGTGGAACATCTGAATAGTCCTCTTCCTCGGATGTGTCATTTAAGTTAAGGTTTTGATCACTATCGCTTGATTGTGAATCAGTTCGAGGTTTCTTTCTGTTGCAATTTTTAGGCACTTTTTCAGCAGATGCATTTATGGGAACTTTACGTTTTCTGTTGATGTTTTCAATGCTCTGCATTAAATCGTTTTTATACGGCGAAGTTGTGAGTACTGTAGCTTTAGTTTTTCTACCCTTGCGATTCGTTTCTGGCTTCCGCATTTTAGGTGGTGGAGAAATCTCCCACGGGGTAATGTGATTTCTACTCGTGCTAGGGCTTTCCTCTGAAAAATTAGTATCTAGTAATATAATGATATCTATCTACGACGATAATCAATTTACTTACGATCCCCAGATATTATGTCATTTGAAGTTTCTGCCACTGTGCTGTTCGTAGTTTCCACTGAATCTGTAAAATAAATTGATGGAGTTAACGCTTTTTGAATAAAAGTAATATCTTGTATCTACCTGATACATTTTCTGCAATGAAATCAGCATCGGTAAAAATATTTTTATTAAAAGGATAAATGCCTGTGGTTTTAAAACCATTTATCGCTATTTGGCCAGTCTGAACTTTTAAGTAGGCTTTGGTGAATAGGCCTGTGATATCGAAGTGTGTTAGTTTTCTTCCTTGCTCTCGTATGAATCTTCTGATTTCATCATTATAATACTTTTTAAAAGGACCCATAAATGTTTTGTCTAACGGTTGGAGTTTGTGTGTTGAATGAGGCGGCAGTGATATGATGGTAACGTTGTGTTCTCGAGCTAAATTGAGAACTTCTATATTGCGGGTGTGGCTGTAATGTCCATCTAGAATAAGCAAAACCGGCTCGGCTGCAGACGGCTTGGTTTCGTTTAAAAAATGGCGGAACCATTCCGTAAAAATAGGAATTTGTACCCAACCAGATAAATGGCACGCCGACTTGGAACCAGGGGGAGCATCCTTCATAAGAAGTGGGTTGTTATTTTTACGGGGAAATATAAAAAATGGTGGCACAAACGCTCCTCCTGCGCTCATGCACGTAATCACGGTAACTAAAGACCCACGCTCAGCTGATGTCATCGTACCAATTTGCTTTTTGCCTTTTCTAGCAATTATTTGTTGTTGCTGTGAAGGCACCACTGATATACCGGTTTCGTCTACGTTCCAGATACGTGTAGGTGGAAAATTATGCTTAGTGTACTCTTGATCAAGCAAATTAAAAAATGTGTCAACATTTTCTCTAGAGAGCACGAGCACGGTCTGCGCTGGTCCCACTTGGTTTTCTATAGCTTAAAACGCTTCGATGACGGTTAATAAAACCGTTTAACCAGTATCTTCCAGCGCATTCTTTCATTATAGAGAACTTGTTGGGAATTTTGTTGATTGTGGCAATTTGAAAACATAACGATCGTATATCGGCCCTTGTTAGTCCCCAATATCGTGACTCCATTTCCAATATATACTGAACCAACTCATTTTCCATATTCGCAGTCAATGTTGGGGGTCGACCAAGCTTACTTCCCAAAAGTTCTTCAATGGTTTTATCACTTCTTGCATTCCGTTGCAAAGTTGTATGGGGTACACCAAATGTTTTTGATGCCAAGAGAATACCCATTTCACCATCTCGAACAACCTGTATGGCTCTTCTCATGTCTTGAGTTTCCCATTTTCTTATTTCCCCTTTTTTCGGCATTCTGTTTTCTTTGGAAGATAATGTGGTACACTATACCAGATTAGCTGCCTCAAGCTCTACCACAATAGCTGCACTTGTGTTTGATGACAATATTTAATTATTTTAAAAAAATTACTATATATATGGAACAAGTGTATATATTGTTCACTTATTTGGTACTTACCAATCAGTATACACTTAAATTTATAAACCTTAAAAAACACCTTCAACAAAAAAACTTGTTTTCTATCACCAGCCAAAAAAAAGTCGACCACACAACAAATTGAATTTTTTCAACTGACTTGCAGAATGACTTGCAAAAATGAAACAGATGATTGCTCTCTTAATTCTCAGAGCGCCCCAAACTATTAAGCTTGTTTTTGTTATAGTTGTGTTGTTAGTTTAAGAAAAACGCTACTATACCACATTACCAACCTATACCACATTACCCGCACTTACTCTACTATATAAGCCATTGGTATACCATTGTACTTTTAAAATCTGAATTGTACTAAGATTGGTACAATTGTACCAATTTTGCCATCCCTGATGTGAACACTTTTCAGATGTATGTGTGAAAAATTATGCAACCATAATTAAATATATAATAAAGTTTTATTTCCTTCCTCTAAGATGGGTTTCTATTAATTAAAACTTTTCTCATTTTATATTACAAACAATTAATTTCTTGTTGTTATTAATAAATTTCATTTTTTAATTTATTACGAACAATGTGACTTTTCATATATCTGACATTTTGAAGATGGTAGATGTTAGATGTTGCAAGTGTAATAGGCTTTTCACACCTGCATACATTTCGCAGGAACGCATGGAAAATGCTGATAATGTGAAACATGGATTTACACTTGCAACATCTAACATCTACCATCTTCAAAATGTCGTTCGACCTTCGAATAGCTATTATGTCCAAATTAATGAGCTATTTTCGATTAGAAATTCAATTTGCTAAATCCGACTTAAGCACAGGCCGACTTCATAAACGCCAGAATGCATTGCAGTGACGCGACTTTATATTGTTTACAACAACAAAGCACATACAACTTTGCTTCACTGCAATGCATTGTGGCGCTTATGAAATCGGCCACACTTTCATTTTTGACATGAATATATATATATAGAAAAGCGATATATTTTCTGTACTTAATACATGTTTCTGGTGTTTTGGTACAATTAATTTTTAAAAAGACAGCAATTGGTACAATTTTAATATCTCATGTACCATCCCTGATTCACAAGCTTTTAATTTCGTTCAATTTAATGTCATTTTTCTAGTGGTGACACCAAAATTATCGAAAAATGTAGGATGATACAAAATGAGATAGGAACATCTTTTAAAGATGTAGAATGATGTAGATTTTTAGCCCTGTATAATTCTTATGGGAAAATGTTGTCATCTTCGCAAATTGATGGTAGATGTTAGATGTTGGCAAGAGGAAGAAGCCTATAAATCAATGTTTCATATTTCAACATTTTCCATGCGTTCCTGCGAAATGTATGCAGTTGTAAAAAGCCTATTACTTTTAAGGTATAAGAAAACATATTAACCATACAACTCTTCGTTCTATGGGTACTTTTGTTTCTTTCGCAAAAAAGGCGCTGAAAACTCCCCTTCAGCGGTGATATAGTGCGCTGAAAGGTTCTATTAAAATATTCCTCATGATGTTTGATACAAAGCTGTTGAACCAAGCTCATACAAGATTTCTATTCAGAGTATTAGTTATGAATAAGTACGAAAGTAAACTTTAAATACATATTAAGTTTTCAATGATTTCTGGTGTTCAAATTGAGTCTACAGCTTGGGTGTTTTTGAAGGCTAGCAGTGGAATTTTATGAGAAGTATTTTGAAAAACGTTTCAGCCCACTAAATCACTGATGAAGTAAGGTTTTGGTCCCTGATTTAAGAGGAAATAAAAAAACCTTTACAAGTAGTCACTATAACTATTTATGTGCAAAAGGGGGGAACTTTAAATCTCCCTAAAATTAATCCCAGATATAAAATTTCAAAACGACACATGTACTATATATTTCTTTGGTGTCCTCTGCCAGAACCATTAGTTAGAACCATTTTACTTTTTGTGTTCTACAATGTAATAAGTAGATGAGAACGACAAAGTAATATCTTGTTGTATATGTTACTGAAAGTCTGGTAGGACTATAACATAACAGAGTCAGCTGTATAAATTCGCTTATTTAAGTATCGGTATAATCTTAAATCCAAATTAACTTAAGTGCAAATATTCAATTGCTTTTAGGTCTAAATCATGTTACTAATAAGCCAATTCGAGGAAAAGTCTACCATAAAAAGTCATAAAGTTCTGTTAACAGTAATTATTAACTAAACAAATCAGAAAGTGTAGGGCTTATTCTTTGTCTATATTAACCATAAAATTATTATTTTTTTAGATTCTTATTTCATTTCGTTGCATTTTTATGTAAGAAAAACTATAGTAGCACAAGCCATAAAAAAACAAACAATACAATAACGAAATGTTTTTATTTAGTTTTTCATAATTTCGGATTTATTTGTAATTCAGCGAATTCTTATCAAAATAACAATTTTTATTCGCCACTATTTATTTTCTTCTTTATTGCGCCAAAGTTATGTTGTTTATTATTTTTATTGCATGTACTTTATTGTTTTTTTTTACTCTTCGTTCTCAGAAAACTCTTTTACAATATTCAATGTAAATAATAATTTGCTAACCAAAGGAAAAGGGAAAGTTAAAATAAATACATTTATCGGTATTCTAAAATTGAAATTATTAATAAAATAAGTACTTACTTAAAATAAAGCTACATTGAAATAAATATGTTATTTTATTTCAGTATTTTCTGTATACTTTAGTAAGGTAGTGACTTTCAAGTAAACTTAAATCAAGTGAAAGATAGATTTTAAAAATTCAGCCGTCTTCCCACTCCTATGCTTCCAATATTTTGTTCGAAACTGCATTTTATTCTAAGAGTAATCCACATAAAATTTAAAAATGTTCACTACTGCAGTTGAAAATCGTGCAACAGCAAAGCACATCAAACATTGAGGTCTTCACTATTGTTTTGTACAGATAGAGAAATATTAATAATTACATTTATGGAACGTAAGAGTTTCTGCATTTTATTCTTAGAGTAAGCCAAATCAAATTTAAAGACCTTCACGATTGAAATTGTGCAGATGTAGGAAAAGTAATAATTACTTTGCATGAGGGGTACCCATTACTATAAATCCAAGATTTATTTGGAAATCGCATATTATTCTAAGAGTAAGCCATATACATAGGGAAGTTAATAATTGCTTTGTATGGGGTAACCGTGTCCCCTCCCGATATCGTAAAAATTTTGCAGAAAACGTCGCTTTATTTTAAGAGTAACCCAAAACTTAGAGAGACTCAGTATTGTAGTTATGCAGATATAGGGAGATTATAAATTGCTTTGTATGGCGGGTAGCGGGAGGGTTCAACACTCCGTACATCAAAAAAAAATTTTTTTCTTTGAATGTTCAATATTCACATGCTTTAGAATTTCTTTCTCAGTTTGATCGAAAAATGAACTTTAGCCAAACTAATTAAATAACTTTGGATTTAAACCATACAGTTAGACTAAAAATTCATAACTCAGTTATTAATTAATTTTTTTTATTAGTATTAAATATTTTTTAGCGAACTTGGTACCAAATAAAAGGAAATACAGTAGAATTTTATACAAAATATTTACTTCAGTTCCCCTAAACAAAATTATAAAAATATGTTATTTTAAAAATATATCCTTCCATATCCTTAAAAGTTTTCATTAAACTTTTTTTTTAATTTGTATATTGTACCCCAAAACTATCTCTATAAATCTTTGAAATTTTATCTCTCTTAGTACAAAAGCTGTGGTTGTATTTTTCGTGGCACAAAATTAGTTTCTATAAAAATTTTATGTAGAAAATTAATTTATAAAAAAACATTAATTTAGAGCCGAGAGCGATAAAAACGTAATATGTGTGTGCATTTTTGAGTTTATTTAATATATATTTTGCAAAACAATCAATATATATATATGAGTGTTTTTCTTCCGACGGGGTTTTTTTGAATTTGGAACGATTTTCCGTCATCTCACGTCAAATTTGGTTTGTAAACAGACCGGTTTCGGCTATGCGCCATCTTCAGTGTTCTATTGAATACTAAATCGTTTTTCTGTTGTACGTTGTTTCTTTTATAATTCGTTTGTATACCTAACTTCCTTCCTTGATCACTTTTGTATTCTGCTCCCTATTTCTCTCTCCCGCTCTTTCTCTCGCCTCTATATGCTTTTGTGTGTCTCTACCTGCTACCTGTTTCTCTTACTATTATGTTTGTGTTTAATATTTGGTTTATAATCTGCTCTATTAGTTATCAGTTGTTTTATCCCTACGTAGGTAATAGTCCGTAAATGTACGTTTCTGGGTAATCCTTTTGTCTTGTTCATTTTCTACTATGTTGCCTGGACTATTGTTTCCTTTTGTGTAAAAATATTTTAACGGTTCAAATATTACGTCTGAAGCAGTGTTTATTTGTTCATTTATTATTCTTCCGTCAAATATTTTTTGCTTATATTGGGTGTTTTTTATTGAGGTATAGAACTTTAAGTTGGCATCACTTTTTTAACTGGCGGCCATTTTGTCAGCTGCCAAGTGATTAATATTTAGTTTGGTTTGCCATTTCATCATGAACAGGTTGACAAAAGAACAACGCTTGCAAATCGTGCAAATTTATTTCGAATATAATGGTTCAGTTCGCGAAGTTTACCGCAAGCTCCGTCCATTTTATGGTCGACATAATCGTCCATCAGAGCAATTAATTCGGTTAACCATGGATCGTTTTCGCACTACGTTTACTCTATGTGATAATACGCATCCGCAGAGACGTCGAACAGTGCGCACCGAAGAAACAATTGCCGCTGTAGAGCAAAGTGTTGAAGAGGACCCGAATGAATCGATTCGCCACCGTGCACAGCAATTGGAGCCGGTATAGAGCCATGATAACCGACTATTTTGTTCCCGAATTGGATGGCATGAATGTGGATGAGTTGTGGTTCCAACAAGACGGCGCTACATGCCACACAGCGCAAGTCACAATCGATTTATTGAAGGAAACATTCGATGAGCGCATAATTTCGCGGAATGGACCTGTCAATTGGCCACCAAGATCGTGTGATTTGACACCATTGGATTATTTTCTTTGGGGATATGTAAAGTCGCTCGTCTACGCCAACAAACCAGAAACGTTAGGGGACTTGGAAGCCAACATTCGTGGCGTTATTGCCAACATACGGCCCCATATGCTCGAAAAAGTGGTTGAAAATTGGACCTGTAGAATTGGCTTTATTCGAGCCAGCCGCGGCGGCCACATGCCCGAAATCATATTTAAACATTAATGGCATAAAATTATCCTTCCAATAAAGCCAAATTGATGGACATTAAAACGATTTTCTTGTGTTTTATTTCAATTCGAAGTTCTATACCTCTAAAAAAAACACCCTGTATATTTCCATGTTCTCTAATACGTTCAGTCGCCTTCCTTTAGGTTGTGAATGCAATAGTTTAACTGTTTTTCTAATATGTCCTGGTGTACATTTGTTGTCGAATATGTGGTTTGCGAAATTCGATTCTGGTGTTATTCCTGGTTCTCTCAGTTTCTTGTTGTAGTCTCTCATGTGCTCGCGAAATCTTGTTTTTATCTTTCTTCCAGTTTGTCCGATATAAATGTGTTGGCACGTGCAAGTTAATTTGTACACTCCTTGTTTATCTAGGAAGTCTGTTTCGTTTGTTCTGTTCTGCAGTATTCTACCCAAGTTGTTCCTTGTTTGGAGTGCTGTGTTAATGTTGTGTTTTCTAAAAAATTTTGCCAGTTTGTATGTTGATTTTCCCATATACGTAAAGGTAGCCCAGATTTTCTTTTCTTGTTCCTGTTCTCTGTCCCGTTTCTTACTTGCCTCGATATCTTTTCTAATCTTGTCAACTAGGTCTTTTTATATCCGTTGTTTTCCTCTATGTTATATATTATTCCTAACTCTTTCATATAGGCCTCAAGTGTTATGGGTATTCGTTCAAGTCTCGTTATTAATTGCCTAATTGCTGCGTTCTTATGTTGTTGAGGATGGTTTGATGAATTGTGTATTATTGTATCTGTAGCGGTTGGTTTTCTGTATATTTCGTATTCAATTCTATTTAAGCTATTGTTTGCCCTAATCGTTAGGTCTAGGTAGTTTATCCTTTCGTTCTCCTCCACTTCCATTGTAAATTTTATGTTTTTGTGTTGTTTGTTCAGTAGATCCAGAATTTGCTCCTCCATATTTCCTTCTATTACACATATAATATCGTCCACGTATCTTGCATAGAATGTTACCCCAAAATTTGTTTTTAACTCCTCTACGTATTTCTCTTCTAAATTTTGCATAAATACTTCCATGAGTATTGCTGATGTTGGATTTCCCATTCCTAGTCCGTTGATATATATATATATATATATATATATATATATATATATATATATATATATATATATATATATATATATATATATATATATGTATATATATATATATATATATATATATATATATATATATATATATATATATATATATATATATATATATATATATATATATATATATATATATATATATATATATATATATATATATATATATATATATATATATATATATATATATATATATATATCGATTGTTTTATTCGATATATATCGACCATGATCGATATTTAAAAATATATCGATATATTTTTTCACTTGCCCATGCCTACATCCTATACCTTAAGGATTAAAAGATTTCCTATACCGATTCGTGATAACAATGTACAAAAGGGGCCGAACTTTAGCTTCCCTTAAAATGAAAACCAAATGTTAACTTTCAAAACGTCCATACATGTAGATATATTTTTATGGTGCTCTCTACCAGATTCAGTCTATAGAACATTGGCGGTTTTTTTTTCGTGTTGTATACTATTATTAGTATGATCCAAAAGATTTTATACTAATTATTACATTTTTGAAATTTGTGAAATACTTTTCATAACAGGAATGAAACTGGCTGCCTATTCTAACTATTGCATAAGTTTTAGAAGAGAACTTAAAAAATATTCGATGGGTAGGAAAAAAGACGCCATAACCCTGTCAGAAATAAGAAATAAAAAATTAAGTTCAGAATATTAAGAAATTTTCTTTACTTTTTATTGCTTAGTTGGTTAGTTTTACCCGTCACTAGACTTTATTTCATGCTAAAATTATATTGATAAATCATCAAGAGTGAAAATAGAACAATTAACTTAAAAAGTTAAACAGAAAATATTTGAAACAAAATGAAAGGAAAAATAACAATAGATTATCTTTGATAAAAATACCCAAAACTAAAACTTTTTGATTTTTTCATCAGACATCATGTTATTTTTTCCCAAACTTGATTAAACTATAAAGATATTTTAAATATTTCCCTTGAGTTAGCATCTTTTTTAATCTAAGGGAACTTATATACACACTCATGCATGTTTATATGTTATATTTGTCTGTATAACTTCAGCATACGCATGATTGTCAGTTTGTATGTTGCCACTCGATACAAAGATAAATGGACAAAATAATAGTTATGTAAACTGAGAATGTTCACAAAGCTTTTCTAAACCGTTTATCTTGGTAAACATCAGTCAATTGGCAAACAATTTCCGTTTCATTTTTAAGTTTTTCGTTTTCCTAAAAAGAAATTTTTTATACCATACAAATACATGCATATCGTCACGTGAAACTCAAAACGCCCTAACAAAAATTTTATTATTCTACAGAATAAGCAATATATATAATTAACTATGTAATCAGCCAGGTATTTTTATTTTTAGATTTTGTTTTATTTATATCGCTATTTTTGTTCGGGAAAGTCTGACTTTTATAGTAGTTATGTATTTAGATCAAATACATCGGAATTTGTTAAAAAAGGATAATCGAATTTTTTGTTAGTTAAAGCTTTTTACGTTTTATTTAACGATATATATGTATTTATATATGTACATGCAAACACTCTTCAGTTTTGTTGTTATTTTCTTCTTTTTTTTAGTATTGTTTTCTTTTTGTTAGTGCTTTGGTTGTTTTATCGTTATATTGCTAGATACAAGTACAACACATTTGAAATACAAATACTCATACGCCGGGTATTACAAGAACGGATATTTTGTAGATGATTCTTAAAGCAATTATCGAATCCTCTTAAAATAACAAAATGAATGTTCTCTGCAACAAAATAAAGCAAACAAAAAAAAGCAACAAAATGTTGGTTGACAAATGGTCAGAATTAATGTGTCAGATATGTTTTTTTATATGAGCGCCTACTAACTTAACTGTGCCAAATCGACTTAGCTGCTGTTTGATTTTCCAATGCCTTTAAATTTTTATCTATAACTTACATTCTTATTTAATAACCAAAAAACTGAATATTAGTTCAATCAAAATAAGTGACGCTATTTTTCAATAAAACACAACAAAATAAATCAACGCTTAATATATATCAAACTGGTATCATGAATTTCAAATCGATGAAAATGGACATAAGCCTCTATTTATAAAAACCGCAAGGTTTTGTCTAGATCCGTCTTTATGTTGGCGTCATTCAATGCATCGCAACAAAGAGAAATATAAACTTGCTACAAGTATTAGATGAAGATTAAAAACTTCATTGAATTCATGATACCACTTTACAGCTTGTTATCATTCTTGATTTATCTAAAACGCTGTAATAAAAATGACCACTCACTTGGATGTGTAGTTCCATTTCAATTAAAATTTTTGTTATATAGTTCAAGGTATTGTTAAAACTAATGTGGTACTAACCGGCTTGAATTTGTTAAAAATTACGAAGTAAAAATAAAAGTTTATAAATAAATTTTCCAAATTACATTAAAGTTTTTGCTTAACTATTATTATCAGCATTATCCTCAATGCTGTCATAAAATATTAAAGATATCCCAGGTAAAAATGGACTGCATTTGTGTATATTAACATAGAAAATTACTTACGTATGCATCTAATATTTCTGAATAATTTCAGAAACTTTCGTCACGATCTAGATTTTATTTGGATTTATATACAGATTTTAATGAAATTCGACATATCGTCAGGTTTGACACATATGCCATAAACTAGAAATGGAGAAAAACGACAAAAAATGTTTGCATTAAGTTTTCTGCAAATATACACGATAGATTTTTTTTGCAATTTATACCATTCAACCAATTAAATTTTTATAAACTTTCATATATATAACTTAAAGCTAGTAAGCATTTATTGAAAACGAAAAACTTTATTTTATGCTGCATATCAATTTTCTTAGTCAAATGTTCCCTTTTTGCTGCATATCCATATAAAAAGATGTAAATTGTTCAGGAAACACATCTACAGAAACTTTTAAATATTAAAGAAGAAAAAAATTATGGCGTTATTGGCCGGAAAATATTGTGTAATTTTATTTTAATTGTTTGTTTTAAAAAATATTTTTTTTTATATTTTTAGACTTTTTCATAAACTGTTTTTATAAACTGTTCGACGTGTAGCAACTATACAAATTTTATCGATCACTTTCAAACTTCAAAATATAATTTTTACGATGATAAGTTAAATACATATTAAATTTGAGCTAAACGTAAAAAAATTCATGATATCTATCAACATTTAGGTGAAATTTTGGCGGATGATTGCATGAAGACTAGCTGTAAACTTGGACCGATGTCTTCAAATTTAAGTTAGGTATATTTGTAGTGCATGTTTAACTTATGAACCAAATTTTGTGCAATTATCTTAAGAATTGCTCTGTTAGTCCAATGAAAATGTTCCAAAAACTGAAATTTTAAATCAGAAATATCTCTTTTTAAGAGCTAACATTGAAAAACGGTGAACCTTATTAAAATCAGAGTATTCAAATTAAGTTTGCCCGTCGGGTATTCATTCGGTCTGAAAAAGTAGTGTCGTGCCCATGCACAGTGTAATTAGTCCAGCCACTGCTAGACACAATATTAGGTTCTACTGTTGCTTATTTGGATGTCTTACGTATCTGGAATTCGGCTGAGAGCAAGAGTGCCTCTTTTTATCTGCCGATTGTGGGCTAGGGAATTTGGATGCGATTTGATTTTTTTATGTGTGTTGTCGCATCTTTTGAAAACACAGTCTTTACTAATGGAATATATAGATCTTTATGGATGCGCTAGTTTCTTACGTACTAAGTTGCCGCTGTAATCAAAGTAAGAATTTTATTTTCTCACTTTTGAGTTTTCTCTATATTTGATGCAGAGGTAGTGCCCGATATCTTAATACCATTGCAGTGATGCCAACACTAAATCTGCCTTGGAGATAGATTCGATGTGAAAAAAGGTAGTTTCAAACAAATCTTAATATGAAAAGAGGTAGATCTACCATTTTTATTTTTAGGGTATTTTAACCACCTTAGAAAATGATTTTTTACCCTTAATTAATTTTTCTTTTCGATAAGGAATATTTTATAAGAAACCTTAGATAACTATCAATTACGGATCTTTAATACTCAAAATTTTATTATAAAAAACATCAAAAAAATTTAAGGATTTATTTATGCCAGCGTTATTTAATCAATTTGAAATATTTTGTGAGGATAAATATTAATATGTTCGCAGAGGAAACACATACATATGTAGCATATATTTTTATTATTATCATATATAAAGAAATAAATATTTCCATTCAATAAATTGTAATGCTCCTTTGCAACTCTAGCCCAGCTCTAGCGGTGATAATCCTTGCAAGGTATCAGTATAGTTTGATTCTACAAACAGTTTTTCAAAAATTAACTCTCAACAATCGCACTATGTATGGTTGTAGAAGGACGATAAGCAAGTTCTAAATAATGTAATCAACGCAGCGTTGTTTACATTGATTATATTGATAAAAATATATTTCAGTTAATCTTCTATCTTAGATTAGTTTAAAAAATGAGGTAAACTATAATTTAGTATTATTTTTGAAAAACTAAAAAAGTGGTAGATTTTCCTCGGAAAGTGGTAGAGTTGATTCAGATAGCCAAAAGAGGTAGACCAACCACAAAAGTGGTAGAGCTGGCACCGCTGTACCATGCACAAATTGGTTTTAGTATTATGTTGTATAGAAGAAGTTTATAATCTAGACTAAGTGTAGAATTTCTTCCCATTAGCCAACTAAGTTGAACTGCTTTCAATTTCATTTGGGTCAGCTTTGAATCTCTATGGGTCTTCCATGTTAGACGACGATCAAGATGAATTTCTAGGTATTTAACTTCAAAGTGTTGCGGTATGATATGAGTATAGATATAAATAAGCAGACGTATTTCCCAGCGCAATGAAAACGTTACATGTGCACATACTTGTTTGTTTATTTTTATTGTCCATTGGTTTAACCATTTTCCGGATGCAATACATATTTCTGCAATTTTGTGGATGCTTCTTGGGTGCTTGCATTTATGCTTCGAAAGGCTGTAGAATCAGCAAAAGTTGATATGTGAGTGTCATAGCCTGTTAGTATGTCGGAGGTATATATCAAAAAGCTGCCTTGAGAAACACTGGCTTGAATTATCTGAGTGTGCTTAGAAAATTATCTTCCCTGATGATGAATGTTCGTCCAGTTAAATAGCTTTCTAATAGCTTGTGAGTGTTACAGGGTAAATTTTGTTATAAATACTGCATTAATGCTTTACTCTAAACTTTATCAAAAGCCTGAGAAACATCAATATTTCTTTTCTCGGAATATTTTTTTAACCACATTCACAAGCCTATGCGTTTGTTCGATGGTGATATGTTGTCTACTGAAACCAAACAGTTGATCTGCTATGCATCCACTCTCATTTAGTATGGGGGTCAACTCACTCATAAGCAGTTTCGCAAGTTGTTTTGATATATTTGACAATAAGCTTATAGGTCTATAAAATTCCACTTTAGTATGGTCTTTTCCAGGCTTAGGTATCATGGTGCTGAATAACATCTTCCATTTCGCAGGATAATCTTCCATTCGTAAAACTGCATTAAAAATGAATAGAATTATCCTTTTTGCTACATGAAGTAGCTCTATAAGCATTTTGTTACTGATTTTATCCGCACCAGGGGCTTTCTTCGAATTTAAGTTAGCAATAGCATTTCCAATTTCTCGAATGTTAAATCTCAAAGGAACGGCAGCTTCAGCGATAACTGTAGGCAGCTCAACTATATCTGAAGGTTTGTTTGGAGTTAATGCCTTTTTCAAGTGTTTAACGAACAGCGTAACGTATTCAACATCAGTTATTGCCGAGTCCCCATTCGAACTTCGTAATGGAGGTTAACATATCACCAGGCCTTTAAGGTATCTGGTTGCTCGCCATAACGAATAATCCGTTTGTGGAGTTGAGTCGAGTTCGTGTAGGAATTTTTGCAAAGGTCTAGTTTTTTTGGAGTTCAAATAAATTTCTAAGCTATTTGGTGCATTCCTTCTATAGCATTGCCATTATCTTTGAACTCTTCTTTTTGCAGCTAAAAGCCGTTCCACATCCTCAGAGTAAATTTTGTTAGATCTCCTGTCGAAAGGTTGAAGTAGAATTTTCAGCAGCTTAAATATGTTTTATATTTCAGCTAATTATTGCGTGCATACATCACACCGCTCTAAGGAAGCTTCCACTTTAATTATTTCGCTGGAATTACTTTCACTACTCCAGAGTCAATAACATCTGGAATTTTTTTGTGAAACAATATTCAAACGCCTTTTAGAAATTGTGTCAAACAACACGTGACCTTTAGGGGTTATTAGCCGCGATCCCCAGAACGTATACTTAGAGTACTATATTGACTTTCTGTAATAGAATAACTGGGCGGAGAGTAAGTTGATGAAATCACTAGGTTATGATGAACATTTTCAATGCAGATGCTAGTTGCTTGAAGATAGTCTTCACAATGATCACCCACAAGCTCTACCTTGGGTATCCGTCGTGCGCATCACATGTCGCCAGAATTAGTCCGATACCTCTTACTATTCCTATTTTATAGCGGTCATGAAAATCTTGGCCAGCTTTGCAAAAAGATCGTCATATTCAGGATTGAATAACTTTACACCGCTTCATCAAATGTTAATAATTTTAGTGTCATTCGAAAGGTTGCAGTGTTGGTTAAAAAGAACATAGCTTCATGTTATTAGTGCGTCTAAAATGCTTTTAAATAAATAAGGAAATGCCGTTATCCATCGAAGTATACCATACTGCAGAACTTTCGTTTCATTTTCTATTATTTTTATCTCCGAACTGTGCATAATGATAGTGGACCAGTCCCTCATAAAATTGATTATTTTTATTTTATTTTTATATATGAATTCATGTATAAAATTAAAATTTTCAGCCAATTGCGGAACTTGTATCACTCAGTTGCACTGGATTCATATATCCGGTGAACCTGTTCGCAATTCATCTGTATTGCTGTGCTGATCAGACGATTCACCAAAAAGAAATCGCTTTAAAGTTCACCAAATTGGACGCCAGACACGTATACCGGTTCAAGTAATTTGTCTATCGAAGACCATATGGTCAAATAAAACTATGTGCTACAAGTTTAGCCATTGAGCGAAAATTAACTAAATATTTTATAAAATATATTGCTGTTGCAATTGAATTTTATTTATCATTTTCTGTGTACCGATAATAAAATGTTTCTGTAAATCGATACTATTTCGATGAAAACAAATATATATTTGCAATATTATTCTATTGAAGCAGGCCGATTTTTTCTGCGAAAATAAATTTGAGCTAGTGCATGACTCCAACCAATCACGTCATCCTTGAGCATACTTATACCAAGAAATAATCTCTGAAAAATTTGGTAGCATAACAAATTTACATTAAATATGACAAAATTTAATATTCATTTCATAAACAATCTAATAAAACACTTTTACCCTGGATATGCCTTGTTCGTATTTGCAAAGCTACTTTATGTATCTGCCTCAAGTATTTTTCGAGTGAATGCATAATAATTGTTTGCAGAAATTTGTTGCTCAATTTATTCATATGCTTTTAGTACATTCACAAATTTTCCCAAATTTACAAACGTGTGTGTGTGTATGTAAGTGCGAACATGCATGTTGATATATGTTGAATCTGTTAGTTTTACTTACACTCTCATATGCCGTATTCTCGTACTTTCTATTGTTCCCTGTATGAATATTAATTTAAAACTTGATCCTTTTCATTTTCATTCAGTTAAGCATTGAATATGAACGTAAGTCCAACGAATTAAACTATTGTAAAACATAATTTAATTTTTTTTTTACTTTTTTATTATCTGTGCAACAGAGATTGCTATGATTAAAAGACTTCTTGTTTCAGTTTGATGCACTTTTACACAGTATTTGTGTGAGTATATTATATGAAAAATAAAAATATGAATTTTTTAAAGCAAAGATTAACAATGTACTTACAAAGTTATCAACAAAGCGATGTGTTATGATTTGTATGCTAACAAATTAAGTAAAAATTAGATGAAAAAAATTTTAGCTAGACCTTGTCTGTGAACAAAATACATACATATATTTTTCAGTTTGGATATTTTTGTTGATAAATGTAACATAGAAAATATAAAGATTTGCAATTTTATCTCTCTGTTTATTGTCTGTTAATATTTTATGAATTTTTAATAAAAAAAATATATGTTAGGAAAATGCGGATATCCAATATTGTAAGTGTAGCCCGTATGAGTAATATCATGGTAACGTCATATTACTCATACGTATTATTTTGGATATCCGCATTTTTTCAAAAATTTTTTCAAATAAAAAATTCATAAGAAAATTACCGTTTAGTAAATCGTTAACATTTTTTAAACATAAGAGAATTGCAATATTTTTTTAATAAATAGTAAAGAAATAAAAGTTAAAAAAACTAATTTTAGTACAGTTTCAATGCAGTTAAATAAAATACTTCTGAAAGCTTGATTATTTTTAAAAAATTTGTTCTACTGGACACATTTTTTTAGCACGCGGGTAGCAACTAAAATCCAGATTAATTATATTACATATATCTAATATAATTTGTAGATACATTTTTAAAACTCGATGGGTGTTTTTTTTCTTAAACGACTAATTTAGAATTTTGTAGAAAAATCATCATTTTTGCCCAATGCTGGATGTAGCGCGCATGCCTTAATCGTCTTAAAATTTCAGTTGCAGTAATTTTTGGAGTCCGTTCTTGCGAAATATTGAAAAATGAATTTCTGTTTTGAAAAACTTCTAAGAAAACCGTCTATTTTTGTAAAAATTTAGTCATTTTTCACTCACATTTCAAAGTCTTGATTTTGATTCCTTTTCACGACTACGTGAATTGAGATAAATAAAAAAATGCTCTGCATATTATCAACGATTGAGTTAAAAATCATAAAATATTTTTTTGAAATTGGTGAAATATAGAACAAAGTCGTAGCTACAACCCAAAATTTTAGAATTCAAAGCCAAATATCTTAAAATATATTGTATATATTTTTATGAAATAAACTGTATTATCTTTATGGAGCCTACACCAAGTTTAAATTT